>NW_004624744.1:418220-435380 GCF_000247695.1 Heterocephalus glaber
TAATCATGTCTTGCACCATGAGCAAAATCTTTGCTGTTATCTGAGTAATTATTTCTGATTTCATTTTTCCAGATCCTCTTTTGTTGCCAGTTCAGAGAGCCCAGGTGGTTGAGTATCAGGTTGTTCCATCTCGTTTCCCTTTGGGGTTGCTCTAGGTGATCCAGAAGTTTGTTTTTGAGGCTTGGTTATGTGTCTTCTCATTTCCACGGGGGAGGGGGGAGCTTCTCGTGCCTGTGCAGCTCACCTTCTCTGCCCTAGGAGCTAGGAGCATGGGATGGTGGCATCAGAGCTTCCTTCTGGGTGCTGGGACTGGTTCACATTCTCTGCCCTAGGAGCGTGGGATGGTGGTGGCAGAGCTTACTTCTGGGTGCAGGGACTGGCTCACCTTCTCTGCCTTGGATGATTTTTAGAAGTCACTTTTGAAAATTTCAAAACAGGAGCCCAGTTCTAATATCCATGTGATGCATTTGCTGACAATCTCAAAATTGTTTCTTCTAAAGATAAAGTCTTATCTTCTGTAGCTGAATAGTCATTTTTCTTTTATTATGAGCTCTCATTTATCATTAGTTACCTCTAAATATATATTCCATTACCTTAATTAATTTCTTAAAAAGTAGTTTGTGCCTTAAATTTGTAAAATCTCTCTTCTCACTAAACATAATCTAATAATGTTAACCTAAAAAGCTGTATTTATAATTTTGTAAATACTTCTATATTCCTTTCATTTGATTTTTAAATATTTACCTTCCAAATGCTTTATGTTTTTTATTTGTACATTTTTGGAATAATAATAAATATATTCATCATGGAAAGTTGGTTCATAAATACATCGAATCTTGATTTCATTTACTTCCCCTTCCCACCACTCTCTCCCATCTCCTCCCATTCCCAGAATCCCTTGCCATTGTCATAAAGTCTGTTCCCTATCATCTATCTTTTATTTTACTCTTTCTATTATTTATATTTTGGGTTTCTCATATAAGAGAAACCATGAGATATTTAACCATCTGTGTCTAATTTATTTCGCTTAGCATTATGGTCTCAAAGTATACCCATTTCCTTTAGGAATTTTTTCACTTCTCTCATTTCCACTATGAGTATCCTAGTCAGCAGACTATCATATTCAAATATACTATTGTAAAAAGCTTCTTGCTGATTTACCCAGTTGGTGTTGCCTCATATAAATCTATCTTTCATACTGTGGCCTGAGTGATGTTTTAAAAAATACATGTTTCATTATCTCACTCCCATATGGAAAATGGCTCAGTAGCTTTCTTGTGTTAGACTATAAACAGGATTTACCTTACCCTACATCGATCAGCTACGCAATTCTCTGCATAACGTATCCCTAGTCTACTTCTCCTGCTCATCACATCTAACTAATGTTATAGTAGGTCTTTTTCATTTCTTTAGTTTCTTTCTACCTCAGGACTTTTGCACAAACTATAATATCTGTATAAAATATACTTGTGACTTCTGACTACACACCTATTTTCCAAAATATTATTTTCTATGCAACCTTCAAATCTCAGATAAAACTATTTTCAGAGAATGATTTTCCAAAAAAAAATTTAAACTCCTAGGCCCTGTAACTTTCTTTCCTACTATTGATCATATTATGGAAAAAAATATGTAATATTTACATTAGAATATGCCTCTTTTTCTTAACTCTAAACTTCAGGAGGGTAAGAATCAAGTCTGCTATTCACATTGATTTTTCTTGTGGCACCTGGGAGATAGTAGGGCCTTAATAAGCATTTGCAGTTGAAATTCAGTGCCCTTTACATCTATTTCCATGCTTGCTTCTTGTGGGTAAAGTATTTTCATTTCTTGATTCCTTCCTATACATTGCAGGGTTTATAGAAACTGTCACTTAAATTTGATATATCAATATATAAAGGAAAAATACATAGAGAGGGTTAATTACATGACAGTAAATTCTGTGAGTCAAATCCACAAGTATTAACAGGATTTTTGGGACTTCTTTGGGGATTATTCACAGAACATTTTTCCTTAAAGGTTCTGTGGTGATTTTTCTATTGTTTAGTATTTTAGATGAAAGGCATCCAGATGGATCTTGTGCTATTTTAATATGATGCCATATATAATCTTTTGCTCACTAATCCAAAAAGAAATGTAGAAATTTCTTCTTGTCTTTTCATACTGTCTCTGAAAGAGAGAAGCCTATCCATTAAGTTATTTCCAAAGACTTGCATTTCTGAGATACATCAACCTTGATGGTTTTGTACATATGTCTCCATGGCAGACGATGGAGTCAAAACACGTGTCTTCTTAGACCCTTGATAATTTGAAGGACAAAGAACATAGGTTTTCTGTCATGATTTCATCTTACTGTGAAAACAGAAAAATTAGAATACTAAAGTTTAGAGGGAATCAAAAGTGGTCATTTACTCAATCTTTCTACTTTGAGGCATTTGAACTTAGAAATAAATACTGTGCTAAAAATATGCAGAAGTCTATAGAGGGAGACCAGAAAGAATAAAAGTAACTGCGCTCTGGATAAATAAAATATTTATCAAAAAGTAAACATTCTATCTTTTCATTTTATCCACATCTACTCTATTTCAGATGTATTTCATAAACAGAATCATTCAGGAAAATTTTAAGCAAATATGTATCCTATCTAAAAAATGACCTAAAGTATCCAAGAAAGAGTTTTTCAAACTTTTTATAATTCTGTACCAAAGGTTTTACTCTGTCCCTTGATAAATTACCTGAGAGAGCATCACCCCCTCCATCTATAGTGCTCTTCCTTACATTTAAGATAATCTGTCCAGTTATAACTTAATCTCATCTTCCTACCTTGAGCAGAGAGGAGGGCAGCTGGCAGTGGCTTCCTTCCTAATAATCTTTCACATAATTACGGATGGTCACTTACCAGTGCTTAGCTTTTCTTGTTGTCACAAAATCAGCTCTGCATTTTTTAAAACATCTCCCCACAGGGCATTTGTTCTTTGATATTTTTACAGGCCATTCTTGCCTGTTATGAATATTCTTAGCGTGATTTTCTTTTTCTTGGTTGTTTCTTTTGCTCAGTATGCTATCTGATGGAAAACAAACTTCAGGCACACTGGAGAAATTGAGACTGAGGTTTTCAAATGAGGACTAGATACAAGAAGCTTACTTTAAGGATACTGACTCTAAAGGTTCAACCTAATGGCATTGATAGCTGAAACTGAACTCAAGAGAATTTAGCCTTGTTTTGACAAGGACTGGTGGATTGTTTAAAATCTAATTCACGGCAATTTTTACTTGGCACTGATTGTGAAGGTAAGAATGTAAAGTGGGTGACCATGGCCCATTCTTTCAAGAGCTCCAGCAAGGAGAGAATGTGAAGGGGTTGGAAGAGAAAGAGAGAGTGGAAGGGAAAGAGGGAGGAAGTGAGTAAGGGAGGAGGGTAAGGAGAAATACAGAGAAGAAAAACTCATTTCAGAGTAGAGAGGCTTGAACAGAGTTTATGGTGAAAGAACAGGTAGAAAACCAGCAATGACAAAACATGAGTAATTGGTGAAATGAGGTCCTAAAAAAGAGAGAAGGAACTGTGGTGAGGTATAGGAGTGGAGTTAAACTGGTAGAGGCTTATTTTCAATAAGCAAAATTATCTGTTGCTTTGACTACTTGATATTAGTTAATTTCTCACTTTAATTTCTGATTTCATAAGCATTTCATTTAGACTGCTAATTTTCTGGCAATCTTTTGGGGGAAAAGAAGAATTCTTTTTTTTTTTTTTCATCTTGAAGCAATTATTTACTACACTTTTATGAAAACATTACTTAGATGATATCTCAACTACGTAAGTACTATGGAACCTTTCTCAAATTTCCTGGTTGGCTTAGGATTTAATCTACTTTTATTTTATTAATAAATTTTTAAACTGTTCCATACTTAAATCATTGTTATATTAATTTCATTATTACTCAGTTTCAAAATAGAAATGCTTCTAATTAGCTGACAATTATAATTTTTCTTTTCAAGCATTTACAATTTCATTATGATTTGTCTTTTTATAGCATCTATTTCTTTGTGATTCATGATCTTTTTAGAAACAGTCGGGTGATTCATGAACCTACCAAAATATTAGCACCAACAAACCCTAGAGTCTCCCAATTTTTATTTTCCCCAAAATGTGACCTGCTATATAAACAACACCTTTTGTTGGCCTCTTCCCTCTAGGATTTTCTTTTTATGGGTGATATCAAAGCAGAGGATGCAATTTGGAGTAGACTGAAAGCAAATCCATTTTCTTAAGCTGGATTTTAATTAGTCAAATGGAACATGTTAATGTTTTTCATTTTAGGTTCAAGAAGGGAACCAAAACACTGAAAAATTAGCAGGCATAGAATTCAATTGGGAATCTTTAACTTCTCTAGAAATGTGGGGTGGTATGCTCTTTCATTTTTTTTTCAACAAAAATATTATAAAGGAAAGAAAAAATAGTGAGAGGTAAATGTTATCCAAGAATATAGTAGCATATGTGACACAAAGCTGCTAAAGGCTGAAGTAGCAGGCTTAACAGCATTTCTTTGCAGCACAGTTGCTTATCAATGAAGCGTGCATGCAGTCTAATTAACATAATTGGAACTACTATAATTATGCTATCATTTTGTTTACTTTAGCACATTCTGTTGAGGTATATGGGTAGCAATATTTGCTATTGAAATATTGCCCCCTTGCTACATACTGGTTGTTTAATCATCCTGTTTATTCTACCTTTCTTGTGGTGCTTGCTGCCCTGCTACTCAAAGGTGAGGAAAGTGTTAAGTCCTTGTAGCCAGGAAAGGAGAAGAAGAGAAAAACAATGAAACTAATCAGGAGCTCACAGCCACAAAGCTCCAAGAGTGGGCAGTTCTGCAGAAGCACAATGGGAAAATAATAGTCCCCAGGTCAGAGCATTCAATCTAATAAAATGATGAAGAAAATTGATTTCAAACAGAATGCATTCATCATACATCATTTGCCTCTATGTTTTAAGCAATTGAAACAATATCCTATTTTGGAAAACTGAGAATAAAGTCATAAAGACTCAGTGGGGCTTGTTCTGTGATATCCATTACTAAAATGGTACCAAAAGATTTTATTTGCTTTGACCTTTTAAGTGAGGCTGTAGCACGGATGGGAAAATGATACTTAACTTCCCTGCTCCTCATTTTTGCATTTAGAGGCATTAAAGACTTTTCCCCCTGCTGTCTCCGTATAGCCAGGCAGGAGATAGGAATTTCACAGGCCACAGGACCTTGTATGATCACTTGTTCCTGGCATCTTCAAAGAGAGGCAGAGAGCAGAGGGCTAAATTTGCAGAATCAGTTCTACGGCACAGAAGAGGTTACACAGGTGTTTCAGGCCTTTGAAGCTTTCTTTTTTCTCCTGTTATTTCTAAAGAGAAGGTGTGGGCTAAAGCATTCCCAATGGTACCTACTAGAGGCGTCAAGCCAAGGCAAGCAGATGTCAATGTCACATTCACAGCCAATGAGTGTACTATCTGGGTTTTCATAACTAGTCTTCTAAAGAGCATAAACAGAACACAGCATAAAGATCAATAAAACAGGAGGAGACATGCTCAGTGCCCTTTCATCCCACTGAGTTCCCCGAATGACTCCACATCCTCCTGCCTACATTTCTTGAGCTCCCTGTTAGACACCAAAAGTCAGGGAAAGAGCTGCTAATGTGCTCTCTCAGCCTTAAAGGTACATCACATTTTTTCACATTTTTTTCAGGATGTGGATCTTAATCATCTAGCAGATGTTTTTATTTACTAGCTGTTATTTAAAATAGCTCATAGGGTTTTCTTATTCCAGTCTGATCTCATTCCATTTGGAAGTCTTTAAATGTGTGCAACAATGCATGTATTCCTGAGGTAGAGAATTGGCAGCAATAACTCGGGCTCCAAAAGGGCTTTGTGAAATCCACACAAAACTAGTCACCTATGTGAACATGTTGAGCACTGTTTCACACTTGTCTTAAGTAATGAATAAAATGGAAAGATTTTAATGGAAGGTGTGTAATGTGGATCGGGCCAGTGCTTGGTCAAAATGCCTTTTTACTGTCCTATGCCCTCCCACCCTCAGCTTTAGTGGTTGCTGGTGGTTAATGACTTAAAATTGCCTCATTCCCTACAGAATTCTAATCTGAATTAAATAGGAGTGTTCTTCTTGAAGGTTACACAGGGCATACACACACCACAAGGAGGCCCACTCCCATAACTGGGTAACCTGAGATAGGGCCAGTCCCCTTGATTGTGGGCGGGCCCTGACCCTGCAACTGGACACCAGCTGGGACAGCATTCATGTTTAAATCTTACCCCTTCCCTATTCCACTTCCCTCCCAGTCTTTCTCTTAAGAATACTCCATGATGTACCCAATTTCCTGTTCTACTTCTTGGGAACCCAGCCTAAGACAGTTTGCTTAGCTAAGTAATGCATGGCGGGTTGGCACTGAGGTTATCACTCAATTAAAACATGGTAAGCACTCGACAGAGAGAATGGAGGTTATAAAGAGCATTAGTAAATAGAGCTAATGACACTACATGCCTCTTAGCAGCGATTCTAGTTTTCAATGGGTGGATAAATAAAAAAGTGTTGAAGACTACCATGGTTGTCTTGAGAGGCAACAATCCCAGCTGTTAAGAGGCCAGGCTCTAGAGCACACAACTGGTTTCAAATCCAGGTACCCCTCTTTCTTTGATGGTTTGATGTTGGAAATGTCCCAGAATATTTTTAGTCTTTAGGTTCATAAACTAAAGGATTCATAAAGTGAGGACTGATAGTATCTGCTTCATAAGGTTATAGGCATTAAATGAGTTGATGAATGTAATTTTGGAACAGTATACAATACAAAGTAAATACTCAACAATGTAAGCTTTTATCAGTATCATACATGTGTTCAGGAATAATAATGCCTTTATCAATCACTTATAAGGATTAGATATGGGACACACCAAAGATTCCAAATTGATAAAGTAGAATTCTCTGCTCTGAATCCTAGATATATTCACTAAGGCTGAATATAATGGGTTTGTCAGGCACCTCCGGGCTTCAAAGGAACATAGAACTCATTTCATTCACATGACGTCTTTTACTCATTATGAGTTAGCAAATTGTTCTGGGCTTGACACACAACAATGAACCAACCAGGGTCCTGTACAAGAGTATGTCAGATAGTCATAACAGCTATGAAACTTTACAGAATTGATCTCAAAGTGATATTATCCAGAATAACTTTCTAGACAACAGGAATATTTTTCTCTGTACTTCCTTGGTGGCCACTAGCTATGTGTAGTATGACAGAAGTAAATTTCTATTTTTATTGAATTTAAAACTAAGTGTAAGTATCCCATGTAAATTTGGATTTATAGAAAGACAGTGAGGATCTAGAAACAGATACATACATACCTAGCCACTGGAGTTACACCACTAGTCCTAGAACACTTCCAAGAGATTAATAGATGGGTTTTTCAATAAGTGGTACTGGATCATTTGGATATAAATATGAAAACACAAAATTAAACTTGGCCCCTACCTTAACATACAAAATAAATCAGTTCTAGATGTTGTATATGTAAATGTTAAAGACAGAACAATAAAACTTCCAGGAAGTGACACAATAAGATAAATTTGCTACTTTGGCATAGGTAAATATTTCACTAACAGGATGTATGAATCACTGGATATAAATGAAATAACTGATAAACAAAAGTCAATTTAAATTAAAAGGTTTTATTTGTCAACATTCTGAGAATTCTTTTTAAAAGCAAGCATGTAAGGGAGAGCGCTCTTTTTTCTTTTATCCAGAATATAAAAAGAATAATTACAAATCATAACAAAAAGGTAGATAAATGAATAGGAAAAATAGATAGGACTTACACTTCACTAAAGGGGATATCAAATTGCCAGTAAATGGATGAAAACGTTCTCAATCTCATTTAAAGTCAAAGAAATGAAAATAAAAAAGCAGTGTGAACTGCTAAGACATACACACCATAATGGTTCAAATTTAAAAGACTGATGCTATCAAGTATTTGTGAAGAATTAAAGCAACTGGAATCTTCTATAAAGTCACAGGCAAAGTCCATCAGTATAATCAGTACTGAAAAATATTTGAATACTTTCTACCCTAGCAATTTCTTACCTGAATATATACTAAATGGAAATATATATATACATTTGCTCCAAAACACATATACAGTAATACCCTTAGCAGGGTTATTCATAATAGCCCAAAACAAAAAAGAAATGCAAATGTTTATGAACACAAGAATGAATAGTGGTGGATTCATTACAGTAATGAAAAATGAATATACCATTGCTATTTATAGCAACGTGGATGAATCTCCACAAACACAATGTAGGATGAAGAAAGCCAGTTGGAAAAGAATACATACATACTGCTTCCCCCATTTCCAAGCCAAACAAATCTATAGTGTTAGAAATCAAGAGAGCGGTTACCCTGGGGAAGAGGGAGACTTTGGGGTACTTTATTGCTTAATAGATGCTAGTATCACTTAGCTGCATAATTTTCTCTAATAAAAATGTATTTTTTTAAAAAAGCACATCACAAAACAGAATATATTGTTGTAGACTGTGAAAATATGTTTATGTACCCATGCAAAGGACTAAATTATTTTTTAGTGTGTGGAAGGAGTTACCTTTTCTTTTCTTCCCTTTTTCCTTCCTTTCTTTTTTTAACTTATGTTTTGCAGTTCATCAGCAATAAGTATATATAACTTGATGATAAAAAATAGATTGCTTCCCTTTACAACAATAACAAAAACATTAGTAAAAAGAACAAATAAGTGAAAATATGCCCAAAGAGAAGATAGAAGATCAAAGAAAATGTTTGCTTTTAGAAAATATGACAGCCAGGGATTTAGCTCAGTGGTGCTGCCGCCTGCCTCACAAGCGCAAGGTCCCGAGTTCAATCCTGGTACCAAAAAAACTCACAAACAAATAGAAAATATGAGAGACTTGAGTGTCATTATTTATTAAGTGTGAAGCATCAAAGAAAGGCAGAGGCTGAGAAATTTTCATTTTGTTTTGTCATTGATTAAACAGAAGCAAACCTTTTACCCATCAATACTTTGTAAGGAACAAATCTAATTCTGGTGTATGTGGTTTGTCTGAATCTGTCATGGACAGGAGCTGTTCTTCTTATTAGTTCTCTTCTCATTTCTCTTATGGCTAGGCACTCTCAAATAGTACCTGTGAAAAGCAGTTAGTTCTTTTTGAAAAAATAAAAATAACCAGCCAACCAAAACAAAAATAACAAATGAAACTACCTGCAGACACCAGTGCTTTCTTTTGAAGGTAGCAGAATCTTCAGATATTTTACATGGTGCTCAAGGCCCTTTGAAATGTAGCACCAACTTTCTTTTCTGGTTTTATTAACTGCCACTTGCATGACCCTGGCCTCTTCCAGGCACTTTGAAATGCACTGTTTCTTATGAATGTTATGATATGGCCTCTTATTCTGACGAACTGTCTTGGTGTTTGGGGCTTTAGCTTTAATGAAGTTTTCAAAATTCTCCTATTGCAACAGCTAACATCTCCCTATATGTTTTCTAAAGCACTTTTTTAAATAGTAAAAGCACCAGAAACTGGGCTTGATGTCAATATAACTAATCCTCAAGATTTCTCTATCAAATGGATATGATCATACCTCTGTAACAGATAAGAAAACTATTCAAACTCACTTATAAGTGGATGTGCTGGGAATGACCTAGATCTATTGTCTGTAAGCCAGTATCATTGTATATATATCTAGTCTTCTACTACACGCTGCTTTTGGGGGTAGGAATCGTGTTCCATTAATTTTGGTTTCCCCATACCTGAAACAAAAATCACCCATAAGAAGTTATAAATGTTTGGAGAACTGAACTGAATTAATTTAAATTTGGGTTCATCACAGGAAGCATAACATGGTATCATTGGCCACATTTTGTCTCTGCAAAGTCGTACTTTCAAGTCCTGACCTCTAGAATCTCAAAATATGACTCTGTTAGAGATAGGACATTACCAGAGGTAACTGAGGTAAAATGATGTCATTAGGGTCCCTTTCTCTATAGTATGACTGGTGATCTGATAAGAAGGGATTAGGACAAGACATTCCCAAAAAGGAATGTCACAGGAAGATGTCAGAGGTAGATGACATCTGCAAGCCTGCAGAGAGTCCTCAGAAGAAATCAACTTTGTCACCACATGGATTTGCAATTTTAGCTCCAAGACCTGTGAAGAAATAAAATTCTGATGGGCAAGTCACCCACTCAGTACCTGCTAAGATCATCCTTACACACTAATACTATTGCTGTGGCCAAGTCTCTTTAGCAAGTGTCTTACCTAAATTACTGGTTTATCACTTCCATTCTACTTTGACTTTTTTGCCTCTGTGTATGCAATTCTACCAGTTCGTAGTTCATGACTCTCTCTCTTTCTCTCCTTTTACCATTGTCTCCAGTCTCCATATTACTTTGTACTTTCCTTAGAGTTTGTATTTTCCTGTTTTCATCCATCTACAACGATATCTCTTTGTAGCTTCCCTTTTTTCACTAGCCCTGTTTTAGGCTTGACTACCTGATTTTGCCTTATGGCTTTTATTTAATTAACATTACTGTCTGACTAGGGTTGGCAGATTTAGCAAACAGAAAATTATTCATTGTTTATTTCAAACTCAAATTTAACTAGATGTCCTATGTTTTACCAGGCAGATTTATGTCTAATCCTTTATTCATCACAATAGCATTAGTATTTAGTAATTAGTAATACTAAAGAAATGAAGAAAAATTTATACTTGCAGTTTTCTTTTAAATTAGGATTTATCACAAGACACTGAGTTCAAGTTTTACCATTCTCACTAACTTTCCTAACAACAGAACAATTCAATCTAGTACTTCATGAATCTTCATGTGGCAACCATTAGTGCATGCCTTGTCAAACCTTGCTGAGAAAGAGAAGACTTAATCTCATTCTATTTATATCTCTCCAGCTAACTCCTCTAAGTTGCTGGGCTCTTTATTTTTTCCCAAATACTTCATCATACTCCCTCCAACAGGAACAGAGGCAATGTCAGAATGCTAGTTTGTTTTATTCTCCATCCATCCATAGCCCACTCTTCCCCACCCAATTCTAAGGAGTGTTTTTCCATTCATTCCTTTGGTATAAGCCATTGGAAACAGATTTGCAAACTATTTACAAACCCCTCCTCATTACTCTACTCCCTAACCCAGCACTGGCATTTTCTACAAACAATTCTTTCAAAGAAAGAGACTAAATTATTTACCAGCTTAATAAACCTATCCTATAAATAAACCAGTTTAAGTTTTACTTGGGATCTTTTTTTTATTCAAAGAGCTGAATCAATAGTATGTTTTGTGACTCTGCTTAAAGGAGATACAGTTAAGAAGTTTAATGGAGACAGCATGGGCCATACAGCAGTTGCCCAGGCTTGGTAGATGTCAATTAACTCCCCAATGTTCCCTTTTAGACAGATGTTCCCTAGGAAACTTGCCAAAACACATGCATGTTCTGTTAGCAGTGAAGAAGTTAAATAGAAAGCCACTTCCTTCTTTCTCTGAATGCATGCTTGAAAATCAGAAACTATAATTAAGTGCATATGTGGCATTTTCACAATATGTTAGGGTGGTGGTTCTAATTATTATCATACATACCATATTTGATCCGGTAGAACATGTGAAAATGTTTATATACTTTTAGATTATGGTTTAACAACACATATAAACATTTAGGTACAAAGGATTATAAATTTTGTTAAAGGCATTGAATTACTGTCAAAAAGAGCAAAACTTTAGCAATTATCCCTGTATTTTTGCAAACCTTTTGTCACAGAACAAACTGTTTGAGAAACTAAAACTGTAAGAGAACTCAAATTGAGGAAATGAGAGTGAAATGTGTCAAATAAACAGAATATATTTTGTCGGAGCAGTGTTTTAGGGCTTGGTGATGATCTGAAAGTTTTGGAACCAGCCTTGGCCCTTAGTTCCTGTGTCTTGCTCCACTCATGGAAGGGGAAGAATGAAGGCTGAAGGGGGTGGAAGTCACCCAGCGAGTGGTATAGAGCAGACTCCAGTGTGTAAATTCAAGAATGCACTATGTTCCAAGCACTCTTCACACATAGATTCTAATCTTTACAACAACCTGGCCCTCACATTACAAATGAGGATACCATTTCAAAAGTTTTATGAAGGTGTGCCATTGTTATTTAGCTGATTGAATGCAGAACATGAACTGACTGCCAGATCCTGGTCTGAGAGTAAAGGTCCTTTGCTTTGTTAGAACTTCCCCTCTACCATATTAGTGAAAAGGGATTCTATAATTATGTCTGAGACTTGTACTAACCTTGTCTTCCTCACTAGAAAAGTGGCAAAGGAGTATACGGGCGAATGTTTGAGCAAATTTATAAATCATCAAATCATTAAATGTCAAAGCTGGAAAGGTCCTTGAAAGGCATCTGGTCCATTCTCTTCATTTGAAAGATCAGGATACTGAGGTCAGACTTGGGGCTGGTAGAAAGGAGTGAGGGTGTTTTGGCAACATTGCCCTCTGGTAGCCTCCTATCTCAGATTCTAGGGATCGCAATGGGCAGATGTAGTCTGGCTTCTGTTGACAGTCTCTAAACATTAGATAATATATCCTTGCAGGCCCCAAACTCAATTGGAATGATCTGGTTAGGCAGCCCTGTAACTACTGCAGAGATGGAGAAATATCTCCCAGGATGAGTATGCATCTCGATAACCCAGCCAAGTACGGCAGTTTCTCTTAATGTTTTTTTGTTTAATGTAGAGTATCAGTTAATCAAACTCAAACTGCTCCAGCTAGGACCAGCTATTTCCTACCTAATTGACAGGGCTGGAGGGCCCACTGGAGGGAGCCTCTACAATCCCCAGTTGTGGCTGCAGATGAGTTTTGTGGTTGGAAGGAAGTTAAGATGCCCTGAAGTCTAGACACAGAGACTCATCTTTAAAGGTGGAATAAGAAGGCATGGAGAGGGACAGTTGTAAAAGCACAACTCAGAGTCTGATGGACTAATAATGACTAGAAGCGACCGCCCTAGTGCTCCCTTCTGACTTAAACTATTAGAGGTAACCACTGTGATTTATAGAGCGATGGGAGTAGAGATCAGCTTCCTTCCTTCCTCCCTCCTGTTCCTCTAATGCATTTTGAAGTTGGGTGATATCACAGAAGCCACTTTCATTCCTTCCTAGCTGTGAAGCAGATCACAATTACCCATTATAACTGCAAAGTAGCTTTAAAAAAAATCACATTTTAGGGGGTGTTTATTTAACACCATATGGTTGAGTACTGACAGGATACAGCACAAAGGCAACAGAACACTGTTCAGTGACAGAATTATTTTCCTTAAATCCACCTTTTCCTACTCCTGCTACCCACTGGCAAGGGTACTTAGGGCAGGGATTAGTAGGAGTTTTCAGGACAGGTGTGTTAGTTACTTTTCTCATTGCTGAGACAAAATACCCAACACCCAAAGGTAAAGAGGGAAAGATTTATTTAGCTCACAGTTTGTAGAGGTTTCAGTTCATAATCGGCTGGCTCCAAGACAGGGTGGCACATGGCAGAGGGGCAACAGTTCGTGGTGCTGGAAGACAGCAAATGCAAAAAGGGAACCTTATCAGGGTATTCTGCCCCTTTTATCTTATCCAGGCTACTGAGATTAGGTGGTGCCAAACCAATCAGTGTACTGGTTTAGTAATCACGCATCCTTAATCCCAGCATCACACACTCTAGATTCAGCCACCTCTGAAAAAGCCACCTGTGACTGCATGAGGCTTTAGGGGGACATCTAAACACAAGCCATAACAGCAGGATAACACTGCTACAGTCTGACAAGGAATAAGGTACCTATATAGAAGAGGTGACTGCATGACATCCAGGACCACGTGTTCTTTACACTGTATTTACGATGAAGAATGTTCTTTAGTCCTTCTCACTAGGGTAGTTTCTCCCCATGATCTTAATTCTTTTATTCTTTCCCCACTAAAGTACATCCATGGGGAGGGTAATTAAACTAGGACACAAGAAACTACATTAGATTATTCACTAAATCTCTAAAACTAGGTTCATCACATTATTTTCAAAGTATTCATTAAGAACACATTAAGAACAAGTATTTCCTAAAAGTAGTGAAAAATACAAAAGTATCATTCACAATACCTCTCCCTAAGGAAGGGGATGAATATTGATTAGGAGTGGTGAGTAACTGGCCTGTACTGAAAGGGTTCCTCTCGCTAGAAAACCATCCCATTACTGCTAGGGACTAATGTCTCCATCCCAGTAGAAGAGAGAAGAGTTCCCCCCAATTTACAGAATGCAAAATGGAGAATCAAAAAAGTGAGACAATTTCCCAAAAGTCACCTTACCCCCAAAGGTAAATCCAGATTTACCCACTCCAAAGTCATACTTTACAATTTTTAAATGTATATACCATATTTCTGACCTTCTGAGCAGACAGTGAGTTGAGTATTGTTGTTTAATTACCTTATAATGAAAGAGTAGTAGAAAGAGGAGAGAAGAGATCTTCCAGAACATGACTGACAGCATGCAAATCAGAGAGGAGAGGCACAGAGCAGAGAGACAAGCTGACCAGTATCACATAGAGGGAAAATGTGAGTCTCTTAGAAGCTTCAGGATACCTTCTGGACTACCAGCTTTTGGGAAAGGTGTCACTGAGTTAATTTGCAGTGGTCATCAAAAAGATGCAACATTTTGGCCTAGAGGCAAAGTTAGCTGTCATGATTGCCCATTGTTCAGACTCAGACTCCCTTTTGATTGCTCTCTGCCTACAAAATACCAAATTAGCTAAATAAAACTTTGGTAAATCTCAGTTTTTATCTACTTCATTTTAAAATGAAAGAAAAGGATGAAGTCCACATCAATCTCAACTCCAAATTCATTGAAATCAATCTTGGGTACAGGCATTGCCCTGTACAAGTAGGAAGAAATCACTGTGATTTTGAAACTATACCACAGTTCAAGAGAAAGTACTAATCCTATGAGTATCATATCTACTTTCCTTTTAAATAGGTGTACTGCAAGAAAATTTTAAAAAATTCTATCTTGTATTCTCATGTACATATAAAGGATATTGAGCCAAATAAAATGCATTTTTAAAGCATAAAGAGAAAAGGCTTTGGATTAGAAAATTTGTACAATGTGAAAGTCATGATTTTGTGATTAAAATTAGTGTTGTCTTTCAGTGACATACTACATATAACAGAAAATGAATTTTGTAGAGCACAGATTTAATATTTTAATATAGAGTGTAGAAGAACAAGATAGAGAAATTTTGAGTGAAAGATGAGAACAGATCCAGTATTACACATAGGGTATATAATTAGGCTTCTTTCTTCTGTGTGCAAGCACCCACTATTTCAGCCATCTGAGAAGATCAGACAATATAGTATCCAAGTACTTATTGAAAATTGTTTCTGAAACAACCATTTGAATATATTCTCTAGCAAATTAAGACACAAATGAAGAAGGGGGAATTATGGGCATAAAGGATCTGGGGAGAGCAGTACAAACAGCTAAATAGAGTGTACATAATTTCTGTCAGGGTTATAAGACTTAATGCAAATCTAAAAATGATCTTCAAAGACTGGATGTATAATATAAATTACTAGCAATAGTATTTCAGTCAAATCTCATTTATTTGTGTTACATATGCCAACTGTTAGATATGTATGATTGTTAGTTACTTTTCTCTCCTTGTTGAGGCAAAATACTCAACACTTAAAGTTAGAGGAGAAGGAGTTTATTTCGCTTACAGTCTGTAGAGGTTTCAGTCCATAACCAGATGGCTCCAAGACAGGGTAGATGGCAAACAGGCATCACAGAGGAGAAACAATATGGCACACACAAGATGGCAAAAGCAACAAGGGACCCTAGCAGTGTCTTTCTGCCCCTTTAGCCTATTCAGACTACTGGAATTAGGACAATTCCAAATCAATCATCATGTGCAGTGGTTTAGTAATCACATACCAATAATCTTAACATCACCCATTCTAGATTCACCCACATATGACCACCTGAGGTTTGGGAGGACATCTAGACCCAAACCACAACAGTATAAATTTAAGTTCCCAAAAATCTCCATCAAGTAGATGGGAATTTGAGTCCTGACTTTACCACTTACTTTGGTGTGATCTTGGACAAATAGCTTTACAATATCTACATACATACAACCAAACACTTTCATGCACATGTAACTCACGTTAAAATAGAATGAAGAAACACAATGTTAAAAATAGATCTATACAGGCACAGAGGAGGAGGCTTCTGGGCCACTGTACGACTGCTCCCAGCTCATAGGAGGTGAAACTCTCAGGTGCCAGCAGCATCACCCCACCCCCCGGCATCCCTTGTCAAAATGAGAAGACACATAAAGAAGCCTCAAAACCAGATTTCCAGATTACCTAAAGCAACCCCAAAGAGAAACAAGATGGAACACTCTGATAAGTGACTACGTTGCCTTTCTGAACTGTCAACAAAAGAGGATCTGCAAAAAATGAAATCATAAATAATTTCTCACATAACAGCAGAGATTGTTCCCATAGTACAAGACATGATTAATAAATCTAGACAGGACACAGATAAAAAAATAGAGGAGCTGAGGAACATCATGGAATCCCAACATAGGAATCTATAAAACAGATGCAAACAGAGTTCCAGGAGATTAAAAACTCCATTGAAAGTCTACACAGCAGAATGAGCCAATGTGAGGACAGAATTTCAGATATACATAATAAGACTCCAATTAGTGACCAGGCTTCAAAATTGTAAGGGACCACGAGAAATCAATCCAGCACCTGCTAGACGATGCAAAGAAGAATAACATAAGACTGATCAGAGTCAATAAAGAAACAGGAGAGAGTGCAGATGACATAAAAAAAACTGTTCACAGAAGTGATGGCAAAAAACTTCCCAAGCAGGGGAAAAGAAATTGACATACAGATAAGGGAGGCATATAAGACTCCAACTAGCCTTAATCAAAAAAAAAATCTACGTATAGGAATAAAATTGTTAAGACTGCAGAAACCCAACAGAAGAACAAAATTCTACAAGCAGTTAGAGAAAAGAAACAAATCACATACAAAGGAAAGCCCATCAGAATCAC
>NW_004624744.1:452732-567474 GCF_000247695.1 Heterocephalus glaber
TATTTTCTCTGTAGATGATCATTTCATCTACATATAAAGATTTTACTTCTACCTTGCCAATCCTATGCTAATTGTTTATTTTTATTGCCAGACTATTTTGGTTTAGGTAGGCCTATGTTTCATAATTTAATGGAAAGATGAAGAGCAGGCATATCTGCCCTTGTTCCCCACCTTAGGGAGAAAGCATTGTATCCTTTCCATTCATATAAGGCATTTTTGCTTGAGATATGGAGTACATGTCTTATCTGTTGACAAGGTTCTGTTCTACTTCTAGTCTCCTGATAGCTTTTACCATGAACAGCTGTACAGTTTAGTCCAACACTTTTTCTCCAACTAATGACAGCATCATATGGCTTTTTCTTTTCCTGTTAAAATGATGACTCATGGGGGTGGATTTTCCAATGCTGAACCAACACTGCCATCCCTATAATAAAACCACTTTCTACATACTGCCAGATCTGATTTCTGATAGTTTGTCTTGTTAAACAAACTTTTATCTATGTTCATACTTTTCTATTATCTTTTTCCAGTTTTAGTATTAGCACAATGTTGAGTTCCTAAAATGAGGGGAGAAGTGTTCCTTCAGTTTTCTGCTTTAAATGTTGGATATAATTTATCAGCTAAAATGTATATGAGCCTGCTGTTATCATATAGGTAGGTTTTCAAGCTAGGAATATACTTTCTTTAATAGGTACTATTCAAATTTTATATTTCCTCAGAGTGAGTTTCATTAATTTGTCTTCCAAGTTACTTCTTAGAAGTTGTCAAATTCATTCATAAAAGATTTTTGTAATATGCTTTCTATATCCTTTTAAATTCTGAAAAATCTGTGGTAATGTACTCTAAATTTTGATATTGTAATCAAAACAATGTATAATTGATATTGTGTAATAGGAAGAAAAGGTCTAAAGGAGTAGGAGAAATGGGAGGGGTAGAGGAAAGGAAAGAAGGGAAAAGAAAAAATAGGAGAAAAGGAAAAAATAGAAACAAAGTCTTTGTAAATAGGGAAGGGTGGAGGGGGTGAAGGGAGGGCAGGGGAAGGGGAAAAAATAAGAACCAAGATACTCATGTAGTGGTACAAGATCCCAATGATGGATGTAACTGTATTTTATACTTAAAATGTACCAATAAACTTAATGGAAAAAATTTAAAAAATAAAGACCCTTTCACATAGTAAATGTAAAATTCACATTCTTTTCAAGTTTATAATTATCATTCTCCAGGATAGATAATATGCTGGACCATGAAATAACCTCAGTAAATTTAAAATAATTAGAAACATAGAAATAGTGTTTCTGGCCACAGTGGAACCAAATTAGAAATAACCAATTGTAGGAAATGTAGAAATCGTCAAATATTTTAAAATTAGAAAACATACTCTTAAATAATCCACAGGCCAAAGAAGAAATCAAAGAGAAATTAGGAAACATTTTGAACTGAATGAAATTAAATATAGCAAAATCTATGTGATACAATTAAAGCAATGCTTGGGGGAAAATTGGAGCTTTAACATGAATATATCAAGAAAATCAAAAAACTGATAGAATAGGACTTATCTGCCATCATCTCCCTACAGTGACTGATTCTGACAACCACTCACAGAAGGAAGTGTCTTTATGGGTCCTCAGGAGTCCAGCAGAAAAGTTCTAGCACACTGTTGGAGGAAAATAAAATGTCAGGCACTATAAAGCAGAGAATTATTTTACTTTAGCAACATCACTCCCCACCCCAATGAAGCACAGCTCAGTGTCACTAAAATCCCCTTCAGCCTGGATTCCTCCCACAAGAGACCAAGAGCATAATGAGCAAGCATACAGCTTCTGAAAATGTGCAGGAAGCTTTTCAAGGGACACCTTCCTTGTGCCACCTATAGTACCAAGAGGATCATCATGGCTGAGTAACTGAGAAAGTCTGGAAACAGGAAAGAGAAGAAGGGACTCAGCAAACAGGACTTGAAACTCCACAAATGTCCACAGATCCTACTGACTTGTTTATAGACACACTGTGGAGGTCCACCGGAAGCCACATGGCATGCCTTACCCCCAAACCCCGAAACTAGTGCATGGGTGCCATCAAAATCTACCCTGTAGCCAGTTCCTTATGAGCAGCCCCAAAACAGTGAATATGAGCCTTTGCAGATGGCTCACAATGTGGATCTAGGCAGCTTGATTTTACTGGATTGGAAAAAGGCACACAAATATGAGCATTTTAGGATACCACTCTAGGAAAAACGAGACTCTCAGCACTCAGCCTAGCTTTGTGAGATCAAGAAGAGACATAAAATGTTAAGAATTCTTACCCACAAGAGAACAAGAAGAGTGCAGGGGGTGCATTCACAGAATCCTCAGAGGGCTTCAGACTCTGTAGCCCAGCTGACTGGTTAAGTAATTTCTCAACTAAGACAAGGCAGTAAGAGCTGAAGGAAATGATTCTTTCTTCAAATAAATACAAAGATAGTAACACAAGACTACAAGGAAAATGAAAATTCAAGGAAACATGATACACTGATAGAATACAGTATTTTTTGAGGAATTAACCCTATAAAATAGATATCCACAAAATTTTTGACAAAGAATTAAAAATAATTGTTTTTTAAAAGCTCAGCAAGCTATAAAAGAACACAGATAAATACTTCAATTATATCAGAAAAGTGCATAAACAAAGTGGAAAGTTTAAGGAAGATATTGTGAGTCCCTTCTTGATCCTATAACAAAATGTCATAGGGGCCGGGGATTTAGCTCAGTGGTTCTGGCTCCTGCCTCGCAAGCACAAGGTCCCGGGTTCGATCCCTGGTACCAAAAAAGAAAAAATGTCATAGATGGGGTAATTTAGAAACAATATAAGGACACACATAAGCTGAAAGTCAAAGGATGGGAAAATATTTCCTGGAAAAAGAAAGAAAAAGAAACAAGAAGAAAGGTAGTTTGTAAGAGAAGGAAAAAAAGAATCTAAGCGGGAAAGGAAAAAGTAAAATTTTCTGTTTGATGACAACATGATTATATTTATAGAAAACCCTAAAAACTCCATCAGAAAAATTTAAACTAATAAATTCAATAAAATCCCAATATACAAAATCAACATTAAAAATCAGTTGTACTTCTGAATACTGACAATAAATTCTCTAAAAAAGAAGTTGAGAAAACTAGTTGTGACTATTATTAGTGGTTGTCATCTTGTCTAGATTAAGAAATGCCTAGGGGATTAGAAAAGCACACTTCTGAATGTATCTGTGGGTGTTTCCAGAGATGACTGACAGTAGGCCAGCAAACTGAGGGGTGAAGAGCCACCTGATCCTGGGTGGCATCATCCAATTAGCTTGTATCCTGGATGTAAAGAAAGAGGAAGAAAGAAGAAATCAGCCTTCATTTGCAAAGCTCCATTCTGCTTGAGTAGGTGCATCTTTTGCTACTGCCACCTTCATGGTCATCAGGCTTGAATTTCTTGAGCGTTTCATTGCAGAGTCATAGCAGGTACTCTGCAGGCAGCATCTAGGCCTGCAGTGTTGGGGTGGCACTGCATCCTTGATCTCTGTCATTCTGCGGCTTCCATCTTCTTGGACTGAGCAGCTACTGTATCCTTGGGCTCTTCAATGTGCAGACAGCCATTGCAGATGCTCTGATTCCAATGTTCTATGTCTATCTAATAAATTGATTCTGTTCCTTTAGAGAAGCTTAACCAATATAATAGTAACAAAATACTTATGAATACCATAACTAAGGAGATGAAAGATTTTTACACTGAAAATTACAGAACATTTGTGAAAGAAATTGAAGAAGACACACAATAAATAGAAAGATATTCCATGTAAATGGATTAGAAGATATAATAACGTTAAAATGTTCATATTAAAAGAGGGATCTACAGATTCCATGCAACTTATATCCCAAATCCCAAAGATGGTTTTTAAATAGAAATAGAAAAGAGAAAGTAGAAAGATTATGTGTTATAATCAAGAGGCTTTTTCTCAGTTGTGCAAGAAAGAATTAACAATACAAATCAGTTAACATAATATACTGTATTCACTGAGAACAAAAAACATGCAAACACTTCCAGTAGATGCAGAAAAATCACATGATAAAATTGAACACCCAAAGATATTTTTTAAAAAAAAATTGTCACCAAAGTAGGATGAAATCTAATAACAAGTACAGAAGGTAACCCACACCTAATACGCTAGGGAGGAAAGGCAGGATGTGAATGCTTTTAACCTAAGGGTGGGACCAAGGCCGTGGGTGGATTTGGGCACGGTCTGCCAGTCCCTGCACTGAGATGATACCGCTAGTGCTTGGAGACATGGGCGAATTTGCTTGGGGTGACAGATCACAAAGAAGCTCCGCAGGATTTTAAACCCTAAATTCTCCTTTGACTGACTCAAAGCCTCTTTTCCTAACCACTATTCTGTACTGCAAGTAATTTCAGCACTGGTCAAGAGGGTTCCATGCATATGTGTGAAATAAATGAAAAATTCTATTGCTATATTCATTTTACAGGAGAAAAAGTTGAGTTAGATTGCAGAATGTCTGCACATAGTCAGGACATCTGACTCCCATTCTAAACTGCATTAAGAATATAATGAAAAATTAGCTAGGCAGGGATATTTTCACTCACCCTCTTCTACTTGGTTAGTGGTTAGTGAATGGTTAGTGAATCTACCTTTGAGCAAGTCTGGATAGAAAAAGAGAGACCATCTGCTAATAAGAAGCAAACCCTGGGCTGCGGTGTTGCTCGATTTTCCATTATTTGCGTTTTTATCTGATGTGGTCTGCTCTCCATCCACTATTGTTTCTTGTAGGTTCTCTGGTGGACTGTCACAGTTGCCTTTCTAGGGATCTTCAGCCCTATCTAACTATTTACATCCCTCCTATAATACTCTACAAACTGGTTCTTTTTCTTTCTCAAATTAATTATAAAAGACTAGTGATGGTTTTTGTTTTACACACTGTGTTGAAAAAAGTTGCTTCCCAGCTGGGATACTGTCTTCTAATTTTTAACAAAACACAGAAGATGAAATATAAAAATGTGCTGACACATCTTTAACTGACTATGCCTGGAATAATGGCATTTCTAAGAGAGTTGAGCTATTATTTTCCATAAACTGGAGGAATGAATAGCTACAGCATTATTACTTATAATTCAGAGCTACCTGGTATTAAAAAAAAAGACATGTGGCATCCAGAGAATGTAATTAATTTGATGGTATAAGCCTTCATAAATTATCAAGTATTCCCAGTAGCAGCCATGAAAAACTTAGAGTGAACATGAGCTGCCTTTAAATTGCTTAGTTTTCTCATAACCAGAATTATTTTAAGGTGGCTGCATTGCTGTTAGTATTAAAGGCTGTTCAAATTATTATTACCACTAAAGGCTGATACCACCTTTAAATAAGGTGATAGAGATTTGGAGTCTCACATAAGCTAGCATCGGCTGGCTGTCATTCTTCTCGCTAATGAACTACAGCTTACAGAAATTAATTATGGGAGAAAGGTTGCTGTTACCCAACAAGGAATGAAGTCTCCAGATTCCACATCAAGTGCTGTTGAGAAGAAAGTACAGAGGTTCCTGTGGCCCACCTCCCAAAGCTCTGCTCCTGTTGCTCCTTCTGCCAGGCACAAATAACATGCTTGGCCGCACAATGGGAGAAGAAGGCCGTGGGAAGGGATTTTAAATACTCACAAGAAGCATGAAAAGCAATCTCAGAAACACAGAACAATGTGATGGCCAGAATAATTTCCAGGGAAGCCAGAGTGGTAGTTCTGAGTCAGGGTATCTGCATGATTGTGAATCTACCTTTGAGTATCTACATGGTATTTACAAAATAAGGTAATATCTGATACTGCCAATTTTCCTAGAAACACATAAATTAAAAAATTTTAATTAATACAACACAGAATAATTTCACCTTTTGAAGTGATAGGAAAGGTTTATAATCTGCGAAATAATTAGAAGGGATCCAAAGACCACCTCTGTTAGCCTTTGTTACTCAGCCAGAGGTGAAAAACAACAGTGTATCATTTTCTCTGTAAAGTCCTAGGACTGGGTAGTTTTGAAATCCTTTTTTAATCCTGTGATTTTTTTAGTATGTAATAACACATTTGTGAAAAGGAGAGACAATTAGAAAATTAGAAGCATTAGTTATGTGACTTTGGTCAAAAATATCAAAATCATAGGAGA
The DNA here is from genome assembly GCF_000247695.1 of Heterocephalus glaber. Next base: position 458,904 of record NW_004624744.1, read on the forward strand.
TCATTTCTGATAGCACCTAAATATTTTCTAAGTAGGAATACAAAAAGATCTAAGAATAAGCCAGCTGCACTAGAGGAGTTTGGCAACTTCAGAATTAAACTGTCATTTTTTTCCAGCAGCACCATTGCCAGCTGTTTTGCAGACATCTGAAACATCCAAGTCTTCTCACCTGCTGAAAGAGGGAACAGAAGTGGCTCTGTCAGTCACTGGCTTGAGGTGGGACTTCTAGGAGTGAAGAGCAGTCATCTTAAGACATCGATTATTAACATGCTTCCTACTCACTGGCAACACTAGAAGGATGAAGAAGTCACAAAATTTTGAAAATACCAAAGAATGTTTTCATAAAGATGTTTTAACTAAATAGTGGATGAAAGAATTTTGGCTCTTCCCTTTATTTATGATAATTACAGCACATATTAGATTAGATAGTGACAACAACTTCTAAAAAAATCACAGTTTATTGAAATATATAAGGAATGATGATATCCAATTGTAGAAATGTGTTTCCTCCACAAAAAAAGAAGATGTAATGAGGTCAGCATGTTACCATAGCCTCTGCTGTGAGAGATCTGGGTTTATTGTGGTCAAACAAGTTCCACAGTTATGAACAGGCACAGGTCCTGCTTCTCAGTCTGCCAGGCTGATGATGCCACTGAACCAGACATGACCTTCTGGTGGGGCTGCTTTTTAAAATGTCTGCGGAAAACCATTATCTCTATTAGAGTTCCTTGGTCTACCTAGTCTGCCTATCATCCATCCATCCATCCGTCCAACTCACAATATGTGGAGTCAGGTCCCTGGTACAGGTCACTCACCAGTCAACTCACACTGGTCTGATGGTTTAGCAGGAGTTCCCTCTGAGCAGTTGCCAATGAAAGGCATTTCAGTTTGCCGTGGGAGACAGGAAGACATCAAAGAAAATGTCTTAGTTCTCATTATTTTGTTTAAATAGACATACACATTAAAGTATCACAGTTTTCATTTCTCTTCTTTTTCTTTTAAGTTTTCCATTTGGATCCAAGGAAAAGTAACAAAATAACATCTAAAGAATAGAAAATAAAGGGAACTGTCTTGGGTGTTGTGGGAATTGTAACTATAAAAAGGCCATTTGTAACCTCCATTGAAGGAGGAAGGTACTTGCTAAATGATGCAAACTAAAGCCACTCTGACCTTGAGGAGTAACTGTTTAACTACAGATGTAAAAAGTGTAATGATGGATTAACCAATGATAAAGTGAAAGAAAAAGGTTTCCTGATGAGGATTACAAGTGCACCAGCCTAGGTGCACTTTAGCATCTTAATGAGCTCCAATCTCAAAAATGAAAAATAAAAAAAGAACCGGGGATGTAGCTTAGTGCGAAGGGTTCAATTTTCTGTGCTGCAGGAAGAGAGAGAAGGGGGGGGATACATAAATGTTTTACAATTTTTTTATGCTTCTGTAAATAATAGGTTCATTTTTCTACCTATTTAAATGAGGATTTTGCAAATGGATACAGATGCACAAGGACAAATGAATTCATAAGGCACAGACAGCATGAGTCACATCCACAAGTGTGGACCACACTCTCAGTCTCCAGAAGGGAGCTAGAAAAACAAATCCAAAATGCTCAATTCACAGATGAAGACATTGATGCAGAGAGAAACAAAAACCATGCTTCCAATACTTCAACGTTCATTTAAATCTTTTAAAAATGATAATTCTGATCTATGGTAATGGAGAGGGACTGGAATATGGCATTTCTCATAAGTCCCAAGTGTTGTTGTACATTGAGTGCTAAGGAAGAAGTTGGTGGAAGAAATGGGACCAGACTCTGTACAAGTGTCCATTTTATATCAAACAGTATTTAATAGATTGCTTGTCAAACATAGACAAGTAGCAGTATGACTTTGAGAATAATCAGAGGTGAGCTTGTTTTATTCTGTTCATAGACAAAGAATATGATACATTTATTTTCTAATAAAAACCTGGATTCTGCAACAGGCTTTCTGGGCTCAATTCCAATTTTGTTACTGTCTATTACCTTGGCAGATTTTCTACCTTCTCTGCATCTCAATTTCCTCATCTGTAAAATAGTGATGATCAAATATACTACATAGAGTTTTTGTTTTTGCCCTTCACCGTATGTAAAAGCACTGATAACAGTGCCTGGCATAAGCCAGCACTCAAAAAAGTTCAACTTATCAAAGGGGAGTGAACTCTGACTGAGTGTGAGGAATTATTTTATTTTACAGTGAAAAGAACTTGACACCTAGAAGAACAATAAAGCAGAATCAAAGTTAGCAATATTTACTACCTCTTGTAACATGAAGAGTGAAAAAAGTTCTAAAAGCACATGATCAACTTTTTATGGAGAGGGAAGAAAAATAGCATGAACTGACACTGATTTTGTGTCAGGTACCAAATAATATCACCTTTGATTTTTTTAACATCTCTGTGGGATTCTGTTTCACCACTGTGTTGTAAGTCAGGGACTGAAGGACACGGGTTAAGTGACTGGCCAGTGGCCTCATAGCTACAGAGATGGCAGCTCCAAGATTTGGACTCAGCCTTGGCTAACTCCTATGTGAAGCCACTAAGGTGGGCCCTCTGATGTAGGAAAGCCAGGCTCTGAGGTAAGCTATACCGGGCAAGGTGTCTAGTGCCTTGTAGGGTTCCTCCTTTCCCCCCAGTGAGGGATCATAAATCAGTGACTGATAAGCCAGCACCTCAAAACTCATGGAGAAATAGTGTAGCATAGCACTTACACGCTAAAAAGAAGTCATTTTGCTTCGACTGGCTGCTGGATGCATTTTTTTCAATTCTATGTATCGGAAGAGAAAGAAAAGGGAAGTTGTGGCATCACTTTCTTCCTACAAAGAGCTTCAGGCCCCTTCATGAAGAAGCTCCCAGGATTCCAGCGTGCTCTCTCTCTCTCTCTCTCTCTCTCTCTCTCTCTCTCTCCTTTCACCTCTGCCTCTCAAAGGCACATCATCATCATGTCCCCAACCCCATATTGCTTTCCATTTCTCCATTCCTGCTTGAGCCAGTGAGCCACTGTGCTTACAGATTTTAAGCCCTCTCTGGATCACCATAAATAACAGAATACCTCAAAAGGATTACTGGGTGATTTATAATTCACTGATCATTTCACAGGGGAGATGGAAGAGAAGATTTACACAGGATAAACTACAGCACACTGCTTGAAGTCATCCTACAGTGTTTTTATTTTCTCCCACACTGCAAATAGATGTTCTTGGTCCCCTACTTCTTACCTTATTTTAGCCCTCACACTTGCTGGTTCCTCTCTTCCTTCTAAAGTCCTCCACATCCTCCTACTTTTCCCACTTTTCTTTATCAATGCCATTTAGTGGATTACAGGCTGCTCTCTCAGATTTACAGGTTTGCACCCACCCTGTAAGATACTTCAGTTACTAAGACCTGCCTCTCCCGGAAGGCAGTGAAGTGTGCTAGCTATTTGCTGTCACCCTTCCAGATCCACTTGAGACTCTTCTCCCCTCTGCTTGTGCCTGTCTGGCATGAAAGCTTAGTGCAGGGCATGGATTTTGTCAGCTTTGGTCACCATGGTACCGCAGATGATACAATAGCGCCTCTATATCATTGCATTAAAATAAGAAAAACATCTTGGGCTGGCAGTGTGGCTCAGTGGTAGATGTAGAAATCCTGGGCTCAGACTCTAGCACAGGGAGGGGGTGTTCTTTAAAATACAACTGAACTTCACCTTGTATCATTAATGGACCTCAAATCACAAGTCCTTCTCTTCACCACTTTAGTACACTGAGATATTATTAGGCAGCAATAGCCACAGGATTTTATTCTTTTCCTGTATATACAAAGAAACATACCTATCTTTTATTGTCATGACTTTATATCATACTTATGTTCAGGGTAGTACACCCCTTGAGAGCAAGTGGCCATTTCTGCTTCTATTCCAATTCCCTGCGTGGTCTTTAGTAGTGCCTGCAACATCACAGGCGATGAGTGTTTGTTGAATATATCTCAGAAAACAGAAGTGCAACAGCTGGAGGTGGAGCTAGTTAACATGAAATATAACGTAGATTCCTACCTTCCAGTTTACCAGGCAACATAATCAGCACCCATCCTCGAGGCATGTCGGTACAGGTCATCCTCTGTACCTGAAGCGCTGCAGGACCTGTAAAGATTTTCCTTCTGATGGCTCAATAGTTGTCGCTTGTACTCCCAGGTGGAAGAAGGGTGAGGTGGCAGAAGTGACCGGGCTCCCTCTCCCTTGATTATGCTTTCCAGCAGTAGGGCTGTTTTCCCCCCAGAATGGCAAGCAGCACAGGCGGGTTTTTGCTGCACAGCAGGAGGCGTGGGCTTTCTGCTCAAGACCTCTGTGACACTGGCTTGTGCAGTAGAGAGGTAGCGGACCTCCCGGCACAGCTTTTACTGATTAAACCGAGAGTCCCCACAGCGCTGATGCTAGAAGGGCCCCAGGGACCAACTGTGGCCAGCTTTCTCATTTATAGGTTTCCTTTTCTGCGATGCCTGACATTTTCAAGACCAAGCTGGCAAACGATCTAGGATGACAGCCCCCAGAGAAGAGACTTACATGAAGTAACTCTAATAGTGTGAGTTTATAGAGACTCTTTCCTGACACTCAAGTTATTTTCTCCTCTCCAAGTTCTCTTGCTGGGAAATACAGAGCAAATTCCACCCCTGCTAAAGAAACTACAGCACACGCTGATCAAATGTGTGTCTGGAAAAATAAAATTAAAACCTGGGGGGTGGGGTCTGATTTCCAGTTGAAGGCAGTTATTCTAAAATGAGGATTTTCCCCCCAGAAAACATACTGATGGCATTTTATGGAAAGAACCCAAATATAAATCAAAATGCAAGAAATCAAATACCATTACTTCCTCTCTTTCAATTGAAAACCTAAGTTTCCTATATCATAAGAATATTTGTTTTAAAAAGTCACACGTACACGCCAAGCTATAGAAAGTTTTAAGTTGCTTTTAAAGCTATTGCATTTCTCCAAAGAAAGGAGAATTATTATTGGCCCTTGGGAATTTTCTTTCTTTTCTAAAGCCTAAGAGTTACCAAAAATTCAGTGTAATTGAAACCATTCACTTTTAGTGTTTTCTTTAAAAAATTACAGCATAACTTCAATTTTAAAAAGAGAGTAGCTGGGGACTTAGCTTAGTGTTTCCATCACCTGCCTCACAAACATGAGGACCCAAGCTCTATCCCCTGTACCAAAAAAAAAAAAAAATCTGGTAGTCTAAAAAGAGAGTAGGGAAACATTCTTTACATAAAGGAACATCATTGAACAATGTATCTTAAAACAATTAAACAGGGAGTAATGTTGATCCTACTTGACTTTTAAAATTTTTGTTATATATAGTTAATATCTCATGAACAGTAAAGAAAAGTCAAACTGTTCCACTGTATAAATCTTCTCTAATTTTGAAGACAGATTGTGGGGTTCATTTTAATTTCCACAAGCCACAAAGTATAGAAAGAACTGAAAGTCAAGCCAGGTTGAAGTTGGAAGTTCAACTCATATAGAGAATCAGCTGCCTATCAAATGCAACTTCTTCCAGTACCAATTCTTCCACCTTTCTGATCAATTAGGCCTTTTCATCACAGGGAAGCATGCATTCATTATGCACTTATGAAATGTAACCACAGAATATGCATTTGAAATTTTAACAGAAGATCTGAACTCCAAACTATGTAAGCATCTGTCTTGGCATCTCATTATCTGAAAGAAAAGGTTTTCTCCCCTTCATTATTCAGAAAATGTCTCCTGAACACTTTAGACTTTTATTATTTAGAAACTTCACTACAACCTAGTCTAGTTTTCCTATTTGCTAATTTAGCAACTTTGCTCTTTGCCAACCCTCCCTCCCTTAGTGTAGGCTTCTGTCCATGGTACTGGGAATGCAGGATCAATAATGAGTATTTTCAGCCTTTTCAGCTGCAACCTATTGTTCAGTGTTCTGAATGCTTTCATCATTCCAGTACCCCATCACCCCTGCATTTGCCTTTAAAAAAGCAATACTGTTTTGAATATCATCAATTTTGTGTATATCATAAAAAGACCCAAGATCAGCATTTATTTCCAAAAGAAACAAAAACAGAAATAAGTGAAGGACATTGTACATCTTATTTTGTTTCATAGAGCAACCTGAAGTTACTGACTCAGAATTTCCCTTAGAAGCACACCTTCTCCCTGTGGGGATGGCCTCCCTTTGGGAACATGGTTATGGAGACATATCTTTCATAGGTTTTCTAGAATCTCATAGGACTTTAAAAACCAACTGTGGAAAAATATTTACTTAAGACTTTTCTATTAACTTGGACATTCATTAATTTACTATATAGCCTGAATCATAGCACTGCACTGAAAAAAGACCAATTTCCTGAATTTCTCCACATACTTGCAGACAGCAGTTACTGCTGGGAGCCTTATAAGCATCAGTAAATTAACCCCCAGAAAAGTATTAGTGTTATTTTAAAATAATCATCAAAAGTAACAAAAATACTAATTCTTCATGTTTCATACTAAGCAAGAAGAAGAAAAGACACAATTCGAATCCAGTCATACTTCCTAGGAGGCCTCAGGCAATCCTTCATAAATTTCTAAAGATCAATATTTAAGCAGCAGCAAGAAAACAAATATAGAGATTTTTCTTCTCTTGCCTATTTGTGAAATCGGTACAGGCCTTCACACAGCAAAGTAGGAAATAAAATGAAAAATCATTTCCCAACATGAAGAGAAATTAAGGCAGTGGGGTGGGATAGGAAAGATATTTTTATACATCAAATCAGTAAGCTTTACTGAGATCTACGAGCCAATTATTTTCAGTGCTATTTTCCAAAGGATTTAAAAATACATCTCCTCCTAATGTGGTCCTGGCGCCCACTCTTGAGATGAGATTTGCGCTGCACACAGGTGTCACTGGGAGGAGGGGCAGGAACAGGCAGAAGCAGCGCTCAGCTCAGCTGTTCGGAAGAGGTGAGCTGCCACAGGGGGCACATTTCCAAGGCTCCTTCTAGATGAATTCTCCCAAGCACTTACCAAGGCAAGTTAGAGTCGGGATTATAAAATATGAGAAATTCTCTGCTTCAAATGAGAGAAGTGAGAGGGCTTTTTTTTCTCAGCATCCCTTGGTTCCTTCCTCTGCCCACCAACTGCCATGCTAAGCCTACCCTGGCCAGTAGCATGCCAGAGGCTTGTAGCCTGTGTTCAAAAATATCCCCTCAGGTGATTCTTATTCCAGATCCCTCAGTCCACCCCTTTGAGGACTGTTTACTTGAAAGTTACCATAAACTCCAGCATTCTCGTCTATTCCTATCCTTCTATCTGTCCATGCATGAAATCCACACGGATGATTCCATCAATATCTGTGGCTAGACAGGCTAATGATTCTCTCAGGAAAAGCTCTGAATCAGATGGGAATATTTAACTTCTACTTAGACGTTACCTCTTTGATTTGACAGACACACAGTCCATCAAACTGTGCGGTCAAAACTAAAACTAACGCCCCATGCTGGAAGAGGAACAAGCCCACTCAAATTTATTCTCATTCAGAGAGTTACTGAAGGATACAGCACAAAGTACACGACCATCCAGGGACAAATGGGCAAGTAGAGTCAGCAGATAGAGACTGAACTGGAAAATTGCAGGAGGCTCTTCTCTCTGAGTGAATGTGATTCTGTACTGCCCCTGTCTTCTGAGGGGATGTGATTCTGTACTCTCCCTGTCTGCCCATCCTCATGCTCTGATGCATGTACTCTTGCCTTCCTAGTGATATGACAGCTTCATAGTGTACTTAGTACTGCTTTTCACATGCATTCATAAGATGCTTTTGGCTCTAATAAACAAATACCTAGTCAATTTGGTTCTTCCTCTCTACAAAATATTGTCATTTTATGTTACAAGGAAGTAATAATATAGGGTTGCTCAATTCAGCAGCTCAGTGAGCTCCCTCCATTTTTTGACTTCTGTTTTCCTACTCAATGTCCTTGTCTTTTTTTATATATATATAAAATTCACAGCTGGTGATGATTTACTTCATACTTTCCTTTCCTTAACTTTCTGATATTATTTTTACTTTTAAATTAATTTTATCAGTACACTTTAGAGATACAAAATGATCACATCCGTCATCTATACTTGATATATCTTGATTCTTCTTTTCCCCCCAATCTTCTCTCTCCCTACAACCCCTCTTCCTCTTATTTGCAAAAGCTTTGTTTCCAGTTTTTCCTTGTATTTTCTTTTCCTTTCCTTCCTTTCCCCCCTCTCTTGTTCTGTCTTCTTTTAAGCTTAGAGTAGCTCCCTTCTTAGTTCCAGAATAACTAGTGCAACTCCAGGCATTCAGGGGAAGGTTTACTTAGTGCTTTTTGAAAGTGAGGGCAATTTGGGGGAGGGGGGCGACTCTGGCTTTATTTATTTATTAATTATTTTTTTGCTTTTTAACTTTTTATTCTTATTGTACATGTTTGCAGTATGTAATGATTACATTACTTATGGGGAGTTGGTACATGTACCTAACACATCTTTTTTCTTTTGGTACCAGGGATTGAACTCGGGTCCTTGCGCTTACGCAGCAGGTGGTGGAACCACTCAGCTAAATGCCCGGCCCCACCTAACACATCTTAATTCTTCCTCATCTCTTTCCCCTCCATCCCTCCTCCCCCATCTCTTGGTGGAGAGCAACTTCTAAAGAAGAACCCAATCTGACTACCACACCTTTAGCCAGATGTGGTCTAGTGCCGGTCCCCAACCAGAGGGGGAATAGATTTGCCCCTTCTGCTGTGATTAAAAGGCAGTGAAGGAATGAGAACATTTGTTGGGTATGTGGTCAACAATGTATGTCTGCCAGCAAGGAATCAAACTCACTCCTGACTCTGAATGATCAACCTACAATTACAGCTGGATTCAACTTCCCTTTTCTTTCTATTATTCATTTTTATGGTACTTGTCATTTTCTTCCTCAAACCTGTTGTGCAAGTTTCCATCTTAAATATCCTTCATGCTTATTTCCTGCTTCACTCATATCTCTGCTCATATCATTTCCTCAAATAGTTCTCCAGTCTTAACCATCCAATCTAAACATAGCATTGTGTCACTTTCTGTCCCCTTACTCCTGTTATTCTTTTCTCCATAGTACTTGTTACTATCTAACATTGCATAGATATTTACTTTTTGATTTTATTTTCCTACCAGAATGTGGTTCCAACAAGGCAGAGCTTTTCTTTTCTTTTTATGTTCCCTGCCATATAAATAACACATGGAGCATTTCCTAGTACATAGTCAGTGATCAATAAGTATTTTTTAACTACATAAAGAATTTTTCAACTTTTAATCCTGAAGTCTAAGAAGAAAGAATTTTACTGACTCAAATGCAGTAAGTAGCTGCTCACTCCAGTCAACTGTAGATGGGTACTTTGCTCTGGTGAGTACAGTTAATGATTCTTGTTTTGTTGGAGGTTGTTATGTACATGTACCAATTCCCCACAATGAATGTAATCACTATGTACTGCAAACATGTACTAACAAAAATTTTTAAATTATAAAAATTATCTTAAGTGAAAAATAATACCTGATTTTCTATAGTAATTAATAACTTCTATTTTCCACTCATGTGTTCCAAGTTAGATAGTAAATTAGACAATCAGTGTGTACTGGAATACTCCTTCCAGGGGCTGTGAAAAGAAAGGTGGTTTTCTAAATAAAGAACTGTGGGTGAGAAACGACGATTAGCATATGTAGGAGTCTCACCAACTCTCCTCCTTCTCAGAGATTTGCTACCCGGAAACATCACCACAGTTCATCCCCAAAACCAAACTGCAACATTATTCTCTGTTGTTCTCAGTTCTCTCTGAGGACATGTTGCTCTCATTCAATCAGTAATAAGCTATCTTTAAAAATATACATCTATATCGTGTCTCACAATCTCTCCCATTTTTTCATCTTTAGTCCTAATATTTGGGCTCAGGCCCTCTCTTCTCAGAGGCTAAAATATTTATATTTCTCTTTAGTGAATGGCTAGCACCTTTCAATGCTGAGGAGCCCATTCAAAGGGTTTGTAATTATTAACTCATTTAATCCTGTAACAACCCATTGAAGTCGTTATTATCTTATTATAATTATCCTGTTTTCAACATGAGGAAAGTGAAGCAGAGAGAGGTTGAACAAAGCCACATAGCAACAGGAGAGTGAGGAACCAAAGCACTTGGTCCTGTGCTACCCTAACAGTAATGTCTGCTCATTTCTCTCCTTTCCACTCCACATCAATAGAGAAAGTGGAGATTCGACTTAAGGTGACCTGGTGTAGTGTGCTAGGACTTTAACCCTCTAACTTCGCCTCCCACTGCAGTCTTACCTCACCACGGCAACCTAGTTTCACTTTTTAACAAACTTGTTTGTTCTTTCTTTCTTTCTTTCTTTCTTTCTTTCTTTCTTTCTTTCTTTCTTTCTTTCTTTCTTTTTTGGTACCGGGGATTGAACTCAGGCCCTTGCACTTGTGAGGCAGGCGGCGGAACCACTGAGCTAAATCCCTAGCCCTATCAAACCTTTACCGAACAAACTTCCTTTCCCTAAATAGGCCAATCTTTTTTTATGTCATTTTTAATACACTTTGAGTAAAGAAAAGAGGTCAAAGAAGAATAGGAGAAATTTGAAATTCTAATCATGGAATGAACTGTAAAGAGAGGAGTAATAAGTCCTCCCTGGATTATAGAGAGGTGATAGGGAATATATATTTCCTTCTACAGTAAAGACTGGCAAACGGTGACCTGTGGGCTAAGTCCAGCTTTCCACCAATTTTATTAATAAAGTTTTACTGGACATAGCCATGATCATTCATTTGTCTTTTGTGTGGCTGTTCTCTGCTACAATGGTAGATTTCAAGAAGTTGTGATGGAGACCATATGTCCTACAAATCTGGAAATATTTAATATATGACCCTTTATAGAAAAAACTTCTATGACCCTAAATTTACCATAGAACGTTCAGTGACTACAATGCAAATGCTTTTGATGATGTGGCCCTGTTTGTATTTCCTGCTACCACAGGATAAGTTTAGAGAGTCCTACAGGAAGAGGAGCAGGGATAAAAGCACAACTTCAAGTCAACATTTCTATTTTCATTCTGACATGACAAAATTCATTTCCCACTTTAAGAGTCCAGGATATACTCATGTTAATTTTAGGTGTGTAACCTAGATTAAACTAGGACAGTCAGGAAGAGATGTGAATACTTTAATCACCTAAGATATATTTGATGTATCTTTTCTGAATGAGTAAAACTTTTGGTCTTGTGCATACTTCAGCCTGATGCTGGACTTTCCTCATCTTTTCCAGATAGATACAAGGTCTGAACTGAACTCTCCACTTCACCCACAAAAAGCAACTATGGGAGAGATTTGATGCAAACAAATGACTAACATTCCTCATCTTAGACCTAGAGAATAAGGTGGGGTAATGAAGGAGAGGAGGATGGTCTGGAGTTTTAGGCAGGATAGTGGGAATAAGAAGAGAGAGATGATGACTATAGAAAGGGCTTCCTCATACCCTCAGGTCAACATAATAAGATTCCATAGCTTTCCTGAAAAGCAAAGCAAATATTTTCCTTTCTTCTCTGGGATCATGATGTGGGCCTGGTTATAACAGTAAGATGTTTGCTGCAGTGGATTATGCCTTCCTATCTCTTCCAATGTTGAGGGACTCAATCTCATTTTTAACTTTAGTTTATGCTGTTAAAATGATAGTCACCTTATTTGAAGAAAAGGGTCTTCCTCAAATGGAATCAAAAGGAGACTAGATCTCGTGTCCCAGGCCATGCTGCATTCCTTTGCCATTTTCCTAGGCCCTGGCGGGGCGGGGGGGGGGGGGGGGGGGGATGAACAAAACAACGCTAGGTTTGCCATCCCAAGAGAGTTTATTCACTTTCAGTCCTACAGATATTTGTGTTTTGTATTCAATAACATCTGGACATACGTGGGCAGTGCTAGCAGGTCTTTCCGAAAGCAGATGTTGTGTGAACCACTTTGTACTCCTCACCAGTAAAAGGGGCAGGCAAGCAGAACGGTGCTGTTCTTTGCCTGGCATTTGGCAAGAAAGAGAAAACATGCATTTTTGACATCTGTTCCTGTTCTTCTGCATAGCTTAGCTGTGCCAGCCAAGCAGTCCTGATCGGGCATAATTGATAAATTATTAAAGGCAGTCTGACAAGGAGGATCGTGAAAACTATTATTAGAAGGAAAAGGACAAATAAATTGCTACTGTTTATCAAGTGCTTTGGAAAAAAAGTTAAAGGGACAAGAAGGTCTTTTTAAAAAGTCAATGCTGTTTCAATAAAACTCCTACAGTGCCATGGTGACTAAAACATAAATAACTTTGTTCGTTGTTTTTGCCTCCCACCAGTGAGTGCAAGAAGATTGAAAACTTAAATCCTTTATATCATGAAATAATAAAAACTATAATTTATTGAACACTCTGTGAGGCACTGTATAATCTCTAAATCCGTAACAGAAATAATCCTCACTTTAGAGACAGGGAAACTAGTGCCCAGAGAGTATAATAAGGTCACACGATTGATTGAAGGATGGTGGGAGGATACAAAAGATGCCTTCACTGTGTGTTTTGAGCTGACAGAGGGCTCCATGTTCATCATGTACATAAACACATCTGTTTAGAGAGCCATGAGACAGGAAGCAATGGCTTGCTCTTGGCTCTGGATAGTCTGAATCCTGTCTCTGCTTCATTGGAGCTGGTGGATTTGGTTTAGTCATTTAACTTTGAAACTTTACTTTTCCTTGGCTGTAAATGAGCAACAGAATCTATCTCATTGGGCTTTTGTGAAAATTAATTGAGGAAATATTTATCAAACTGCTTAGATGTAGTAGATACCCAGTAACAGAGCTCTCTGTGTTTGTTCTTCTTATTAAGTCAAGCCTGTGTACCCAGCTTGAACTAGCATCCCCAAAAATAGATAGTGATACTTAATGCTTCATGCTATATAGTTTTAAAATATTGTCCCAAGCTGCTGTGGTTTTTTAGCAGATGTTTCATATGAAACGTTTTATTTGTTCTGGTTACATCCAGTCTTATCACTGGTTATGTTATTGACCTTGCCAAGCAACTTGACACTCTTATTCTTAAGTGGGTCAGAATTTTCAAAGCATGTTTTTTGTTTTTTAAGAGTTCACAATGTGCTTTTATTTTTATAACTTACAAACAACCTTTAATTGGTCCTTCCAAAGTTGTAATTGGTGATTGCTTTCTTTAGGTACTTCTCTTGTGTTCACGAAAGGGGAAAAATTTAGCCCTTAATTAAAACAACAAAAAAACTGCACTTAAACACACAGGGAGGAAGGGGATGACCTTAACTACAAATATTCTTTCACTGTTGCATTATTGCCATGAAACACCCAAGGTGCTTTCTCTTACAGATGCTTTTTTTGGGGGGGTACTGAGGGTCGAACTCAGGACCTTGTGCTTGCAAGGCAGGCATCAGAACCACTGTCAGATGCTTTTTTTTTGATGGCTATCATAGCTGATAGTTTTAAATTTACACATTCAAAGCAACTGATGCTTTAGCTTCATTCATGGGTTCTCCAGAGTTCCTTTGGCACTACCCCACCTTCTGCCCTGGCACCTGGGAGCATCCCAAGGGGCTGGCTGGTAGACCATGAGGCTATTCCTGCCTCTATGCACTGCTCTGCCACACTCCTCTTCTGGTTCCACAAGCCACCTTTGTGGCACCTATGGTACCTATGATGCCATAAAAGTGCTTGTTTAATAGTCCATTCATGAGTGGATGCCAAAACCACACCTGGCCATTTCCATCCTCAATAAGGGCTTCTATATGATGCTGAGTCCTTACAACTCTCCCTGTTCCATGCTGACTACAGAAAAGAGCTCCAGATTTCCTGGAGTTCTGGTTGGTGAACTCTGGGGCAACAGCTTTGTTTTCCCCATGCTCCACTTGGGCTTCACCACTGGTATGGAACCGGTTGAGAGGGCTTTGAGTCCACACTCCAGGTTCCTGCAAACGGACCACAGACAACTTCCAGCAACAGAAGCACCATTGCTGAGGGGATCTCAGCAAAGCCTCAGAAAGCTCCTTTCTATCACAGTGCTCTCAGCAGTAAACTGACTGCAGCACATTAGTTCAGGCCCCAAACCATTTCTCTAAATGAGAGATTTAAGGCAAAGGGTTGAGACCATAGAAGACTTCTCAATATTTCTACAGGGATACAACTAGCAACACTGAGAGGGCATTTGTAACTTAATTTGGAAACTGAAAAGTGTCCATCACAACCTTTTCCCTCTGTCTTACTTAGGATCCTTTACGAGCTTTTTATCATACTCTTGTTTTTACTTCAATCCCATACGTCAAATATATATTAAATAATTCTTGGTTGACAAATAAGAAGCAAAGGAAGATTTGCAATAAACAAGTTGTTAAGAAATTGCTTTGTGAGCATAATATCTCAGATGCCTCAGCCTTCAGTCTCCTTTAAGTCCCATGGGAAACAATTTGGTAGCACTCCCTGCTTTTTGATTATACCTGAAATGATTAGGCAGAGAAGAAGGCATGGCTGAAAATGTTCATCAAAGTTACATTTTGCAAAATGAACAGTATTAGAAAAGAAACCAAATGCAAATAGACTCAAAGTGTACATGGAAAAGCAAATGACATGCTAAACAGTTCCCTTCTTTTTGTATTTCCAGTATTTCTTTCTAATAGCAGCATAGTTAACTGATCAGATGTTCAGCCTTTATTTCTAAATGAAATTCTACCATAGTTCTAGCCAGCATCCTAGGGAATGAAGGCAAAAGAAGAACTAGATGAGATGAACTTGTGAATGGTTTGAAACTAGCGAACAGCAATTACCTCATCACCATAGTAATCTGAAATTATTTTCTTCATTGTGTAAGCCATGGAAACATCTTACCCATGAACATGTCATTTCCCAGTGGAGACATAGTGTTAAAGATCTGTAGGTTCAGCTGAGAGAAAACAATGACCAGTGAAGGCAAATTTTTAATATGTGCAATTCTACCAAAAAGTTATTCAGGGACAATCTTTCTTTTTATGTAAAAAAAGACAGAACTTGGAGTCAAGTTCTATAGTTTACTAGGTCAGTGTTATCAGTCAAATCTGTGAGTTTTAGAAGTTTCCTCTTCATGAGGAAGGTAACATTTACATCAGTTACCTCTTGCTGTCAAACAGATCACTGACCACTAACTTTGTTCAGAAATCTCTATTTAGATTGTGCCCACTAAGGACTGCTTATCTCTGTTCCACGTAGTGTTAAGTAGGGTGAGTGGAAGGCCTGGGACAGTTTGGCAGCTGGTGCTGAATTCATCGGAAGATTCCCCACTCGTATGTGGTAGCCACAGGCTGATGGTGGACCCTCAGCAGGGCTTGCAGAGTGTACATGTTGGGTGCTGCCCACACAGGCCACTCTAAGTGATACTTCAGTTTCCCCATGGCAGAGAGGCTATGCCCAAGGACAAGCTGTCTGGGAAGCTAAAGCTATTTACCTTTTAACGACTAGCCTTGGATATCAAATACTGCAACTCCTGCCAGTAAGGAATCTACCCAGATACAAGGAGAGGAAATGCAGACCTTCTTCTTTCTCCCTGGGAGGAATGGCATAGTTACTTTGAAAGAAGATTATGTGGTATGATAGGTATCATTGTGGCCATTTTTTGCAATATAAAATATAGCACAGTTGTAAAATCTCCCATTTAACATCAATCCTTATTTCACATTTTTCTTTCAAGAAAAACTGTTTATATGCCTTCACACATAGTTTCACAATTTTTATCAATTTTTCAAAATAGCTAAGAAATGAAAACTTACTGTCAAATTTAGTTTTGAATCCTACATTTTTGCCTTTTGAGTAATAGCTTTTAGGGTGATGATGTGCAGTAGCTTCAGGGCCTTCTTGGGCAAAAGGAAGAGTGACAGGGAAAGTAACCCTTTTGTTGCTGTCATCACCTTAAATTGTGGGAACATCCTCCTGGAGTGAACTTTGCTAGAGAGACAAAGAGTACAACACTTTTGTGAAGACTCTGTGTGCTTAATGGAAAGATCCTTTGCATTGAATATTCATATATTAAATGGCTCGCCTTCCTATGCCCTTTTGTATGAGACAAGGGCATTTAGCAAGGGCTATGTAGCTGTGCTCTTGGGAAGGTACTGACATGGGCATTACACATGACAGTGTATGTGAAGTTTCTAAATATTGATAGAATAGTCCTTCCTCTCTGACAAATAAAACCCAGTATTGTATGCAATGATCAAAAGATCCAAGTTTACCAATTGACAAATTAGTGATGCAGTATTAATCTTAAATCCCAGCATTCTCAATTTTGATCAAGACAATCACATAGAAGATCAGTTTGGAGACCTCCAGAGATCTGGCAGAAACTTTCCCCAAATATCCCCAACTGCTTCCCCAAATGTCGTAGAGACCTCACAAAGAGAACTTCTTAGATGTTTGTCTTCCGATGAAAAAGCTGTTATCATACTCTATGCCAAATATTCAAATAAAATAAGCACCAAAATTATTTATGATTCAACAATTTCCAAATTCCCAGATACTTAACATCACAAAGACTCAGTTAAAATCTGTTGACCTCCAAGTTTTATTTGGGCACTGATTTATTAAATAAGAAACTGAGAAAGTCAGTGAGAATAGTAGCAAAATGAAGTGCATTATTGAACTATCAGCAAAACTGCCAGGCATATTTTCTAATTTGTAGGAAAAGGAGGAAAAAAATAATGCAGTAAAGTTTTCATTACTTCCATTAAACTGCTGCTTTTGTTGTTGCCAAACCATATCACATGGATGCAGTGCTTTAAAGGAGGAGGGAAGAGCGGAGATGCATGTTCAGCAGCAAATACTTCACCCAGTGTTTACCCCTCCATCTTCTGCTTAGCTACTGTTTCTGCAGTAGCCACCTCTGTGGTGCTAAAATCAGTGGTAAATTTTCTGTTGCTATCAACAAAAATAGCCCTGGAGGTTTATGTTGGACGCTGGAAATCAATTTTGGCTTTGAAAAATACACTTAAAACTATGGAGGAAAATATCCCTCAGTGACATCCTATGTATATGCTCTCCAGTTTAAATAGCAGGGCACATTTTACCAGTTTAATCATAACCATTGGTTTCCACCAATAATCATGAGGCAATTTGTTAATTAATCCCTTTGAATACTTAAATCACTAGATTAAAGATGCTACTTAAATGAAAAGATCTTATCTGGAGAGAACATGAACATAAAATAAAGTAGCTTGGAGAAACTGCAGCATCTGGACTTGTGTGCAATTTCTTTATTCTGTGACTTGAGCCTTTCAAATTTGTAGCTGCAGCCCCAGTACAAATAAAGATGCAAGATTATTGCTTGAAAATTATTCTGGAGAATGGGAGAATGTGGATGAATGAAACCCACCAATAATCCAAAAACATCTATACCTTTGCCTCTTGGGAAGAAGTTGATGGATGTATTGGCATAAAGTATCCACATAATCCTGCAAAGGGCTACACTAACTAGTGAGTTAAATTGCCAGGACTTGATTCACATGCAGAATAGCACTTCCAGGCAGTTCTCTGTTGGGGAGAATTACTGCCCTGTAACAAATTAGCACACATTCAGTGGGTTAAAATCGCACCTATTATCCATGGACTGTGGGTCACAAATATGGACATGGCTTCCCTGGGTCCTCTGCTTCAGGGCTTCCACTAAGCTTCAAAGTGTCAGCCAGGGCTGTGGGTGCATCTTTGAAGGTTCAGCAGAGGAGCAATGAGGGGTCATGGGCCAGATGCTGCTCCTTGTATGCTGTTAGTCTAGTGACTTTATTTCCCTTGGACCACAGGGCATGCCAGTTCTTGCTGAGGCAGGGTCTCTACATGACAGTGTGCTTCATGAATGCATGCAAGCCAGGAAAACAAGAGTAAATTAGTAAGATAGTCACCATATTTTTGTAGCCCATCCCATTACTTTTGTGGCATTCTTTTGGTTAAATGCAACTCACTATGTCAGCCATCACTCAAGGAGAAGGTATTACATGTGGGGATGAACCCCACATAGCAGGGATTACTGAGGGTCACCTCAGTACACATCTGCCTGCCTTAGCCTGGTTGAGGCCAAAGGGCCTGGGACAGAAGGACAGCTGTGTGTCTGCTGTAGATACCAGTTTCTGGACCTATGCCCAGCCAGGCTCTGGGTCAAAGCTTTAGCAGGATGAAGTTAGAGAAATTTTCATCTGCCCCAATTCAGTGAAACCTCAGAGGTGTGGCTTTCTGTCTTATGTGACAGCAAGTGGGGACAAAGTGGATACACATCATTTCTGCATGAAAAACAACGTTATGCTGTCCAAACCAAACCTGTGTTCTTTATAGTAAGACCTCAGGGAGTGGAGTCTGGCTGTTTTAGGAGTGAATTATGGAGCAGGCTAGGTGATCATGCCGCCGTGTGTGTGTGTGTGTGTGTGTGTGTGTGTGTGTGTGTGACAAATTTACTAAAAAAAGAGAATAGGAACAGGAAGGTTGGGAATAGTTGTCTTTGCATTTTTATACAACTGCAAAAGGGGACATTAAACATTACAGAAAGGGGAGATTCTTGTTTGAGCAGCTTTGTTCATGCTCGCTATGTAGTTGAATGCTTTATTATTTTAACTAACATATATGATTGATATAACAATTTCTCTATTTTCTCACTTGCCTTTATTCCTTTGATTCAGTGACCAAATTCCTCAAGGTTTTAAGCATTCTAATTTGTATATAAAATAATAAATAAAGCTAACAAAAGTTAATTCTCTAAATTTTACAGCTGGTGAGATGGAGGACAGAGAAAGCTGTTAATCAGAGCTCTGCGCTGGGTCCAAAGACGTGGCTGCAAGAGCACTTGAGATATTCTGACATTATTTTGACTGAGTAAATAGATATCTCAGCATATTAATTATAATTTCTGTGTGCAATCTTCTAGTCAATAAATGTGTCCATCTAGCCACACCGGTACTAGATATACAGAAAAGATGTAGGTACTGATGTTTTTCAAGTGACAATAGGACAGAGGATAATATAGCCCAAAAAAGGTAGAAACACAGAAAGAGAAATGTGAAGCATATATTTTTTTCTTTGATAATCCTTATCACATTTCTCTTGCAAGATGTACCCCAAGGATTGTTGCAATTTGTTTCTCTTAAAAAATGCATCTCAGATTCTTCTGGAATGAAGGAAAAGCCAAAAGGAGATCACAATCTCAAATTTGTCTACTGAGTTGACCCTATAATTACTTTGGTAAACAGCTTTATAATGAGCTTATGATGGACTGTTTTCTCTGAAAATCTGGAGATTCAGGGATGATGTTTTAGTACCACCTTATGTCTACTATTTATCAAAACCAGAGAGAATAAAGGATTAAAATGTCTAAACTTTATCACACATTTGTGTCTGCTGGCGAGACTATAGAACAGTTGTTAATATTGAAAATGAGATGAAAGATGTTCTAAATTTATCTTATCAGCACCGTCTTTCAACATAATGAGAATTACTTGACACTATCACATTCCTTTTCAGCCCTTTGAATCCAAGTCTGCAAAGACACGAATTCATTCAGAAGTCACAACTCAGAAATACAGAATGGTGCCAAACGAAACAGATAAGTGTTCATTCACCTGGGAACCATATTTTGACTCACGTTATGCTGTAAGTTGAAAAATAAAAGCAATGTTCACAGCAATTTAAAAATCATACTTAAAAGACCTCAGATGGAAACTATATATTTTTCCAATATCCGTGTATAAATTAATATGTACCATCTGGGTTACATCTGGTAACATAAAAATGTTGTCTTACGAACGTTAAAGGTGTGAGAACCATCAAGCAGCTCCAAGTCTATCTGGCACATTTGTTCACAAAGGAGACAATTCTTTTTTTTTAGTATATGTGCTGCCGAAGCGAGCACAGGGGACAATTCTTTATGTGATAAGACTTAACTAGATGGTAAACAAAAATTTAAGAACTCATTCCAACACAAACAATTTTATGAAAAATATAAAGGCCTTGTATTAATATTGATGAGATAAACAGACTACATTAGAACATTACAAAGAACTAAAAGTGAATTTTGGAAGAGACGATCTGTATTTAGATCTTTTTAACCAAAGATATGTTGTGCCCATTTTAGAAATACAATATTGTGTACAGAAATTCTGATTCTCCAAAGTAGAAAACAAATATTAAATATTTAATCCTCTATCTTTCTGTCTTCAAGTCTGTGCTCTGTGTTCTATGAACACTCAAAAGCAGTTGCTACAGTTTAGATTTTTTTTTTTTCCCATTACCAGGGATCAAATTCAGGACCTTGCCCTTGGGAGGCAGGCTTCATACCACTGAGCTAAATCCCCAGGCCTACAGTTTAGATCTTAAAGCCCCCCACCCACACACACACACAATGACCCAATTAAAAGCTTGGTCCCAGGGTGGCGCTATTGAAACTTTAAGAGGGGGGACCTAGTGGGAAATCTTTCTTAAATCATTAGGAGCACACCCTTGGAGGGTATTGCGGGCCTCCTGTGTCTTTCTTTTCCTTTTCGTTTTCCTCAGCATGTGGTGAGAGGCTTTGCTCCAGCACATACTCCAGCCATGATGTACTGCCTCATCTAGAACAGTGGTGTCAATTTGTCAAAGACTGGAGACCGCGCAACTGTGAGTCAGATAGACCTGTTTTTCTCTTTGAATGTTTGTTTCTTGCCTCAGGAATTTGTTGTAGTAACTAACACACCAATCAGTGTTTACTATATGCTGATCATAGCACAGAAAGACCCGACTTCTACTGTCACCTTTATATCTATCATATCACCAACATTTTAAAAAGCATTTAGCATAATGTTTATTACTTATTATTACTTGGGAAACATCATTTATAAAGATATTCCTAAAAATGGAATCAAAATTCTTTCCAAATTAACTTCTTATCCTCCTTTTATTCTCAGGTATTCATGCTAACAGCTGGTGTGCTTATCTGAAGAGATTTAAATCAGTATTATTAACAAATAAATAAAGTAAGGGATTTGATATACAAAGTATGATGTTAAATAATTCTGATTATTCCAGAATGCTGAAATTATGAATGGGAATATACTAGATTATATCTGGAATATAGCAACCATGACCATATTTTTAATCAGAAACATTTATACCACAGAATTGGTAAAGTTATGAAAAAAACAATATAATCAAGTACTGTAAGACAATGTACTTACTTCCTCAATCTGAAGGCTGGAAAAACTTCCTGCTGGTCTATGCCTTAGTATCCAGTTTGGATTATGGCTCTGAGTAAGCAACTAGGGGTGCACTATAGGGGATGGACGATGAGGTAGAAAGAGCAAGAAGCAATAAGGCTGCTGAGAGAGTTGAAAACTTAGCCCCTGGACTTCCCTGAATTCATAAATTTGGCTGCATTTCTGGTACTTTTAGCAGGGTCCTCAGGCCAAGCCAAGCTTTTGGATAAGGACAGAAATCATCCATGTAATTCCTCTTCATTTCTTTCTCTCCTATTATTTTTGTGCAAGTTAAATCAGTTCAAGGTAAGAACAAGGGAAACATTGAAGAGAACAAAACCAAGAAGGGGGCACCTTGACAGAAACTATTCCATCCTCTTGCCTTTGGGCGCATGCTAAGAAATCTACT
Organism: Heterocephalus glaber; assembly: GCF_000247695.1. The sequence goes on from NW_004624744.1 coordinate 480,593, forward strand.
GTATGAGCATGGGGACCACACTTTTTTCCATACTATGTGCTGCCAGTTACAGAAGAGGGACTAGGCTTGCCACAGGGAATTTGGCCCAGCTGAAATATGCTGTAGAGGATAAGAAATATCCAGTGATAAGTCTCCTTGGTGATGCAGCCAGAGGGCCCCCAAGGCACCTGACAGGCCTGGGCATTGGGAAAAAATTGCCCTAATCTCATACCTGTAAGAGCCACACTGCTTCAAAAAGCCTGATTTTGTTGCATCTTGAGAAAAACTATCTTCTGTGTTAGACTCACATTAACTAAATTCATGAGCATGATGAAGTTATAATTTTCTTCAATAGTTGATTATATTTGCACTATTCCACATTATTTCTTTGAGCTCATCTCCTACCAACTTTCTTCTTGAGCACTGTACTTGAGCCAACCTGACCCTATGCTCTTCCTCAAACACATCACATATGCTTGCTCTTTCCAAGGCTCTTTTCTCATTTATTTGAGCAACTTGCTTCCTCACTCTTTCTGGACATCTCAGTGTGGCTTTATTCTCCTCTTTGTTTTCAGTTCAATATCAGAGGTGTGACATTAACAAGATGGCAAAATATGAGGTCCCAGGTTTCATTCCCTTTCAAAGAAAGTCCAACTTGCAACTTTTTATACAGAAACCACCTTTGTGAAAACCCTTAAACTTGCGAATGAGACCGAAACACCTGTGTAGATCACAGAACCAAATAAAATCCACACTAGAGGAGTAAGGAATAGTCTCACTTTGAGTTGCCTTTGCCATCCCAAGTCAGCCCGGTAAAACACAGACTAGCTAGGTTGGTTAGAAACAAAGAAAAGCACCACGTGGATCTTGGTGGTAGCTGTGTTCCTGTCAGAGGTGGTGGCCAGTGATGCCAGCCAATGGTAGAGCTCAACAGCAAAGCCAAGCTGGTTGCTCCCAGAAGCATGGTGGGAAATTCAATTGCTAGACAGTCAGCCTCCATCCCAGCACCCTCACAGCCCACCCCAGGGCTCTGTACAGGCAGGGAGATGCTGGCCAAGCCTCATTTCTGTAGCACCCACCAGCTAGAACTGCCTGGTCTTATTGTCTAAACAGTGGCTTGATCTAGAATCAGAGTCTATCCCAAAACCCTACCCAGAAAGAGAGATTCCTGCTACATTTCATTCCTGAAGAGTAGAGAGCTAGATTTTCTTCATCTAGGAGGCCAGGCAGTGGGTAGGCCCAGCCTCAGAGCCTATTTCAAGGTCCCACTGTGCCATGAATTTCTCCAGAATTTATGCACTAAACCTGCTTGACATGGAATTCCAAACAGCAAATGACCTGGTTGGAGAGTACACTCTAAGGATCAACCTGGGAAAGGAAGCAAGACTCAGCATTGTATTTCTCTAGAACACAGCCTCTGGGCTCACCCACTACCAGCAGCAACTCCTTCTATCCTTGGAGCCTATCCTGCAGCCCTGTCCAACTGCAGAATCCAAATAGCGGTGCTTCTCCACCTAGGAATACACCCTGTTCCCCAGCAGTGATCGCAATGTCCTGCCAGCAGTCTGACTGCAAAGCTCAACCAGCGGTCTTGACAGGCAGTGGATCCCAGGCAGCATACTTCAGAGCAAGGGCAGCACCCCAGTCAACTAGAGAAAGTGAGAGCAAGTTCTGCCTGCCTAGTGTCACTACAGCTGGCCCACCCAGAACCGCAGGCTGTCACAGAGGCTTGTCTATCACTGCCAAAGACCACACGTAAGGTCTGAAGTGGCCCTCTTCTTGAGTATGAAGACACTAATACAAGGATACAAAAAATTATAAATAATCATGGAATTATCAAAGAAACAAAAAGAGGTGGAGCTATATGAAAGGACAATGAAATCAAAATAATTATATTAAAGAAAATCAGTGAATTACAAGACTACAAAGAGAAAATCTTAAATGAACTTTGGAAAATAATATGAGAAAAATGAAAATCCAACCCTCACAAAAATAGAAGGAATTAAAAAAAAGAAATCTTATAGATGAAGAATACAATGAATTAAAAATTTCAATTGAAACCTTCAATAGCAGACTCAAGCAAGCAGAAGAAAGAAACAACATTTAAAATTATTCAGAGGAAAAAGAGAAAAAAAGAATTAAAAAATGATGAAAACCTGTAGAAATTGTGAAAAAAGAACTATTTGAAAAAGAAAACAAGAAAATAATCCTATTTAAATAGTTACAAAAACTAAAATATAAAGATAAAATTTATTGATAACAGCCATTCTGACATGTGTGTGGTTGTAGCTCATTGTGGCTTTAATTTGTATCTCCCTAATGTTTAATGGTGTTGACCATTTTTTCATATACTTGTTGTCCATTTGCTGGTTTTGTTTTGAGCATTGTCAAATTAGGTTCATTGTACATTTTTTAATTGAATTATATGTTTTCTTGTTATTTAGTTGCTTTAATTTTGTATATATTTTGTATATTAATGCTTTATCAGGTGTATGACTTGAAAAAATTTTCTCACAAGTCAGAGCTTCTTTTAAATTAAATTAACAAAGGCAAAGAAACACTGAAAACCATAAAACACTATTGCAACAATAGTGTTAAACAATTGAAACGAATTGGAGAAGACACAAGAAATGGGATGGTACTTCATATTCATGGATTAGAACAATTGATATTGTTATAATATCCATACTAAAAAAGCAATCTACAGATTCAATGCAATCCCTATTAAAATTCCAATGTAATTTCTCTCAAAATATAAACAATCCTAAAGTGTATATAGAACCACAAATACTATGAATACTAAAGCCTATCTTAAGTAAAAAGAACAAAGCATGAGCCATCACAGTACTTGATTGCAAATCATATTATAAAGCTATAATAAACAACAAGATGCATCATAAAAATAGGCACACTGACTAATAGAACAGAATAATAACCCCAGAAATGGACTAACATACTTAATAATCAATTAATTTTCAAGAAAGATGACAAAACCACATAGTGGGAAAAGGGCAGTTCCTTCAATAAAGGGTATTGGGAAAATTGGATATTCATATGCAGAAAAATGAAAGTGGACCCTTATCTCACACCACACACAAAAATAAACTCAAAAAAGCTTATTATAAACAAGACTTGAACCTGTAAAAAGCATTAGAAGAAAGGATAAGGGAAAAGCTGCGTGACATTGATTTGGACAATGATTATTTTGTATTTGATCTCAAAACCTCAGGCAACAAAAACAAAAATAGACAAGTAGGTTTACAACAAACTAAATGGCCTCTGTAAAGTAAAGGAATCAATTGACAGAAGAGACAATCTATGGCTTAGTAGAAAAAGTTTGCAAGTCACGCATTTGTTATGAATATCTAAAATATGCAAAGATCTCAAATAAGTCAAGAGCAAGAAAACAAATCATGCAATTGAAAATGGGGAATTGATTGAGTAGATATTTTGCAAAAGACCTACAAATGGAAAAATATAGAGGAAAAAAGTGGTCACCTGTAGTAATCATTTGGGAAATACAAATTAAAGCCACAATGAGAGAGTACCTTTCAGAATAGTTATTATTAAAAACACAAAATATAACATGTTTTTGTGAAGATTTAAAGAAAAGTCAGTATTTGATATAATAGATATGTTAATTGCATCATTCCACAGTGTATACATATATCATAATATCGCTTTGAACCCCATAAATGCATACATTTATATTTATCAATTTACAACAAAATTAACAATATAAATTAAAAATAAATAAAATTTAATGTCTTCCCAGTTCCACTCCCACCTTATGCCCTATTTCACTTCTCTGCTTTTTATTTTTTCATAGCCCTTATCACACTGTTAATTTTCTATTTAAATTATTTATTTTGGGTTCTTTTTGTACTTGCTAGAAGGTAAATTCTGTTTATTTATTAGAGGTTTAACTGCATGATATTAGAGGTTTTGTCTGTGTAATTCATTTTTCTATCCCTAAAATCCAGAACACCTCTGGCACATAGTAAGCACTCAATTAGAAATGTGTTTAATCAGCTAATTTACTCAGAGAAATCTAACTATAACTATGTAAACATAAATATAACATGTGCTACATGATATTTGACATGATAAATATGATTCTTACATCGAGCCCAATAACTGTATTTACTCACAGTACACAGTGAAGCTTGTTAGGAAAATGAAAATTTCAAATTGCTCACGGAATAAGCAACCACACTAAGAAAATTGATTGTGAGTGTAGCAGTGACTAAATCTCAAACCATAGTCTTAGGTGTGCTCCTCAAAAACAAAAAGAAACTTTATCTAATTCCACTCAATTTCTGGCTTGAGCTTCACTCTCTGGTAGCAGAATCAACTATGCCTGACAGCTCATGGTAAACACACTTAATTCAAGGAAGACACAGTCATTTTGGAATTGTTCTCCTTTTACCTATTTGTAAGCTTCAGGAAGTTCACTTAGTGCCACTGATTGAGGGTAGAGGCTATCTGTCCTTCGTCATCCATTTCTACATTGTTGGCATCTGCTGAGATGACTCCTTTCTCATTTGTCCCCATGGAGTGGCTTGCGGGAGCTTTCCTTGGCTTCTTTTCATCCCACCCCCGAGGGCCTCTTCTTATTTGTCACCCTTTTCATTACATTTACACTCCTGATGGAGAGCTGGAATTTAATTCTGCATACTCTCCCCTGTCACTGTGAGGCATAGGATCCTTCAGAGGAAGATGCTTGTGGTAGAAAATGTCTTTAAATTTCTCTGTGTAGACAAGCTGTATTGCTATGTCTTCTTGACTGCTATGTCCTTAAATCTTGTCATCCACCAGAATCAGAGATGGACAGTGGGGTACATGTTGACTCTGTCTTAAGGTCCAATTTGTATTGTCATTAATGGCAGAGATGGTCATTATACTCCAAAATGTCATGTTTCCCTCCCATAGTATAGAGTTATTGCTGGAGGAAGGCTGTAGGACCAGGCACTACATTTCTAAGTCCTCCCTGCATCCAGTTGAGGGTATGTGAGTAGTCTTGCCAACTCAGTGTGAATGGAAACAATATATTTCACTTCTTTATCCAGTCTATCCGAGAGAGCACAACTTTTTCACTTCCAATTTGCCTTTTCAGTTACTAGATGCCAAGGCCCTAGGGGATTGAAGAGCCCAAAATGGAATGAGGTTGGGTACAAGGAGAAAGGCTGTCCACAAATCAAACCAACTTCCTTGGACTACTGCACAAAAAATAAAATCCTATTGTATTAAGTGTCCAATATTTTGCTTTAGCAACAAATATTACCTTAACAAATACAGAGTTCTGTGGCCCTCCCGAACCAGGTCTGGGGATGGAGGGCAGACGTTTTCTTATTGACTCATTGACATCTTGCTCCTTCTCCCATATGCTCAAGTGCTGGGCTGTATAATCTTCATCTCACATGCATTTTCAGGAAAATTTTTCCACATTACTATTTTTTAAATACTGCTTATTAGCGCATGGTCAGCCCTGTTTTCTGAAGAAATCAAAGGCTTTCTTTTGTTTCAAAACTATGCTTTGCTACTTAAAGGACTGAGTATTGGCTGGAAACTTTTTATATTTTCATTGCCATGATCTTTCTGATGCACTGGATGCTTTGAGCTGAATGGAAGTTAGAGTCATTTGGGTAGAGGAGATAAACCTCTGTTGAGACCATATTTTCTTCCCTCATGTCTTGATATCACAATATCATGATATCTTGAGGGTCTTGGCATGGAACTATAGCACAAAAATGTCTAGCAATCAATATATATCTTCCCCACCCTGAGTAACTTGAGTTAGTCAGTTGCTACTGTTTTAATCCTTTGAATTCAACCAATGAATTTAAACGTTAGCTACTTCTCCTGCATTAGGAATAAAAGGAACAATCTTCCTTTGTCCTGCATGCCTGCGACCTCATGCTTGCTCCCTCTTGTAGGAGGAAAAACTTGCCTTGCCGAGATTTCTTGGTGTCTAAGTACTTTATTATCTTCACTGACAGATTGAATCTGTGGGCTTATTTCCAACACTGAGAAAAGCAAATTCAGATTTTTAAAATTTAACTTCTGGTTTCTTCCCAATTTATCTTTTACTATAATGGCAGCTCTCTGTTGGCACTTGTAAAAATGTTTTCTAGGGCCTTTTTTCAAGGAGTCTCTGTCCTCTAGTGCACATGGAGGGCATTCAGACAAAACAGGGATGAATTGCTTTTGAGGACTCAAAGCTCAGAACTAGGACTAAGGAGATTTTCCTTTAGAAAAACTTCCAAGATCCAATAGTTCATAGAGATAACTGCAAACATACACTAATAAAATATAAAAATGAAAAAAAAGATAAAATGAACAAGAAAAAAAAAAGAAATTCTTCCTCAACCATTTCCCTACTGATTTTCAAAGAGTAATAAAGTGGAAAGGAGTAGCCATCTGTAAAGCATAGTGATAACTGGAAAAGAAAAAAATTGTCTTTTGAAACATAGATGATCAACAATGCTATTGCAGCTACCATTTATATCTTTCATGAGAATGACATACACAGCTGTGCGAATGATATTACAATGGGAGTAGGGGGTTATAAGCTAAAACCAGGCTGGGCAGTAAAAAAGCTTCCCAACATTACTTTCATATGGCCCTCTTTAAGAATCTTTTCAGATTATGTCCACGCTTATCAAGGAGTATCTAGAAGGAGGTCAGTGGAGGGGTAGAAGAACAAGGTCATATCCCCCTTTCATTTAGTCTGCAGTTATTTATAGTCTTTTCAGGGTGCTACGTGCTGGGCCAATCCAAGGAATACAGGGAAGAATCAGGCAAAGCTGCTACACTTAAGTTGTTGACAATTAGTGTTTTTATGCTCATTTTCTCATCCACATTCCAAAGGGTGAATTGGCAGCTACAAGTCTGGATCAGCATTATGATCTATGATGGCAAATCCTGAGAAAAAAATGGCAGCCTGGTCACTGCAAGAAAGAAACAGAGGAGTCTTGAATTCAAGCAAAATAAGTTCCCCTGCCCCATCACATTGACGTATCAAGAATTATGTACTAATAGAAATAGTACAGTTCACTAAAAACTTCAGTTGCCCTTCTGATACAGATGTGCACTGGAGACAGAGTTCAAAGGATAGACTTTTATCTTTATTACAGGGTAGTTCAAAGACTACCCCACCTAGGTAAGCATTCTGGAGTTTAATCCTGTCCTTCACTTATCACCAGATTTAATTAGGTCTCTAGACTATTTCCATAGTATCTTCAATGCAAATATCCTTATTAGAAAATAGAGTATCACATCCAGAACCGATTCCATTTCCTTCTCTGCCCATAGCCTATAGCTTTTGACTTCAGCCTGTACTTTTTTCCATCCACATGTCATATTATGCCCCCATCACCATGAAATAGAATCTCTGAGTACATGAATGTCAAAACAATGTGCTAATGTGGAATCCAGCCACCCAAGTTTGCTCTAAGCACAGCTATTGCAAAATCCAATCTATTTTATCACTCTGTCTTCGCGCTGGATTTAGCAGCTTCATAATTCCACACCTCTGTCAACGAGACCCTCATTATGCAGGCTTCTAAACATTTTACTTCAGGAAAGAATAAACAACATATTTAGTACTAATGAGGTGAGATATTGCTTTTATATTTGCATTACTGTTTAATGATTGTGATATCTCCAGCACTCTGCTCAGGGAGCTTCCTTTGATTGATGTGGTTTTTCAGCAAGCAGTTCTCACAGACAACCAGCCACTTTCACAGTGTAGTTTGTGACATGATGGGAAGGTAAAGCTTCTGAACTATGGCAAAAATGGAGCACCTGTCTTCCACTTGCCAGGAATGCTATGTGGGTAATGTTACCTCCTCATTTTGTTTATGTTTCTGCATAAATGTTTAAAATGGAATGTTCAACAACCAGAGAAATTTAATGATAGCATTTTTCTCCCCTGTCCCTTTGCTACACCATGTCTGTAAAATAACAATTTTAAATGTTTCTTCTGACCCTCATTCATCCTAATTTTCCCTAGCTCTGTGTGTCTTTTAAAGATCATTAACTTGAACAAATGTTATTTGCTATCTTCTTGTAAAACAGAGCTTATACTCTACATTCATTCCAGACTAAGTAAGTTTTGGTTTCCAAAAGGGGAGAGTTTGGGAACAACAGAGCAATTACCAAATGAACTTCAGGATGAGTCAAAAGCAAAGGCAAAATTAAAAGAATAGTGTCTTCATGGATAGCCAATGCTAGATTGGAATCTTAGCTGTGTTAGTCTATAAATTTGAGCTGGTTAATTAACACTCAAATTTGTATCCATGAATGAGTATTTAAAATATTGGTTTCATTGGGTTCTAAAGATTAAAGCGAACATGTTATTAAATGCCATCATGTAGGACCCAGTGCATATTAGGCACTCAACACATCTACTTGTAATTATTATTAAAACACTACAGAGACAGGTACAAAAGTAAGTGATAATCTTATATGAAAAGCAGAAGTGGTGCTAAAGCTGAGTATTCAGAGGAAGACTAAAGAGGAGCATCTTTTTCCTTGCTACCTGATTCATTCTAGAACTTTGAAAGCAAAGGCCAGCCAGACATAGTGGCACATGGCTGCAATCCCAGCACATGAGAGGCTGAGGCAGGAAGATTATCATGAGTTCGAGGCCAGCCTGGGTTACATAGTGAGTTCAAGGCCAGCCTGACTTGCATAGTGAGACCCTGTCTCAATGCCACCGCCCACCAAAAAAAAAAGAAAAGAAAGAAAGCAAAGACCATTCTTCATTCACATCCAAATCCTGAGCACACCTAAGGGGCATTAAAGAGTTCCGAGATATTTTGCTTGCCAGTGAAGAAAGTGTCTAGTGTGAGAGAAAGTCCCCAAAAGGCAAAACAGTGAATGCCTTGCAACATGCTGAAGTTTGAATCCCCAAACTGGGTTGCAAGTTATACTAGCCTCCCCAAGATCCTTATCCGTAGGGAGAAAGAAGAGTCCTCAAGGTAGGCTGGAAACTCTATGGAGATGTGTAGGGTGGCCTGGAAGACCCTTCATTTAGCAGTTACTTCTTCTGCCTCTACTCAGAACATCAGATAAGTGGTCTGACCTGGATGTAAATCTTGATTCTACCTCTTGCCAGTCACAAAAGAGAGCTGTGTCCTATTTACTTCAAACAGTGATCACAGGAGTCATATGGGATCATGTAATTGAGACTGCTTAGCAAATTTCAGAACAGCTTGTATATATGTTGGGTTCTATGCTCTCCCACTGAGAAGAACAAAGCAGGATATTTAATTAGCCATTCAATTTAAATTTACTTCTGGCTTTATTCAACAAATGTGAGTCTTAGGAGTACTGCTTGTGATTCTTCTTCCATAAATATCTGGGATGAAATATCAGCATTAATATCATTCTAACATCTCAGGACAGAATACACAACCTCGAGAGCAGTCACACTTATACATCTGCTGATCTCTTTAATTACCTTTATTCAAAACATCCCTGCAGTTGACAAAATGTTATAATAACAAAATACCAGTGCTATGATTTGTGTAAAAATTAGGTTTTACAATGAGTGAACAGAATTTCTGAAATATTTTATTTTATTTTACTTTGCTTTTGCAGTGCTGAAGATTCAATCCAGAGTCTTTTGTATGCTAGACAAGCACTCTACCACTGTGCTACACCCCCAATTTCTGAAATACTTAAAATTTTAAGGGATAAGACTTGGTAAGTTTGAAATCAATAGGACATCTGAATCCTTCTCTCAGAAAAAATTTCATGTTCCATCTATGCTTAATAAGAAACAATACATATTTTCATTTGCTGCCTAGAATCATTTTATTTATTTGTGAATGATATATTTTCTGGTAGGTAATGTAATGAAATAAATATGCTCATCAACATAACTGTCACAAAGCTAACACATGGTCACTACCTTTTTTACTTGCTCTACCCTTCTATATTATCCTTTCTTCAGATTTGTCTATGTAAACATGAATTACAGTAAAACATCATAAGTTGTAGTCTGATTTTATTTTCAAATCTTCAGCAGAAGTCATTATTTTGGGGTGAAATAAGTGCTTCCTATAAAAATATTTCTTGACTTCAGAAATCTTTAAAATATAGTTTAGTTCTGCATCTAGTTGAAAGAAATCTGTTTCCTCACACATTTTCCGTGACTGCCTTCTGTATTCCAGGCGCTGTGCTAGAGCGTGTGATACAGACATGAATCGAACACGGTGCTGCTCTGGCACACGGTGTGGGCCAAGAAACCTGGGGCCCATCATGTTTCATGTTGACCTAACCATGTGGTGTGAAAGGAAGGCAGAAAAGGGCCCCCAGGAAGATTGGAACTTAGATGTGTAGGAGGGAGATGACTGGAAGGAAAGAGAAGAAATAAAAGGGGTCTGAGGCCTCCCAAACTCTTCCTGTAAAAGAATTTCAGATGTCATTTACTTTCCATAAATAATTGTTTATAGGTGAGTTTTAAATTTTTATAGCTCCAAGGAAATGCCAAGTTTAATGTTTCATATTATAGAATACAGAGCGAATTGCTCCATTAAAGTAAGGATTGGCTAGAGATTTGAAGTTGTAAGAGTCTGTTTTCATGTCTTTATTATGTTTTGGTATATAGAAATCACACTGCAGTGAAAATAGAGTAAAGCAAACCTTTCATAAAGGGGGAATTAAATAAAAAATTTGATGCTTAAAGCTATAATTAAAAGGGATTAGGTGGGTATTTGAGCTTGGACACTACAGAGAATTATTTTCATTTATGCTTGGTTAAATGCATGTAATGCTGCTACAATTTGTTGTGATTATAAGAAACATGGTTGGCATCCTATAAACTAGAAACATGGGTTGAAGTACCACTTAACTTAAATCTTAATCTTTTCCAAATCAGTGGCAATGCTTTGCCAAGTCTTATTTAAAGAAAGGGCAAAAATTAGTTGAAAGAAATTATTCATGATTTATCTGAATGTTATTGTGTTAAAAACACATCTTGGAAATTTACCCATTTTATGGAATTTATTTTCCTTACTATGTTAATAAATAGCAGAGACAGAGTCTGGACTTCTTTAATAAAATAGCATGTGTAAATCTACAAAAGCATGAAAAAAGGCTTGGAAATCAACTTTTTTGAGAATTAATTCCTTTCAACCCCTCTGGCTTTCATGCACTATCCTTTTATGAGCCATCTTTGTGACCCTACCTGAGGCAGGGGCATAGGGAGTTGGTGACACTGTCATGAAGTGAATAGAAGCACTGCTGTTTGGCAGAACATTTTTCATCTCAGACATGAATCTTGACAAATGTGGCCACTTATTGGTCTAGTGTCATGGTTCTCCAACCTGTTGCCCATTTTGCTTGATGCCTATAGTTCTCTGACCTTTATTATTTTTCCAACTGTGTCTACTAGGGGTTACTTGAGCACAACTAAATTTGGGCCCAAGTTTGAGATACCAGCTTCCATCCATCCCACTTTCTTTGTGATTATCTGAATAACTGGACAGGTATACCTGAATACATGTTACATGTTACCTTTTGGAGAAAATGCAATGGTAAAAGGCTCCCACAGAAGTTAATACAAAGTTCTGTTTTCTGTAGATGAGTGGATATGAGTACTCTAAAGGAAGTAACAGATTCTTAGAGAGTCAGTAACAATCTTTTCAATACACTAAAAGGACTATGGATGTATTTCTGCAAGGCAATATTACGTGTAGGACAAAGCAGTGAACTTTTTGCTATAATTTAAAAGATCAGTTCATCCAGGGACACACAGCTCATGACAAGTAAGCCACGACAGAAGAAAAGACAAGCAAAAGAGAGAAAAGACTCTGTCCGGACTATAGAAGTATCAGAAAGCTGATTCCATAAGAATTTCATCTTCTTCCACCTTCTTATAACTTCCTGAGCCAGGTGTCAAGGCTATTTACATTTGTTCTCCATTCTTAGTTACAAAAGTAAATGTTTACAATGGATATTCACTTCCTGCAGATTTTGGGGGCTTAGGAAAAGTCTCTGCACAGAAAATGTTTCTAAAAGCTGAATGTGAATTTCTGTTCTGTTTTCACTTTATTCATGACATCAGTAGATTCAACTCCAAGTTGAATTTGAAGACTTTATATTGAGCTTAGTAGATAGTAATTATGCATTGTTCTATACTACTTTACTATTTTCTTCTCCTTCCTATGTTATTCCAATGTTCTCCTGATATGTGAGGTGGGTACAGAGGAAGATTACTCATAAGTAAGATTAGCCATAAGTCTGCAGTCATAATTGATTGGGGTTGGAATTAGGGATATTACATTGAGCCACATGCATTTTTAAGAGTCAGTCACAGGTAAAAGCCACTGGGAAGTATTAAAATTTGATTCTTAACATGACTGAATCCAAACACTAGCAAACACAGGTGTTCAATTAAAAACAGTACATACTGGGTAATGTGGGACCACAGAGGCTAAGACAACAAGACCAAGAGAGTATACATATCTTTGGGCAGATACTGATATTCATGGACTCTCTTAGTAACTTCAACTGTAGCTATTATTTCTCACAAATCATTATTTTTGTTTACTTACTCATCATCAGCATATCTAATCAGAACTAAAAGAATAAAATGACCTAGCTTGAGTTAAAGTAGGGTGAAGTCAAACAGAAAACATTTACTGAGTTTTAAGAACAAATAATTCCCTGGCTGTACATTAGATTCATCGGGAAAGGTGAGTTTTGTTGTTTTGGTCTGTTTGGTTTAGTTTGGTTTTGAACTATTCCAATACCTGAGCTACATTCAAGGAATTTAGAGTATCTGGAAGTTGGTTTTAGGCATTAGTATTTTTTAAAAAGTTTTCTAAATTTTTCAAATGCATAGGCAAGTTTGAATTCTAGCAGTCCTAAAAGTCAAGATCAGCCTTGAGGGAAGAGTGACACAGTTATAACTAAAGTTTTAAGTATTAAATATTTGCAAATAAAGGTGAGATAGTTAAGTTACTATTCATTGGAAATTATCTTTCACTATGTTACCTCATCCATTAATTATTTATTGAATGCTTATCTATGCCAGGCACAGATACCAAATATACACCAAAAAGCAAAGTCAAAAGAGAAACTTCTGGCCTTCTATCTTTTAAGAAAATAAAACACACCACCCCTCTCTACTCATGGACCATAAAAGGGAACATGAAGAGCTCCAAATGATTTCATGCATTTCTCTGGACCTCTTCATGTGCCCCTACCCTGGGCTGGGCTTCCCTAGGATTTCTCTACTTTTCCATATATTTTGTTCAAGGGTTTTTAAAATTTAATAACATAGTTAGATTGGATTATTTCACTCAAGAGTTTTAAGATTTCAAAAACATATGTATTTTTAACTTTCCTAGGTACAGCAGACTTTACTTATTTATTTCCAGATTTCACAGACCCATTCTCAGATATCAATAGGATCGGGATCTTTTATGTCATGTGACGTCTCACAACATTGGCTTTTCCCACAAAAGGAACCTGTCAACCAACATACCTGAGTGGATTCTTTTAAGACACTTTATTCTGTAAAATCATAGCCATAACTCTCCCTTCAAAAACTGTTTCACTTCCAAATGGTGTGTAGCTTTTGAACAGAAAAAGAAAACAAAGTAATATCAAAGACAGATAAGCAACAATCAATAATGGATCAGCATTTTTCTTCTGAAAAGAAAAATAAGTGTCATCTCCCTGTAAAGATTAACAGGTACCCTTTAATTTATTTTGAAAACCTGGTGACTAGTTGTATAACTCCATCACATCTCCCTAAAAGTATTTATGTTCTTTGTGGACACAGTATGGGGTTTCTAAATCTTTCTAACTTCCCTCTTTAATTACACAGCAGGCCATCCTATACTCTACATTCATCCCCAGGCTCCCCAACTCCTAGTACCATTGTGCTGAACACAGTATGAGGCCTCTCCATTTCTGCGAAATAGCTTTCTCATAGAAATTTCATCTGTGGGCTAATGGTTTCACTGCAGCTTGTCTTCCTCAAGTGGAAACACCATGTTTTTGCTATTAGACTTTTTCTGCTTTGCTTTACCTAGGTCACAGTCCTTTCTTCTTTAGGGAAATCCATGAAAACAAAATTGTATTATTGGAGTAGCATCCCCTTCTTCTAAGAACAGCCTTATGTTGGGTTAATCCTTTATATAAAGGAGATTCCAGACCATTTCTTATTTTGACATGAAAATATTTTTTATTTAAAACACAGGAAGTCTAGTATTTTCCTTATTCAAAAATAAGCCAATGCTTAAACTTATTCGTATTTGGAATCAAGTCTGATTTCAATATTTTTATCATGAATATGTAGAACAGAAATTTTTAAAAAGCAATTGTAAGGCTGGCTTGACTAAAGAATGGAAGGAAGCCCAGCTTTAAATTTTTACTCAAATAACCAATGTACATGGCCTTGATCTATTATCAGGAAAGAACTTGTCATATTAGAATAATATACAATGATAATGTCTGTTTTTCAGTCATTCCTTTCTTCTTTCATTGATCATTAACTCCTTCAAGACATTGTACTTTACACAGGTGGGATAATGTTTCTGTCCTCAGAATTGTCAAAATGTAAATGGCATGAAAAGAATAAAAAAGCTGAATAAAAAATGACATCAGAATGTGATGAGTATCACAAGAGATATATGCAGTGTGATAAAGTAATGTTTAAATAAAAATAAAAGTACTACAATAAAAGACACATTACCATTAATCTTCCTCAAAATATTTCCTCATACTTTTGACACACTTATCCCATCATTCCTGCCACTTTCTGAAACACTTCTGGAAATTCTCTTTTGTGAGTGTCTTTTTGTGGCTGCCTCAATGTCCTGAATCAATTAAAAACATTATTTGAAAAAGTTTATGACAATTTCTATCAAATAAAGACACTTCAGTGTGTTTTCATCCACTTATTTAATGGATCCAGCATGGTGCAATTTCTAGTTCCTCCCCAAAGTCCAAATGATCATGAAAGGTAAACATTTTCAATCTGTTCAGAACTTTGAGGTAGCCATGACAGTGTAACTAAAAATATTCATGAAAGAGAACTTCCAGAACTGCTTCAGAAAGTGGCAAGAATGATGGAAAAGTGTGTTTAAAGTATGTGGGGGAGGAGTATTTTGAGGGGGATTGACGCCAGTATGTCTTCTGAGGTAATAATCTTTAAAATTTAAACTTTGGCAGAAGGGTTTTTAAAATCACATTGTGCTATGTTGATTCATAGAAGAGGAAGTAGACATACCACAAGAGTAGATACACCACAGAAATGTCACTATTTTTAATTTATTTAAAATCAGCAACTTCACCATCCTTTGTGAATAGAGTGAACAAAATATCTTTAACCTCTGAAAGTATTCCTCGAACAGTAACCCAGACTTGTTTTCCAATAGCTGCGTAGGACACTTCCTCCACAGAAGAGTAATGGCCGCCTCTGCCCTTCTCCACAGGTCCCTGAGGGTGAATGGTGATGGCCCCCGGCACCTGCTGCAGTGGCCATGAGTAGCAGCACTCACCGCTACTTACCCAGGATGCATATTGCCAGTTATCCTCACAGACCGGAAAGGGAGAGGCTAAGTTATTTTTATCAAAATTGATTGTCAGCTTTATTAAAAAGTGGCTAAATGTATTTTCAAAACTTCAGACTGTTCTTTCTGGATTTCTTCCACTGTTACTTACAACGCTAAAATCCTATAGCATACAGTATGGAAATGCAATTTTAGATCCCTCAAGTTCACTTAAATATAAGAATAGCTGATATTACATAAATGTATGCTAATGGTAATGAAGAGAAATTGCATCTACTATTATTACTAATAATAACTCATTATTTATATATGTATACCTTGGTTCACAGACTTAATTTTTTCCACGATTCTGGTCACAAGCTGAATATATGTAGTAATTGTTTGCATATATATTTTTGCTTTTATTTCTTAATTTGCCCCTCTCTGCACCTCAGAAAAGTAATCGTATAGGTATTGTAACTCATATTTTACTGATGGTGAAAATAAGGACAAAAAACATGTCACTTATCAGAGTCACATAATAAACAAGGGCCATTGTCATTACTCACACAGTTTTCTGACTAAATTCATTACTCAATAGATAATGGTGGAAGTTCAGCCACCCATTATGTTCTGAGCAAGATACATGGAAATTTTTCCGCTTTTGAGACATCAGACCATAAGGGCAATCATTTACTTTGTCATCATATTTGACCAGACCTGCTTATGCTACCAAACGTATTAGCTTTTGATCATCTTTCCTTTTTACATATTCAGAAAGCATTAAAACAGGAAGAGAGGAAAAAATATCCCATGGAAAATCAACATTTAAAATTCAAGACTGGAGCATGATTTGGACAAAGTAAGGATGCCAAGTTGTATCTGCTGATACCACTGCTGTCACTCAAAAGCTTTTTCACGATCCTCCTCCAGCAGCAAAAAACAAAGTGTCTAAGCTCAGCCAAAGTAGGACCAATGATGACATGGAGTGACAGAACTTTCAGTGCACAGGAGACAGTTTAGCTAGTTCTTGCACTGGAGTCTTATGAGACACATATGGAGCATTCAGTCTATGAATGAAGCATGTGTGATCTTCAGGGAGAGCTGGCCAAAGCGTTAAAGTGCATGGATTTCAGATAAGTCAGTGTGAACATGTGGTGCTGTGTGAATAAAATGTGATAGTGCCTAACAGAACGAGCCTACATCATATTCTTACTTGACACATTAAGCAAAGCTTTCAGTTCTGGGCCTGCCTATTGGATTTTGTTCACAATTGTTTCATGATAACTTATTCCTGAATTTTAAAACCACACTCCTCATTTTCTCATCAAGAAAGACTTAAAGGAAGCACCATGTATTTGAGAGTCTACACTGTACTTCTAGCATTGAGGACTCATTTGTTCTGTTCTTTAAGCTAAAGATCTCAGCCTATTGAGTCCTTAGCTAATATTATAATTTACATAGAGAAATGTTTTCTTTCACTGTCCAATCAAAACTACTGGACCTGACAATTACATAATTGAGTTGCAACACCATATTATTGAAATATAATTCTTTGATCAGATGAAATAAAGGGGTGGTTGTGTGGATGTATATGTTTAACAATTCATTTGTTCATATAAACTCAGCTAAAATGTTTATACATTTTTATTTGCATCTTCTTTTAAACTTTTAATTTTTGCCAATATAATTCTTCATTATATTATTTGTGGATTATTTTAAAGTCAAGGTTGGGCCAGGGATTTAGCTCAGTGGTTCTGCTGCCTGCCTGGCAAGCACAAGGACCCAAGTTTGATCCCCAGTACCAAAAAAAAAAAAAAATAGAAAAATAAAGTCAGGATGCCTTAGACTGGGTTCCCCAGAAATTAAAACCTGTAACAAAATCACCGAAGTCGACATTCTTTATTAGACAATGTGATCCAGGAAATAAAATTGAGAGATGGAAAAATGAAGAAGAATAAAAAGGAGAATCTGTGGAAACATCTGTGATTGTACTATGGTGCAACTGGGCACTAAATCACAGGAGACCTTATGAAGAGCCTCGTAAAGGATATTCAGGTCTTTCTTTTTACAGTAAGAATGAGGGAGGCATCTACTCATGTGTTTCTGCCTTCTGTCAGTGAAGGCCTGTCCTTTGGAAAAGGTCTGGGATGCCCTTGGGGGAGTGTGCAGAGGGCTACCCCACCCCAGCGGCTGTGTTACAGAGGCCTTCACTGAGGGCTGAAGCCAAAGCAGAACTTGTTCCTGTGGCTGCAATAAGGATATGAGGAGGTGTAAAAAGTTTTCTCATACTTGGGGCCTCCCTGGTTTATGAGTAAACTAGATCCAAAAAGTTCATTGGTGAGTCTGTTATAAGAATGTTATGCCGCTCACATGAACTATTTCTCGACATCCTTCTATCTCAATGTAAAAAATTCTCCAGGTAACTCAGAGTCCTATTTAACCCATATAGAGAGTAGTAGTAATTTATTGTAATAATAAACTGTATTGAAAATACTTTTAGGCCTGTATAATACATTGTTTCAGGTAACAATACTATTTGGGATGTAGAAGCTGCTGGGAGACCACTTCTAATAGTGTCAGACAGAACAGATTGAGCTTCGAAATTCATTCTTGCTAGAGTATGAGTGAGAGAAGACAAAACGTGAGTGAAACACTGAGGGAGAGTATTGGCAAAGGTGAAAATTTCCTAAATTGCTTCAAAAATTTTTTTAATTCATTAAGTTTATTGGTACATTTTAGGTATACAATATGATGACATTCATCATTGGGAATTTGCACCTTTACATGATCTCTCTTGGTTCTTATTTTTCCCCTTTCCCCTGCCCTCCCTTCAACACCTCCACCCCTCCCTATTTACAAAGACTTTGTTAACAATCTGCCTGCATCACAATCCTCTTCTTCTCATACCAGTCCCGCAAATACACTGTTTTGACACTGTTTCTACTCTGACTGTAGTTTTTGAGTCTGGTTCTTCAAGTTACATTCTCAATGCATGGCACAGGATTCACATAACAGAACATTGTGAATTAAGTTATTTATTGTTTTATTCATTACTTTACTAACTCATTTCAGTGTGAAGAGAAGGGGAAATGGTACACAGTGTCTAGTTATTCTATATTTTTACTATAATTGTAAATCAAGTTGTTTAAAATTGGAGAGTACATCTATTTTGATCATGGCCAAATTTTATTCCTTAGTTCTATGTCTGTCTTATTTTTATTTGTTGAAAGAAAAAAATAATCACTACATTTAAGGCCTTTTCTAAAAAATACTTTGAGTTGATTTTCATAGGCACAGTAATACCAAGAGGAAAACTATCTCTTTGGTATTTTAAATCTATGCTTAATTATTGGATGAACAAGCAATAAAACTATAAAAAGTTATTGAAGAATGATGTCATTGAAAATGGTAGAGTAAAATACCTTGCAAAGCCTGCCAGAACCAACTTTTTCAGAACTCCTGAGTCTAAGCAAAGACTTACATAACCAGGATAAAACTATTACATGCAAATCCATGAAGATGTTGCTCATAACTGCACAATTCATGTCATTTCGACTTACTATGGCCCCATCTCTTGCTCTGCAGCTTAGTGGGCCCTAAAGAAATAGCCTGAATTTTGCATGTAGTTACTGGTCCCTATTCAAGAGAGTGGATTTCATTTACAAATAATTATTGTTTATTTTGACCAGTCTCATGGTTCCGTAGGGTTAAGCTTTAAGAAGCTTCCTTTCTCTCTCCTAACTCACAACTTCTGATGTAGGAGACGCCACCCTAGGGGCATTTGTCAAAAAAATTTGCAGGCAAATGTGTTAATTAGTGTAATCTATAAAATTGTACAAAATTGGGGCAAACAACAGATTAAAACTCGGGAGCAAAGACTACAGATAACATACATTTGAGAATAAGGATTTCAAAAACTCTAACATATTCCTGGGAAATTACAAGCACATGTATATAGCAAGCACTATTGCTCACTCAGAAAACAAAGAGAAAGTCCTGTGATCTCACTTACAGCACCTATTCAACTGTGTACAAGTAGAAAATGAGATCTATTGCAAAGTTGTAAACTATCTAATGGAGTGTTGAAGGAGTGCCCCATCACATACACAAAGTCCATCTACAGAAAGTGGAGGATAATGAAGTTATTGCTTGTTTCCAGACATTTAAGTTAATTCCTATCTGGTTTACTCTTCTTTTTTTTTTTTTTTTTTTGATACCGGGGATCGAACTCGGGTCCTTGCGCTTGCGCAGCAGGTAGTGAAACCACTGAGCTAAATCCCCAGCCCAGTAATTCCTATCTAATTAGTCACTATCCTTTGAGCTAACATAATAGAGATTTCAGTAAACTCCACTTCCCCCAACAAATAATTTTACAAACAGACTTTACAAAATCAGTTCAGAAAATTCAGTAAACAAAACACATCTAGCTCCATAAAAAACAAAATGAACAAAAAAACCCTTGCCTGGAGGGATAGCAGATTTAGTTTCTAGAGTTGCCCTTAGTAATATTCAAAATGTTCAGTTTTCAATTTCAATCAGTTTTAAATTTCAATAAGAACATACAGCAAATATCTAAGAAAAAATGAATAGGAACTATCTCTGACATACCCTAGACTTACTAGACAATGACAGTAAATCATATATTTTAACTATCTTCAAAGAGTTAAAGAAAACTGTGTCCAAAGAATGAAAGGGACTATAAGAAAAATACATCGTGAAATGGAGACTATCAAGAAATGGTAACTATAAAAATAGAAATCAAAAAGAAATTCTGGAGTTGAAAATTATAAATCCAATGAAAAATTCACTAAAGGAAGTCAACAGCGAAGTTGAGGAGAAAGAAAAATCAGTGAGCAATAAATTTAGTCAATTGAAATTATTTAGGGTGAGAAATAAAAAGAAAAAAAAAGAGAAAGGAGACTCTAAGGCCCTCTGGAATTCTACTAACATATGCACAATGAAAGTCATAGGAGCAGAGATTAAAAAGGGATGATTTGAAAAATGATTTGAAGAAATAATGGCCCCAAACTTTATGAATTAGAAGTAAAATATTGACAAACTGAAGAAAGTCAATGAACTAAAAGAGATCTATAATGAATATAATCAAATTGCTGAAAGACACAAATAAATTGTTTTGAAAATAGTAGGGGACAATAGCTGATTTCTCATGAAAATCCATGGAAAGAAACCAGTGGAATGATCTATTAAAACTTCTAAAGAAATAAAATAAAACAAAAAACTTGGGAACCAGAAAAATCTATATTCACTAAAACTATCTTTTAAAACTAAAGAAGAGATTAATCTATTCCTAGATAATAAAAAGCTGAGTTTGTTGCTACTAGATATGCCCTACAAAAAAAAGTGTTAAATGAATCACTTCAGATAAAATGAAAGCATACTGACAGTAATCAACACCAAATTAGAAAGAACACTAGTCCAATTAATTATGGAGGTAAATATAAAACCAGCATTAATGTATTGCTTGTTTGTAACTCCTTTTTTTAATATTTGATTTAAAGACAGATTCACAAAAAAATTATAAATATAATAAAAAAACATGATTTGTGAAAATGAAATTATAAATGGGAAGATGGAACTATGTGGGAAATTGAATACTATTTTAAATTATTTTGAATACTATTGAAAATTTTGGTTCTACTTTTGAATACTATTGTAAGTTACTTGAATACTATTGAATACTATTGTAAATTATTTGATATTAATCAAAATTAGATTGTTAGATGTTGATTAAAATCTCTAGGGCAATCATTAAGAAAATAAGTAAAATGATATAGTAAAAGAAGACAAGAGAATCAAATTAGTACAAGAGAAAATACCTATCTAACATAAAAGAAAGTAATAACGGGCAAACTGAGGGAAAAAAGAGATATAGTATCTAGAAAACAAATAGTAAAATTGCAAAAGTAATCTTTTTTATAAGTAATTACATTAAATGTAAGTGGATTAACTATCCAAATAAAAGAAAGAAATTGGAAGAATGCATGAAGAAACATGATCTTACTATGTCATATGTAATAGGCCCACTGTGCTTTCAAAGATCCACACAGGTTAAAAGTGAAAGAATGAGAAAAGATATTCCACGTATACAGTTACCAAAAGAGAAGTAGGCTAAGTCATTATACTAATTTGAGACAAAATACACCCTAAGACAAATATTTTTGAGATATAAAAAGAACATATAATTATAAAAGGGTCAAACCATCAAGGATGTATAACAACTATAAATATATATTTACCTAAAAACCTGGCTTCAAAACACAAGTAAGAAATACTAACTGGTCCAGGGATTTAGCTCAGTGCCGCCATGCCTGCCTCGCAAGCACAAGGTCATGAGTTTGGTCCCCAGGACAAAAAAAAAAAGAATAGTGCATAGTCAAAATAATAGTTACAGACATCAGTAGCTCACTGCTGAAAATAGACAACAAGAAGGAATATCAGAAAGACTAGAATATTTGAACAACATTATAAACCAGCTAGACCTAAAAGACAATATGGAAACATTCTTCTCAAGTTCACATGAAACATTATTCAAGGATACAAGAGTACATCCTCAACCTGATAAAGATTCTGTATGAAAAACAATCCTTAACTATATATTTAGTGGTGAAAAACTTAAAATCTCGCCCCTTAAAGTCCAAGATAATGTCTGTTCTTGCCACTTCCTCTCAATATTATACTAAAAGTTCTAGATGGAGTAATTAGATAAAATAAACAAATAAAATATACTTGGTGTAGGAATGAGGAAGAAAAATTATATTAACAGATATGTTCTTATTTATATAAAACACTAAAAATTAATGGGGAAAAAATAAGAACCAAGATGCATTATATAAAGGTACAATTCCCAATGAGAAATGTAATTGTGTTGTATACCTACAATGTACCAATAAAAGAATTTAATACAAAAAAAAAAAGAAACACTAAAAATTCACAAAAAATAAAGCAAATAAATGAGTTCAGCAAAGTTACAGGATACTAGGTAAATATACAAAAATCAGTTGTATCTCTATCTACTTGAAGTTAATAATCTGAAAAATGAAATTCAAAAAATAGGAAAAACTTAAGAGGGCAGAAGACTTGTACACTGAAAACTACAAAAATTGATACAAGAAATTAAAGAAAATACAAACAAATGAAAAGGTATCCTATGCCTGTGGATTTGAAAATTTAATATTAATATGTTAATACTCCCTAAAGCAATCTACAGTTTTAATACAATCCCCATAAAAATCTCAGATGTTTCTTTTATTTTTTTTGAATGGACAAGTTATCATATAATTATGTGGGATCCAATTAAGTTATTAAGTTTATTGGTACATTTTAGGTATACAATACAGTTACATTCATCACTGGGATCTTGTACCCTTACAAGGTATATTATATGATGACGTTCATCATTGGGAATTTGTACCTTTACATGATGTATCTCGGTTCTTATTTTTTCCTCATTCCCATACCCTCCCTTCACCCCCTCCACCTTTCCCTATTTGCAAAGGCTTTGTTTCCATTTTTTTCATTTTCTCATATTTTTTCTTTTCCCTTCTTTCCTTTCCCCTACCCCTTCCACTCCCCCTACTCCTTTAGACCTTTTCTTCCTATTTCACAGTATCAATTATACATTTTGATCCTTATTTACACTTTTAGTTTTTCACACCAGAGAAACTATTTGGTATTTACATATGTGTGTCCTATTTATTTCACTTAAGATTATGGCCTCAGTGTCCATCCACTTAGCTATAAATGTCTCTAGTTTCTCATTCCTTATGGCTGTGTAGTACTCCATTTTATTAAAAAAACAAAACAAAACACATCTTCTTTATCCAGTCTCCAGTTGATTGGCACTTGGGCTGTTTCCAAGTTTTAGCTCTTACAAACTGTGCTGCTATAAGCATGGGTGAGCATATATCACTGTGATAGGATTCTTTTAATTCTTTTGGGAAGATACCCAGCAGAGGAATAGCTGCGTCAAATGGGACTTCTAATCCTACTTATTTGAGGTATTTCCATATTGATTTCCACAGTGGTTGCACCAGTCTGCACTCCCACCAAGGAAGAAGGGTTCTTTTTTCCCCACAACCCCACCAGCATTTGTTATTGGTTGATTTCTTGATAGCAGCCATTCTTTGTGGGGCGAGGTGGAATCTCAGCATTGTTTACATCTGCATCTCTCAAATGACCAGTGATGTTGAACACTTTTTCATGTGTTTATTTGCTGCTTTTACTTCTTTGTCTGAGAAATGGCATTTCAGATGCCCATTTTTGAATTGGGTCTTTATATTTGGAGGCTCTGTTTTTGGTTTTTTTTTTTTTTAGTTCTTTATATATTCTAGATAGTAGACCTTGTCTGAGGAATAGCTGGAAAAAATTTTTTCCCACATTGTAGGTTGTCTCTTAATTCTGTTGGTGGTTTCTCTTGCAGTGCAGAAGCTTTTTAATAAGATGAGATATCAGTTGTTGATTCTTTGTGCTAGTTTCTGTGCCACTGAGGATTTGTTCATAAAGTCTTTTCCTATACCAATGTCTTCGAGAATTATACCTAATTTATCTTCCAACAAGTTATTTTAGTTACTTGTCTCTCATTGCTGAGACAAAATACCAGACAGTTAAAGACAAAATACCCAAAGTTAAAGGGGAAGGGGTTTATTTGGCTTACAGTTCATGGAGGTTTCAGTCCATAATCAGCCAAGTCCAAGGCAGGGATGAAAAACAGGCATGGCAGAGCAGAAACAACATGACACACACAAGGCAGCAAAGGTAACAAGAGGGAATTACTGGTGCCTCCTTGCCTCTTTTTTCTTATTCAGACTACTTAGGGTGGGTAGCACGCACACCCTTAATCCCCTCGAGCCTAGCTTTGCACCATGAATCAATTCCAGCTTCACACACTCTAGATCAATTCTATGACCACATGAGGCTTTGGGGGGACATCTAGATCCAAACCATAACACAAGTTTAGTGTTTCTGTTTTAATATTTAGATCTTTAATCCACTTTGATTTTAGTTTCATGCACGATGAAAGATAGGGGTCTAGTTTTAATCTTTGGCAAGCTGAAATCCAGTTTTTCCAACACCATTTATTAAATAGGCTATCTTTGCTCCAGTGAGGGTGTCTGGCTCCTTTGTCAAAGATGAGGTAGGTGAGTAAGTCTGGAGTTATTTCTGCATCTTCTAATCTAGTCCACTGATCCTCGGGTCTGTTTCTTTGCTAGTACCATGTTGTTTTTATCACAGTGTCTTTGTAGGGACTCTCACACTTTCATATTTCAAAACTTAGTACACAGTTACAATAATTAAAACAATGTGACACTGGGATAGGATATATCAACAAAGTAGAATTGAAAATCTAGAAATGTGTCTATGATCAGTTAATTTTTGACAAGATTGCCAAGAGTATTTAATGAGGAAAAGGAAAGGTTCTTCAACAAATGGTGAGGGGATAACTGCATATTTATATGCAAATGAATAAATTTGAACCCTCTACTTCACACAATATTCAAAAAGTAACTCACAATGGGTGAATGACCTAAGTTTAGGGGCTAAAATTATAAAACTCTTGGTAAGTTAGTGTAAATATTTGTGTACTTGTATTAAACGATGTTTTCATAAATATGGTTGTAAATCCTAAGAAACAGAAGAAAATATAGGTAACTTGAACTTCATCAAAATAAAAAACTTTTGTGCATCAAAGATCACTACTAGGGCCAGCGATTTAGCTCAGTGGTTTCACTGCCTGCTGCTCAAGTGCAAGGACCCCAGTTTGATCCCAGGTACCAAAAAAATTTTTAAAAAAAGATCACTACTAAAAAGAGAAAAGGCAACCTACAGAATATACTACAGATTTGCAAACCTTGTACCTAATAGAGAACTAGTGTATGCAATAGATATTTAAAACTCTAAAAACTCAACAATGAAAAGAATTTAAAAGCTTTACAAATGAGCAAAAAATTTGAATAGACATTTCTTCAAAGAAAATTGGGCTGAGGATGTAGCTCAGTGGCACCATGCCTGCCTCAAAAGTGAAAAGTCCTGAGTTCGATTCCTGGTGCCAAAAAAAATACAAAAATGTTCAGTAAGTACATGTAGGGTTGCTCAATAACATTAGTCAAGGAAATAAATCAGGAAATTGATATCAATGCCACAATGAGATACTACTTCACACTTATTAGGATGACTATCAATTTTAAAGATCAGAAAATAGGAAAAGTTAAAGAAGAAATGAAGATATTGAAATCTCATATATCATTGAGGGTGATGTAAAATGTTGCAGCCACTGTGAGAAAACATTTGGCCATTCACCAGCAGCTAAACTTGACTCAGAAATTAACCTTCTAGGTATATATCAAAGAGAAAATTTTTTTAAATGAAAAACTTGCATGTGTAGGTTCATATCACAGTGATTCTTAAAAACTCCAAAGTAAAAACAATCTCAATGTACAAGAAAAATAAGTGGATAAATAAGATATGGTATGTTCATACAAGCAAATAATATTTGGGCATAAAAAAAATAAA
Organism: Heterocephalus glaber; assembly: GCF_000247695.1. The sequence continues at coordinate 506,620 of NW_004624744.1, forward strand.
ATACTGATTCAAAGCACAACATGGTGAACCTTGAAAATTATAGGCTAAGTGAAAGAAATCAGAAAAGACCACAAATGACACCTTTTATATAACCTGTCTATTATGGTTTGGATCTTGTCAGGTAAAAGGCCAAAAACTAAGACCAGACTAGGCCACAACAAGCCTTTATTAGGGGAACAGATCTGCAGGGCTGTTTCTGAACAAAGGAGAGACAAAGGCAATATGGCCGGGGCAGGGAGTGTGTTATATAGAGACTGCGGTGGCGTTTGTAGGAGCTGAGGCGGAGTTGAGTGAGGCAGTGACTAGGGAATGGAGGAGCTGGTAACGTCACTAGTTGGTAGGAGGTGAGCGAGTATTAGGTTACTCTCTAGGTGGGAACAGGGGCATGCTGGGAAGAAGGATTTGTTCTTTGGTGGGAGCAATCATCTTGGCATGACGTCACACAGGGGAGGGGGCAAGGCACCATAGGAAGAGGGCAGCTACTATACATAATTGCTGCTGAGGTAGTGGGAGACCTATCAGATCTTAAATATCCTCCAAAGTCTCCTTTGTTTAGGCTCTGCTTCCAGCTGATGGAGCTGTTGGAAGCTAGAGGTACCTTAAAGGGGATTCTGGGGCCATCACCATTTCCTTTTTCTCTTTTCACTTCCTGGCCCTGAGCAACCTTCCTCAGCCTTGTGCTCTTCAACCATGATGTTCTGCCTCACCACAGGCCCAAAGCAATGGAGCCAAGCAATGAACTAAAATCTCTGAAACAATGAGCCAAAATAGACCTTTCATCCTTATACTTCATTTACCTCAGATATTTTGTTACAGCAATAGAAATCTTATCAACAAAATGTCGATGATAGGCAAATATGCAGAGATAGAAAGCAGATTGTTGTTTTGCAGGATCTGGGAAGAAGCAAGATATGCCCTGGAATTAGATAATGATATTGGTTGTGTAACATTGCCAATATACAAATAAAATTTTCAGTGGTGCTGGGGATCAAATCCAGGGCCCTGCATATGCTAGGCAAGTGATCTGTCACTGAGCTACACACTGAGCCCTCAATAAAATGTTCTAAAATGTGATGAAGAAAAAATAATACTGTTATAATTAATAAATATATGTAAATTTCCATATCTAATGCAAGTGTACAATATTTCTTAATTTTGCCACCTCTAAGATTTTTTACTCAATAAAGATAAAGAAATGGATTGCAAGATTCTGTGAAAATCCCTTTTAGGCTCTTGTCTAAAGAGAAATAAAAAGTGGGCTTTGCTGTTTAGTATGGGAATGAAGCCATTCCTTTGAATTAAACAAATGTAAACATTTTTAGTTCTGGATTCTCAGGAATAATGGACTTTAATTATTGCTTCCAGTTATATTCATTTGAATTCAAATTTGTGGCTAGAATCAAAACTCTTTCAAGTAAATTAAGTTGAAGCACAAATTTATGTCTATATTTCTAGCACTGGAGGTAGAGCTCCTTGATGTAATTAAATCCTTCATCATTCGGAGCCATTCTAAGAGTGTACTAATTGTACTCACACTGAAAACTTTCAAGTAATAAATCACGAGCTTGGTATGATTACAACTCTACTTCAGCACAAATATGCTTTCTCTCAGGGCTTGCTAATACTTTCAGATGTTGTAGAATCTCAAATTCCTTCTGAACTAAATCATAGTGCGTCACATGGTATAGCCTTCAAGATCCATTTGTTTCAAGGTGTTTAAGAGAGATGAGATAGGGCTGGGGATTTAGCTCAGTGGTTCTGCCGCCTGCCTTGCAAGCACAAGGACCTAAGTTTGATCCCCAGTACCAAAAAAAATCTAAAGAGAGATGAGATAAAACCAGATTAATAAAATAAACACACTAAAACTGGTAGTGTCTGATATTCACCATTGTTTCATTCATTTGTTCACTTTTATTTATTCACTTTATTTATTTATTTATCATATTTATTTAGTGATTGCTCTTTTTTTTTTAGCTAGGCTTTTCTCTTGACAAGGAATTAAAGTTTAACAGTCCCTGCTTTTAAGAAGTCTACAGTATCTTGAGGGACGCAGATTAAAAATAGAGTTAATGATGGTTTAAAGTGGCAAGTACATTGGCAGAAAGATGCCTTGATGGGAACAGAGAGGCTCATAGCAGGATGATGGGAAATCTTGGAAAAGAAAAGACAATTTCTGTGATCAAGACAGAAAATGAAAGAGGAAAAAGGAAAGTAACATTAGGCATAAGACACATAGATTTAATAAAAACACACAGGTAAGAGACAACAAAGAAAACAGATATATTCTTGAGATATTTTGCCTAGACTATGCCAGACTAAAAAAGGCTTTGTAAGTAATGTTAAGGAGTTTGGATTTCATAAGGGAAAACAGCAGCAAATTGGTTTGTATTTTACATAGTAAACTTTTGAAGAAATACGAAATTTCAGGGGATTTACTAGAAATTTTTATAGTCAATTGTATGGCACATATTTCATGAATCATAATGAAAAGTTATCAAATTTGTAGTCTATTTCTGCTAAAATTAAGGGCATTTTTTGGCTTATATGTATATGGGTAGAAATTGATGAAGAATAGCACTTGTGAATCTAAGTGCTATTTCCTCAAAGGAATTTTTTTTTCTGAGCCAAGAGTAGATATCAAAGTCATAGTTAGAAATTAAACCTGGGGTCAGGGTTTGGGTCTGATCACTGCTATCATAAAATCCAAATGTCTTGAAAAACACAAAAGGCAAGGAAATCTAAATCTCATATATTTAGTTCCCAATATTTGTATTACGTGATACCGATGTATTCCTCGATTCCAAAATAATGCCCAATCCAGTATGGGAAATTGGATTTGAACATTTTCTAGAAAACTTGAAGAGTTAAATAAAAAAGCAAAACAAAACAATCAAATCAACACAAAATCCAGTCAACGTGGTACTTTTTGTGTTGCTTTCTTTTCAGACAGCTTTTATTGACTGTATCAGATTGACCATCAATGTGGTTATTGCAAACACTGTAATGATGACAATCCATTGTAAAGACCACAGTGCATAGTCATTTGGCAAAGCCATCAATTGTTCTGCAGTAAATTGTGAATATAGATATGGCCAGAGGACGAAGCAGAAGAGAGTTGAGACAAATCCTAGATAAAGCATAAAAGCATAGATGATTCCTTTTTTTTTCCTCTCTGAAAACTTTCATCTCATAAATTGAAGCAGTATCTTATTGTCCTGAACAAAAATCCTCCTTGCTCAGAGGAAAACACCATGAAAATTAACGTCCACTAACATCAATGTTTGTTTGAAGTAGAGTCTATTATAACTCCATTAGAAGAGAATTGCTCATGGCATCAAATTACTGTGGGAAACCAGTCCAGGCTCCGCCTTCCCATACACACATTGCTAAGATCCTGTAGAGAATCCATTAGTGGGACCCAGAGTCACACCAGCCTATAATTTTTCTTTGCCTTAGGAAAACAGTAGCCTATAATTTTTCTTTGCCTGAGGTTTTAAAAGGGCTGTCCCTGGCAGAGTCTCATGCATGCTTTCATAGTCCCAAGTCCAACTCAAATCCTAGTTACTGCCTGTTAACCTTCTGAAGAACAGAAGATACCATGGATAGAGACTTTCTTATTTTGTAGTTTATCTCTTGATTGTGAAACTCATTTTATCTGAATGTTCTTTCTCAAGTTTCTCTTGTAAGTTTGATTTTAAGATTATAAAATAAAAATTCTCAAATATTTGGTTTTAATTGAATGTGAGGTATATTCTATCATTATAATTTCTTGTTTAGTAAGCTTTATACCAGTGGTGTGGTATTTAACTACAGTGAGTTAAGACACATTCTTTGTCATTATAGAAGGTCATATTTTAGTTATAGTATAATGTTCAAATTCTTTATAGTAAAGTAACGGCCTGATTATTGCTTAAAAAGACAGCATTTATTTAGTTATGGATACAGAAGGTTAAAATCATCAGAGTAGGTCAACCACTAATTATATTTACTCAATGACAATGATTTCTTGATTATTAATGGCAAAGAAAAGATGCTGATAAATCTTAGATATGGAGAGTATATATAAAGACTCAATTTTAATTCATTAATTTAAAATTTAGTTGCCCCAAATTTAAGCCATGCTGATATTCATGAATGGAATGACTTGAGTTTCTTTTAGACTCATTCTTCTAAACAATTAGCCTAAAGACAAAACAGCAATGTATTCTCAAGAGAATCTTTTGCCATTACTTGCGAATACTTTAATATGACATAAGGTGGTTTTATTCTTCTGTAACAATCCTTACATTTGTTGGGGGGAGATAGGAGCTTGGAAAAACAAAGGGGGAAATACCACAAGATGCACTGTTTTGGGTGAGTATGATACATATGTAAATCAGATTTGACTTCCTGCAACTTTTGACCCTCAGGTATTTCCCCGGGGACCATGTGGTACTGTCACTTAGGAGATATTTTGATTACACTGCAATAGGATATGATGATGAATTGACAAAGAAAAGACAAAATTCTAGAAAGTTTAGAGATGACCATGTATTTGGCCAATGACTAGTTAATAATCAGCAGCATTTGGCTTAACTCACCACTCCACTCTTTCTAACTACATTTAACTACATTTTTCACTTGACTGTAATTCAATTTCTCCTCCTTCGATATCTTATTCTTAGCTCACTTTCTTGTCTCCATCACATATTCCCAACCTCTAAACAACTAGAATGTTTTAGGATTAAGACCTGGGACCCTGGGCTGGGGATGTAACTCGATGGTGCTGTACCTGGCTGGCAAGCTCAAGGTCCTCAGTTCGATCTCTGGTTGGGCAAGGGGGTTGGATTTTGTTCTACATATGAGCAAACTCTTTGTGGTCTCATTTCAGCTCATGGTTTAGAATACATATTTATGCTAATGACTTTATGCTAATATTTATGCTAATGACTTTCAGGTTTGTGAATTCATTCTTACCTTTCCTTAAAATATACCTGTCTACTCATACCCAATTCTGTTTTGGACACCAATCACTAGAGGTCTAAAAGGCATCTCAAAATTAACTTTTCTAAAACTGGACTCAATTCTTCTCCCCTTGACCTTGCTTTACCTTTAGTTGCTATACACTAATAAAAAGAAACTATCTTTGAACTGTTCAAGTAATTAAAAAAAACCTTTGTTTCCTCTCTTTCATACACAAGATCTTAGGAATTAACAAACTTCATTAGATCTATTTCAAAATATTACCAAAATCCAATCATTTCTTAACCAATGTCACCATTAACCCCTCGTGCAAGTCACCATTGTTTTTTGCCTGGGTATCACAGTTGTCTGCAATTATCCTTCCTCCTTACTCTACTACTTTTTATTCCCCACTTCATAAGCAGAGTCAAATCCATTTTCAGATTATCGCTCTGCATTTCAAATATTTTCAGTATCATCCTATCTTAATTACAATAAATTTCCAAGTTTTTATCATTGTTAACAAGTGCCTACCTGTTCTCCCACCTGTCTATTTCTGTGGCCTCACCTCCTATCTCTCTGGTTATTCTCTCTGCACCTCTACATTGCTATGTCGTCTCTCTTGTTGCTTTTGAAAGTGCCAAGCATACTTCTACCTCAGGACTTTTGCAACTACTGTTCTCTCTGCCTAGAAAAATATCTATAGCTGAACTTATATATCTATTCACCTATAGATAAATAAATATTATTTCATTCAATTTTATACTCAAACAGAGTTTTTAAAGAGAGACCATCTCTGGCCTTTCTAACCAAAACAGCATACCATACCATTTTTCTGGCCATGTCTCTTTACTTTGATAATTTAATCTAATAGTAATTCTGAAAATTAACATGATACTCAAAGGCCAGAGCCTTTGTCTATTTTCTGGAGAATAATCAATAACTAGGGTAGTATTTGGTCAATCTTTGAAGAACATTTGTTTTGCTTCATACTAACACATACTAGGATATATGTTCTACTGACTACGTGCTAAAAAAATTATCTGTTTGGAAGAAAGAGGCATCCATTTCCCAAACTTTCAGTTTCTCAAAAACCTGCTTAAAATATAGTTGATTATAATAAGCTTTGGCAAAGAGACGACTGTGGAATCTCATGTCATGTATTTGTTAATGCTAACTTTCTGTTCAAACTATTAATTCTATTCCTGGTAAAATTATTCTCATCAAATGCCTCCCAGTCTTGAGACATTTATTTAATTTTCTGGCCTATGATTATAATTATTTAAATATCTAAGTACTTTCCCTTGAATGCTAGCATAATAAATTTTAAATCTTCACTACCTCATCAGTCAACCTAACAGCATTAATTAAAAATCAGGCTTATATATATGAAATAAATGTATAACCTCCACAATATTTTAAAAATACCTTACTTGTGAGGACATTAAAACTTAACAGACAATGGTTCTCATCCATTGTTACGGTACTTAGATTAAGGTTTCAACACACACACTTAAGGCACTTACGGTTAATTTTATCATTTATTACAACTGAACACAGCAAATACATAGACAACTCCTTGTGAAATATATATTCTGTGAAATTTCACTTTGACCTGAAAGAATTTCCCAAATCTATTCTGAAAGTCAAAGGGATAAAAATAAGTGAAAGAACTTTACATTACCCCCCTCTCTCACCACCCTTCAAATGATTCTGCAATGCATTTGGGATTTTCTTGTAAGAAAATTCTCCTAGAATTCTTTCCCTGAAAATTTTTATAGATATTCTTCTTACTTGTTGATGACACCTTCCTGGAGTTCATCACATTGACAGAATTCTATTCTCCCACTTTTGTTAAGTGTGGAAAAAAACAAACTTGATTTCCTTTCCAGAATTCAAAAAGTATATTGCTGCTTGTCAAATATCCCTATTTAGGGCCAATTTTTCCCCAGGTGTATTTTAGTCAAACTCAATATCCGTTTAGTGTTACCCATCACAAGAAGAATATGATTGAGTTTTTTATACATTTCAGAATCAAACTTAATTTGGTTTTTGGCAAACAGTGAACAGTGTATGGTGCAGGTTTTTTACAGTACCTTCTTCTGGTGGCAGAGAAACTAAGAAAACCTTCATATAGAACACTTTTCAATGATAACATCCATTTGGATATTCTAACTTAGATATTTCTTCTGGAATTGTTTCTTTTACATGCTACAAATTCATGTATATTGTATGAATAGTACAACAATATACTTCACTTTTCTGCCTTATTGTCCTTTGTGCAATTCTTGTCAGTAATTTTACTTGGTATGTTAGACATCTCATTATTCATTTTTACCATTTTGGCTTTAATCAGTCAGATATATTTTAATAAAATTTTAAGCTGAAAAGTAGTCTTTTATATTTTCCCACCTATTTACCTCTTGAGATACTTTTCCTTTCTTTGTGCAGTTATGAGTGTCTGTCTATAATTTCTCCCTTCAGCCTGAAGAATGTTTTTGAATGTATCTTTTGGTGCAGTTTTCTCTGTGACAAATTCCTTCAGCCTTTGTTATTCTAAAAAGATCTAACTTTTAGTTTTGAAGGTTTTTTTCGGTGCGTGCAGAATTCAAGGTCAACTTTTTTTCCTCACAGTTCTTTAAGACTATCATTCTGTTGTCTTCTGGCTTGTATTATATGTAAAGGGAAATCACTTGGATTTCTTTGTTACCTTGTATCATTTTCCTCTGAATATTTTCTCTTGATCCTCAGCTTTTAATAGACTATGGCATGCCTATTGTGATTTTATGTGTATTAGTGCTTATTTCATTGAGCTTCTTAAATTTCCAAATTTACGGTTTTCCCAAATTTAAGGAATTTTCAACCTTATTTATTCAGCACTCTTTTGTGCCTTGTTTTCCTCTCCTTCAAGGATTTTAATTACATGTTTGCTAGAGATCTTATTAATATCCAGAAGTCTTTGAATCTCTACTCATTTTTTTAAATTTTTTATCATTTTTTGTCTCTGTAATTCAATATAAGGGATATTTGGCCATTGGAAATTACACAGGATCTTATATGATGCAAGTGAACATAATTTTTCCCAAAAAAACTACCTCATAAAAGAAATCTCTTCTTTGCCTGATTTTCCTCCTATTTCCTACTTTATAGATATCTCACTAAAACGTGTCATTACACACCAGACTATAGAAAATCACTTCAAAAATGAAAGCAAAGTGAAGGAAAGAGAGATGCAAAGATAGCATTTTATAAAGAGACAAAGCCTCTTAGCAGAACACCTGGATATCAACTGTTGGACCAAGTCTATGTCTCTAGCTAGGACTCAGTCAGCCCAATACTGCAGGAAAGAATGAGGGAAACCTGAATGTCTGTAATACTTACTGTCACAAGGTAGCAGGGGCACTGTTTGTGTTAAATAATCCTAATTGTTCAGGATATCATGGTATTCAACACCAGTGAACTGTATATTTGTGCTTGAATTGTCAGAGATCACAATTAATAGGGAGGGTAAATAAATGATACTAGAAGAAAAACTAAAGACATTGAAATAAAAGTCATTGAAGTCATTGGAGAAGTAGGAAGCAAAAAGTGAAAATTTAAGGTTTTACATGACGATTCTATAAATGAAATAAATTAAGTAACTTAATTACTATTGCATTTCTATTTTAGACTAAATACAAAAGTGATACAGATATAGTTAAATATATCAAATTATTTTTTATAAATATGATTTAAGAATCTATGCCTGTGTATAGTTAGCATGGTTTGTGTTTCATGTAAAAGGTCTCTTCTTTCTTAAATTTTAGAAGAAACATTAATTCTAATGGTAAAATATAGCTATAAAAATAAAATATATTTTTTCTTTTCCCTTCTTTCCTTTCCCTCCCCCCCTCCCCCCTCCCCCCTTCCCCTTTGGACCTTTTCTTCCTATTTCATATTTATTTATTATACATTTTGGTCCTCATTTACACTTTGGAAAAAAATGAGAAAAGGAAAAAAAGGGAAACAAAGTCTTTGTAAATAGGGAGGAATGGAGGGGTTGAAGGGAGGGCAGGGGAATGGGGAAAAAAATAAGAACCAAGATATATCATATACAGGTACAAGATCCCAATGATGAATGTCATCATACTGTATACCTAAAATGTACCAATAAACTTTATGAATAAAAAAATATAACATACCAACCTTGAACTAGTTTCTGTAATGGATGAGATTATTGTTTGTACTTTTAATTTCTCTTAGCTCAATAGGCTGTGATTACTGCCTGACGTATCCTACCTTTGAATCATTACAACCATTTGAAAACAAATACTTCTTGGCATGTAATAGAAGCCTGTGAGTTAGTTTCTGTTGAACACCAATAGCTTAATGATCACTCTGGCGTATTGATCAAGTTCATATTTGCAATATTTTACACTAACTTCTTATAACAAGCACCTGGGTTTCTTGTGATTTCTTCTTCAGCAAGGCTTTTATCTCAGTTATTTATTCTTTGAATATAAGGCCAAGTTGCTTCCTGAAACCAGAATTGATTCTACTTTGTCCAACAAGAATTAAAAAAAAAAAAACCTTAGAATATAAATAGTTTAAAGATACTCTTTTTTTTTCCTACTGTAAATGGCACACAGATGGTGTATAACTGTTCTCTGAACCAATTCCAAGAATGTACAACAACCTCAATAGGGAGAACTGGAGATGGCTGAGGTTCTATGAAAATCTTTAGAACATTTGAAGGCTTTTCTAGATTTTAGATTTAAATTTTATTACCTCTCAAGTTGTTTGGAGGAAAAATCATTTTCATAGGAAATAACTTTAAATGATATCTAACAATGTCTAATACAATATTTTACTTTACTCTGTACATCATCCTATGGATAGAAGACTCTAAAAACCCAAATACTTTCTACTTCACCCCCACCTTCTGGCTAGCTTGTATGTTCACAGATGGAGCTTTTAACAATTTTATTTGGGTTTCACTCTTCCTTGAAAGATTCATAATTCTGTTCCAGAACTTTATCTACATGCTTTATTTTCTTGCATTTAATTATTCTTTCTTCTCTTTCCTATTCTTTGTCATATTTTACACCTTGTCTTTTTACTTACCTTTCTAATAGGAAGCTGGTAAAAGCAAGAGAGAAACAAGCAAGTGAAAGGGAGAAAATGAGAAAGAAATTAAGGAGGAGAACAGGATCTGTAAATCATGTGACCCTTGCAGAGAGCCTGGCACTCACCTGATGGCTCTCAGGCACAAGTCCACATTCGCAACTGCAAAATGGCCCATGTGCTGTGTCAAAATTTTCCATCATGGATTCAAAATCCATTTCATGGGTTTGAAAATAATCCTGGAAATTTGGGGGCTCAAGGAAACACATAAATGATGCCATTTAAATGTATTTTGGTTGAAAATCCCATTCTCAAATGAATGTGGAAACCCTAAAATCCCAAATCAGATAAGGGCCCATTCTTCCAACATGAAGCAGTTGATGGAAGGTCTGGGGAAGAGCCAACATAAGCAAATGTTAACACTTTTATTCATTTCAGCTTGCTAGATTCTTTGTGTGTGTGTGTGTGTGTGTGTGTAGGAAGTATTTATTGAGGAAAGATAGCTTCTAAGAGAGACGGGGGGGGTCTGGAAAGTGGGTTACCCCCTAAATTCTTTGAAGAATGCTTATCTACTGGTTGTGTTTCTGTCTCTGCTGGATTTTGTCTTCTAGAGATGAATGACAAAGGTTTCCTGCCTCCAAGACATTACTGGCTAATCCAGAGTGACACAGAACTTCTTATATGTTTTATTCAAGAAATTTTATAGTTTTGTTCCTGTGTTTAGGACCATGGTTTATACTTTTAAAAATTTACATTATTGAGATTATTTTTAATATAGATACCGAATTATATCAACATCATTTGTTAAGTAGACTTATTTCTCCATTGAATTATCTCAAATCTATATAGAGTTAATTAACATATGAGTCCATTTCTGCACTGTATTCTGTCCTACTGATCCATATGTTTGTAATGTGGCCTTATGCTAAGTAAAGATAACTATTAAATAAATAACCACTAACTCAGGCAGTGTAAGTGCCCAGACATGGTTTTTTTTTTCCTTTTCCAGCTTGTATTGGTTATTCTAAATCCTTGATATTTCTCTATCAATTTGTCAATTCCTACAAACTAGTCCTGCTTTGAATCTGAATATAATTGCATTGGATCTGAGGAACAGTTTGGGGAGAAATAATACTTTAACAATATTTAGATTTTCACTCAATAAACACTATATAGTTGCATTGTTTTAGATCTTATTTAATTTCTCTCAGAAATGTCTTCTAACTTTTAATGTGCATGTTTTGCATGTTCTGTTAAATCAGTGAGGTTATTTCATGTTTTTGATGCTGTTTATATTGTGTAGGTTTTTAAATTTTCTATTTATAATATTAGTTACTAGTATGCAAAAATTTAGTTTTTTAATATTGAAATATTGACTTTGTATGTTCTGATCTTGGTGACATCATTTCTTAGTTTTAGTAGGGTCTTATAAATTTACAGGTAGAATTTTCTATATTTGTTTCCAGGTACTAGGGTTCTAGAACTTCTTCTAGAGATTCTTTCTAGGTTCTTCTTACCCTAAACAAAGAAATGACAAAACAAGTGCAAAAGGTAATGTGGTTTTACATTTGTTGAAAGTAGGAAAAGAGAGATGCTCTTCAGGGCAAGTGCAGGCCAATTAAAAGTCAGAACAAAAGTACATTCTACAGGGTGAGAATGGGCCACTGTGAAAGAGAGAGCACAGTGACCATGAGGTTATATATGGTGGCTGTGTTTGATCTCCCACTCCTCAGGCTGACCTCAGGTCTAGAACATCCAATCAAAAACTTGCTTGAGTTCTAGGAGAATAATTGGAAATCACAGCTTCTGATTGGTTCCAGGTGTGGGGCCTTGGAAACTGTTTTTCTGTGCATTTCTTGGATCCCCATTATTGACAGGTCATACCCACTTGCTCAGCTGGCTTGCCATGCCCTAATCTCTTGCCTCATATTGACAATCAGGTCATTTGTGCATGAAATGCTCACAATATTTCTATACAATCAGTATGCCTTTTCTGGATTTGATGATGTGGTTATGACTACCCACAGTGTTGACTAGAAGTGGTGGAAAGGTTTTCATTATTAATAAAAGTATGATATTACCTGTATAATTTTTTAAATTTTTGCCTATTTATTCTATTACTAAGAAAAGATGTGACAAATCTCAAATTGTAACTTTGGTTGTGTCTGTTTCTCCTTAGTCCTTCCAGTTTTTTTCTCATATTCTTTGAACACCATTATTAAGTGATTCAAACTCTACCTTTAGGATTGTCAGGATGTAATGTCTTCCTCATAAATTTACCTTTTCTCACCAGGAAATTTTTAAATTTATCTCTGTTAATATCAATTTTTGGATAAGTTTTTCATCGACTGAGATTATTATTATCTAGTTGAGAACAAATAAAATTATGTTTCTTGAGGGGTCTAATTATTTTTATAATTTGGGAAAACAGATTCACAAAATCTTGTAATCCAAACGTTTATAAAATGGCAGCTGCATTATAACTGTAAACTGTGAGAGGGTTGGAAGTTATATCACTTGTTAAGAATTGTGATTGGTGCTAGCAAAAGTTAAAATGTCTTGCACGAAAAGGATGGAGTGTGTCCTCAATCATCTAGTACTTTGGGAGAAGGAGTTCACTGTACAGAAGGTCAGCAGAGATTAAGCATGTGTTGGGAAACTGTGGTCTTGACCTAGTCCAAAATCAACTCTCATGACCTTGTCTGCAGCCCTTCTCAAAGTTCCATTATGAATGCAATGAGATCTCGCTAACACAGATTTCTGTCCATTTTAAATGCCCCAAACTAATGCTACTTTATTTGGAAATTTTTTCTCTTGAAGGTTGATATGATTTTTCATTCTTTTAACATGTCTTTAAAGTCATTTCTAAAAAGTAACATATTTTGGCTCATATTTTAATTCAATTTGGGCATCTCTATCATCGAATTCTGCTACTCAAACGATTTACATTAAACGTGCTTATTAATATGGCTGTAGCTCTATTATCTTGCTGTTTCTTGTCTAGTGTCCCATCTGGTTTTTGTTCCTTTGTTCCACATTTGCTGAGCATCTTTTGAATCAAGTATTTTAATAATCTCATTTTCTTTCCATTATAGACATACTAGTTATATAGCTTTATTTTATTTTGTTAATTACCTTTTCACCTGCAAATTAGGCCACCACCCTGAACACATGAAGATTCTCCTATTGTAGGTGGTCCATCTTCCCCCATCCACCAAACCACAAATTTCTACCGTAGACTGACCACCTCTTCACCTGTAAATTAAGCCACTACCCATAACATCTAAAGATTATCTTAACTGTGGGTGGGCCATCCTCCCTTACCCACCAGACCAAGACCAAGACTATAGATTATCAAATTCCACACGTTTCCCCCAACAAAAACACATAAATATTTCCAGTTCCAAACTCTAACGGGTCTCATTAGTCCGAGTGCCTGTAATTCACTCTCCAGGGCATCCTAAAATCTCTGCCTAAGAAGCCCTTCCCGTGCTTCTTACTGACCCGTCCTGAGAATTCTTTTTTCACAATGGAAGTCAGCGAACCTGCAAACTTATTCTACAAAAGGGTGAGTTAGATTCCTCATCTCAGCTTTGACACCCTCTCAGACTCAGCCTGATGACACTACCACTTAATACTATTATTGCTGTCATACATTTTACTTTCATGTATGTTATAAACTCCACCATATTTTTCTATTTTTTGTTATAGAATGTCAATTATCTTTCAGAAGTTTGATAAATTCTCCAATTTTTTGTTTTTAACCTGCAAATTTATTTATTTGGCCTTTATTTTTAAAATAGATTTTGTAGGGTCTAGAATTTTCTGTTGACCAGTACTTTTGTGTTGCTTCCTTATCCAGCTGAGGTGTCGCTTTCTTGTATTTTTTTGGAGATTACTTTCTTATTCAGTATCTGTCAGTATTAACTTTGCTTTTCTCTATGTGTTTATTTTTTTCTCTAGTTCCTTCAATATTTTTTCTGTACATTTTAAAAGTAGTTTTATTATGATATACCTAGATATATTTAGCCTACTTGGGTTTTTGTTTAGTTTTGAGATTTTTGAAACTGTTCCTTTTTTACTTCAATAAACTTTTAGAGAATTGTTAGCCAGACCTATATTATTGGGTCCCCATCCCTCCCTTTTCTCATTTTAGAATGCCACTTCCAAGTATTTTATAAAGTTGGACACAGTCCAACAGCTCTGTATGTTTTATTCTGCTCTTTTTTCTATATATTTAAAATTGTATCTTTTTTAATTTTTATTTTCTTCTTGAGACAAGGTCTTGCTATGGAGCCCAAGCTGTTCTTGAACACTCTATGTAACTCAGCTGGCCTCTAACTCACAATCCTCCTGTTTCAGACTCCTGGTTGCTTTAAGTGTATCATTTCAACTGTCTTAATTCACTGATTCTTTCCTCTTCTGTGTCTAGTTTGCTGATAAATGCACCAAAGAAATTAATGATAATCCTGGCTTGCAAAAGTTCAACTTATGATTTTTTCTTAATTTATGATGATGCAAAAGCTGTAGCTCTCAAATTTTCACTTCAAATTTGAAATGTTGATCATTTCTTAGTCTGCATGATACTCTCATGATGATGGGCACCTGCAGTAAGCTGCAGCTCGCAATCAGCCACATGGTCAGAGGGGCAAACAACAGATGCTCCACGGGATACTGTGCTGCTAAGCTATGATGATCAGGAGGTAGGTATATTAAACACATTTTCAACTGATGATATTTTCAATTTACAGTGGATTTATTGGAATGTAACCCCATTGTAAGTCAAGGAACATCTGTGTTTGTGTTGCTCTCACGGGTTTCATGCTAAGCATTTTCAACTTTCTCTTTTACACATTCCAACTTCCTACTGAAATTCCTCTTATCTTATGTATGTTGCCCTCCTTTTCCACTAGATTCTTTTTTTTTTCTGGTACTGGGGATTGAACTCAGGACCTTGTGCTTGCCAGGAAGGCACAGCATCACTGAGCTACATCCCAGGCCCCCCATTAGATTCTTGAATATATTAATCACAGTTATTGTAAAGGTTGCTGGATATTTCCAGCATCTGAGATATCTCTATCTCCCCTGCCTATTTTTTTTCTTGGCAGTGTGTCATTTTCTTGGGTTTTGTTTTTCCTGAAAAAAACAAAATATAGATAGATAGATAGATAGATATCAGAGAAATAAAAGTGAGAAAGAAAATATGAATGAACGTAAGGCACTATGTAAAGGACAATTAGAGACTGAGGCGAATGTTATTTACACATATAAAGTGATATATCTTTTCTTCTTTAAAACTGTTAATGTGAGAAGTTGAGTCCATCTCATCATCCACCATCCACTTCAAATCCCTCCAGTGGTAGACTACAGCTTCCTGTGTTAAATGCTTTTTAATGATGGATTCCAGGTGTGGGATGTATACAGTTTTAGAAGGGGTCTTGCTTAATCTTTAGCTTTCATCATATCCTGCTTGTGATGTAGAGAAAGTCTCCAATCTCCAAGTGTTTGCTTTTTACCAATGTATAGACTGCTTATACTTGCTACTGAATACTGATATATATGACATATATGGCTTACTTATGGTTCCATATAGAATTGAACCTGAGGTGACAAAGATTTAACAAAGATATTAGTTTTATAGTCACAGAGTAATGTGACTAGCCAATGAAATTTAAAATTGATGCTAAATTTAATGATTTAAATTAAAATGTATCAGTAAAACCAGATCTATTATATATTAGTGAGAAAGCTCCAAGAATCTTTTTCTAAATTCTTGATAAATATTAATGTTCTATGTCAAGAAAATAATTCTAATAAACATTTTCATTTATTAAATTTAGCAGTAGGTACTTCCAAGGTAAAATCATGATTCAGGTACTAGATTATGAAATGTGAGTTTAAAACACTTCCAGAATTTCAGACTGCATTGTGCTGGAGTCTGAAAGGAGCCATCTTTGGCATCTCTGTGGAGAATACCATCCCTTGAGATTTGCACATCATTTGAGATCTGATTACAGACAGTGGCACAAAGAACACCCAAACTGGATCACTGCCAAACAGAAGGAAAATGAAGGCAGGGTGTTCTTACCCAAATGACTCCAATTTGCTTTTAGACATTTGGTGTTTTAACAAACAAAATGTCCATTAATTCAGGCCATCTGGGAAGTACTTCTGTGCTTGGGCCATAAAGTCAAGGGTTTTTCTAACTTGATAGCATTCTTGGAATTATTCAGATACTTAACATTAGACAAGATAGTCCAGTTTATGACTGATTGGCCTTTTTGGACAATGGATCTTCGCAATGTTTCTTACTGATACATGCTAGGTTACACTAAACCCCATTTCCTCCCCTTTTTCTTTCTTTCCTTCGTTTTGTTAATTTTCTCATTTGTTCTGTAACATAAATTCTTTTTTTAATTCATTAAGTCTATTGGTACATTTTAGGTATACAATATGATGGCATTCATCATTGGGAATTTGTACCTTTACATGATCTATCTTGGTTCTTATTTTTTTCCTCCTTCCCCTGCCCTCTCTTCAACCCCTCCACCCCTCCCTATTTACAAAGACTTTGTTTCTGTTTTTTTCCTTTTCTCATATTTATTCCTTTCCCTTCTTTCCTTTCCCCTATGCCTCCCACTTCCTTCCCCTTTGCCCCTTTTCTTCCTATTTCACATTATCTGTTATACACTTTAGTCCTTATTTACACTTTCAGTTTCTCACACCAGAGAATCTATTCGGTGTTTACACATGTGTGTCCCATTTATTTCACTTAAGAGTATCACCTCAATTGCATTGTGAATTCTTGCCAAACCACAATTGTTACAATCCTATACAGTACAGCACTATTTTTAAAACTTCAGTTAATTAATTGCAATCTTAATGTTACCTGTCTTTCATACATGCTACATAATGCTAAAATTTATTTTTAAATTAAATTTTAGTTTTTTTGTTTAGCTTTGTCCTAAACTATTATATTTGTCAAGTTATAATTTCACTCATTAGAATCATCTGGTTGTTAATGCACAGCGCACTGGCCTTCACTTGCAAAGCTTCTGATTCAGCAGGTCAGGCTGGTATTTGATAATTTGCCTTTCAGTTGACATTGTTTGAATATCACACTTTAAAAACCACAACATGAAAGCGTGATTTTGCTGTGCTTATTATACACTGTTGGGAGCAATTCTACATAATTTTGAGAAAAATCATTTCACAATTAAAGTTATGATTAGGCCTAGTTTTCCTGCCTACAGGCCAGCTATGGCAAGTCCAGACATAACTCCAATGGTCCCTTGATGCTGTCATGCTCCAGGGCAAGATTAAACCAGCTGAAGACATCCTGGGGAGGAACAAAATCTTTATCTGCATAGTTCCTCATGTTCTAGGATTTCCACCTGGGACTGCCCTCTGAGCCACCTGTTACATCTGTTACTTCCCATGTACAGAATAAAGGGGCTGCAAGCTCAGGGGCTTTCATCTTTGCTGCCAAGAGCAGCACTGATCAGGCCCAAAGCTCAGCTTCTTCTCTAAGTCTCATTTTTTCCTATTTTTTCTGTCTAATAAATTAATTCACCTTGTGCTGTCATGGCTTACAGGAGACTAGGACTGCAGAGGTTCTACTAATGTCCCCTTTCCCTCTTCCCTACAATACAGACACATTCTTATACACTAATGGATGTCCGATATATAACTATTAATATCAAAAGGTTGCTTTGTGAATCATCAAAAACATTTTATCTATTATATCTTTTTAGAAGGAATTTTCTAGCAGAATTCCTTGAGTCTCTTGATGAATTATTCTTTATTTGATTATTCCTGTTTATTCCCCTTTTTTCCTTTTGATTGTAAAACTCTGAATTCATATAATGTTATCTATGTGGGGATAAAATATTTCTTATCAGACTCCCACATCTAACATAAATATATTAAAATTTTTGATTTTTTTAAAAACAATACACAAGAGTTTGTCTTGAGAAGCACAGGGAAAAATGCAAAATGCTCCGAAGGAAGATTGTGGTCATAATTGGCCCTAGACAATCCTTCTTCCCACACTGCTGCCCCTAGTCTCACTGAATTACATTAATGTTCTGAATCCCTCAAGACCAGGGCTTTTTCATATCATTTGTAAACTACTATTTAAGTGGTAAGTAATGGATTTGGAGAACTGTATATAAAGATACTTTTTATTGATGCATGTTGATGCTGAAGACAATAAGTGCATGTTAGGCAAATGCTATAAGGGGATTCCTGGAGATGTTATCATAATGATATTCCTTATTATCTAATAACCATCACCACTATTAATGCCCTAATAAGTCAACAAGGACAAAGTCTACAAAGTCAGAAAAGATGGAAATTAGACATTTTCTAAAACCATGTTCTAAGCCATTTAGAGGAAAGCATTCAGCAGTATTATATTTTCACAAAGTGAAAATGCACACCCTGCTCACTTTCACCCTTAGGATTTCCCTCACGTTGCCCTTCTCATCTGGAATGTCTCCTTTCTCACCTCTATCAATTCAAACTTGACCTTTGCTCTAAGGCTCAGCTGGAAAACCACCTCTCCAACAGAGCCTTCATCAATCTTTTATTCCTTGGGATACCTAAAGCAATTACAGGATGTAGAGTTTGGAATTTGTATTCCATTATATGTTTTTCAACATTGTTTAATAAATATTTTTCTCTTAAGCAAACAGGGCAGGGTGTCCCTCACAGTCCCTATAAGTGTGTTAAATGTGTTCCAAGTGGTTCATCTTTGATTAGGTTTATATATTTTAGTGACTCCTAAAGTACTATCTAATTAGATTGCCTTTCTTATTTAAATTCATTTCTTATCTTACCCATAGATAAAAAATAGTCTGTCAAAATTCTATTAATTCATCTTATGGTCATATAAAGTTTCCTTTTACTTTTTAAATTAACTTTAATTCACTGTGACCGCTACAACATTATTTAATAGAAAACTGAAACTTTTAGATGGAAGTATTTTTAACAGGGAGTCAGTTTTTAAATTAGTTGCCTAAATGAGTGAATAAATTCTTAAAAATTCTGACTGCTTAAAAAAATCAAGAAAAAAACATCATATATCATATAATTTTATTGCTTCAGAAAAAATACATAACAGTTACCACCAGAAAAATTAAACTTGTGGCCACAAAACATCATATAACTAGTTTATTTGCATTTTTCTTCTGTCAATAAGCTGTTTGGGCATCATCTAGGCAATATTAATATCTATGCAATGCCAAATATTTCCCATAACAGCCACCTGACACATCGGGGGAAAAACTAACATGATTCCTTTTGTATTCCTGATGCTAAACAACTGATTCAACTTATTTGTAAAAATGTGAACAGCCATATTAATCAATACTTTGAAAGAAGTTCATAGTCTAGCCCAACAAAGGCTAGAAGAGAACATGAATATACACTTTGTCTGTGCCAGGAGAAGACCTGGCCTTTTAATAGAAACGATTGAGGACTCCCCTGGCTTAGGGAGGCAGTTATGACCACTGCCGGGGCCAGTGGCAGTCTGCTGAGCAGGAGGGGAAAATGCTTTATCGATCACAAAAAGAAATTGTCTCAAGAAGCTTCTACCTTCACAAATAAAAGCTCAGCGGAAAGCCCTGGTGATATTGCAAGCATGGCGAATTGACTGAGAGAAGAAAAGAGAAAACTTTTTGATCAGAAAAGGCCACCATTCAGCATTCTACCTTTACATAAAGGTACAGAAAATAGTATTAAACTAAGCAATCATAAATTATGGTCTGGCATAGTCTAATTATACCAATTTGATAATAATTCAGATTCTGACAGTTTCCGAGATATAAGAACAATAAATTAAAAACTCTAAAAATTATTTTCCAGAAAAGTACTGAGGTTGAAAACCAGTATCTGATGCTAAAGGAAAATAAATCCTGGTGCCAGAAGATTTGGATTCAAGTTTCTGATTCCTTATTAGGCATTTCTGCTTTGTAGTTAGCTAGTTAGGTCACCTTGGGCTGGTTGTTTTGACTGCGTGAGCCTAAATCCTCTCATTTTAAAATTAGATTACTAATACCAATTTTATGCTTCTGTAGTAAGATTAAATGAAATAAGAAAAATATTGTTTACAAACCATAAAAAATAGCAACCTGACCATTTTGTTGTATCTGTGTCTTCAGAGGTTAAATGGACAGGAAGTGTCCAACATCCTCCCCCATAGGCAGTTTAAGAGCAACAATTCAGTCAGTAGCACCTAAAAACATGGGAGTCATGAATGTTTAGTATCAAGTTGGATAAGGTATATTCATGTTGGATTTAATTATTTTCTTTTGAGTGTTAGTCAAATGGAAGTAGAATCTATGTACATGTGTTTATACTTAGTCAATCAAAAGTGCAAAAGAAAAAACAAGGCACAAGAAATAAAAAGTGTGAAGCAAGATGGCAGTCATATTAAGGGCCAAACAGATAAACATGCCTATTCTAGGGTGATTCAGCATGCAATGGTGAACAAAACTGCCAAATGAGAGAGTTAAAATCTGGAAGGGAGCTTACAAATCCAACCCTCCACTGCTCATCTCATGAGAAAATTCCTTCCAACTGGATTAATTTTCATTTTTTCCCTACATCTAAGCATTGCCTTTTCCACTCTACTCATCAGTGAGTCTCACAGATACTCCTTTTCCTTTCTAGGATCCTTTTGGCCTTTTTCTGGGAGGAGTCACAACTTTTTATGTAAGTTCTTGGCATGGACACATGTTGAGTATTTCTTATCCAAAATGTTTAAAAAGAATATTGTTTCAGATATTGAATTTTTTGCAGATTTAAGAATACTTGCATATACATAATATGCTATCTTGGGAATGGAGCCCAAGCCTAAACAAAATTCATGTATGTTTCCTGTGCACATTATCCACGTAGCCTGAGGGTAATGACATATAGTATTTGACTGTGTCTGAATTTTGACTGCGACCCATCACATCAGGTAGAACTGTCCAGGATAGAATTGTACACTGGCAGGATCATGTCAGTGCTAAAAAACTTTGGATATTCAGCTTAAAGATGCTCAACAGAAAACCTTCTGGAGGAAAAGGTAGCATGAAAAATGAAAAACATCACTGACTGTTATTTATTTTTAGAGTAAATATTTTCAATCTCAATGTAAGGTAAATATACACTAGCTATTTTGTATATATTATAGTTAACTACAACACTTAACTATGCAATAAAACAAGCAATACTGCTTCCATCTACTTACATACATATATTAACATACATATATTAACATGTGTTGAGAAATTAATTTATAAAAATAATGTATTTTCAAGTTAATGCTCTTTATGTGTCTTAATGTCACTCTTCTTTCTCTGTTCCTATGTCCTTTTTCTCAAGTGGAATCAAGGCCTTCACCAGAAAGAGAAACTACAAATGTTTCCACATGAGGTGGGAAGTTTTACACATTTGTTTTGTCAGGAACTGGATAAAAGATAAGAAAATTTGAAAAGTGAAAACATTTAAAGCATACACTCCAGTCCTCATATGACTCTGATTTTGAAGTAAAGTAGAGCTTCCTTTTTTATTTTTAGTAATTTATTTTGGTACAGGCCCTCATCCTGTTTGACTTAGGGATATTAGACTTTTATTAGGTTTCCTTCCCCCAAGTGCCTCTGGGAATCCTGAGACCATTTATTATATGCTCACAAAACCCTATCTGGTACTCACCGGTCACGAGGAATAATAACCAGCACCTGATGCTGTGCCTTGTTCCCCAATTCTGAGCTGAACTTCATTTCATCAATATTTTGTGGTGGGAGTGATTACTCCCCTCTTTAGCTTCAGCCCCAAGCACAGTAGCAATCCTACTTCTCAGTTCTCTGAAATGCCACAGGACTCTGTAACATTTAACAAGACTTTACTAAAAGAAGCAAAATAGGCTGGGGGTTTAGCTCAGTGGTTTTGCCGCCTGCTGTGCAAGTGCAAAGACCAGAGTTCGATCCCCAGTCCAAAAAAAAAAAGATAAAGAACTAGAATACAGAAGTTAAAATTAGTTGTGCCTACTGCTAGAATCTAGTTCCAAGACACATCTGTCATCTAATACCTTTTTGTTTTTAGATCTTGATCTACCTCACTTTGGTGACAATCAGCCTCCTTGCTTTCATTTTATAGAGTCCAACATACTTCCTCGCAAAAAGACAGAATTTCCTAAGTGTACCTTTTCTCCTGTAGTCCAGACTCCAACTCCATGAGGCCAAATAGAAGAAGCTTTTCCTTCCCACTGATTCCCATGGGAATCATTGGTTTCTTGATTGATTTCCAGTAAGTTCCATATGGATTGAACTCTCTGGGCCTGGATTCGTAAAGGATGGTGGATTTGTTTCAAGGAGAACTCCACTCTACATCCACATTGAGTGAGAATTGGTCTCACTCAATTCTGAAATACAAACTTCCTGTGTGCAGTATTTCCCAGAGTGCAGAAGGCTAAAATTGGAAAACCTCAATGAAGTCGAGGAGGTTTGGATTAGGTAGAAAATCTTTACATAAGTTGAGCTAGTGCTTGTGTAGAAAATCTTCCAAACACATGCACCCCCAGAGAAAAAATGAATGAACAATGATGCTGACAAAGGGCAATTGAAGTCAAAATCAAATATCAAGGACAACATACCTCCATCTCAAGTGTGTAACTGGGTTACATTTTTATTCTAATACTTTCTCAAGAATAAAATGTGGAAACTTTTCTATATGTATAAAATCTCGCAGAGGCAGATGTTCTAGAGCAAAGGGGAAGATCATGACTAAGAGGAGAAGAGAAAAGACCATCCTAGAACGTATATATAAAATTCAGACCACCTTTTTCGTGGCAGACTCTCCAGTTTTAACCACAACACAGATAAAATGCACTTCTTATTATATGCACCATATTAATATGGATCATTGACAATACTTAGTTCTCATTATTCTTTTCAAAACTATTACTAGTAGTAAAGACTATCCTTTTAATATGGATTCTTAATTTTAATTTAATGAAAATTTCATCTTATTAGAATGTTCCTAAAGTGGTATGAATATATTTCTATGGGAATATACATGTATGTTATTTGTATTTATTGCAGGTCCATAAAAATGTAAGGAAGTTTACATTTATTTTATCACTTGTTCAGTTTCAATCATTTCTTAAAATCATTTTTAAACTTAGATCCTTTAAAATGCTGGATAGTTAATCATACCAAACTTCCAAGTAGTCATCAACTCTATATTAAAGTGATGTTCTCTACCTATACAGTATTTTAAAATATGAGCATGTTTTCAATATATTTTGTCCTTTCTGGTAGGCAGATTTCTAGATAACCCTTAATGAGTAGCACCCTTTCTTACTAACTCCCTCTGTGTGGGAAGGACCCAGAATTGCCACTAACCAGTGGGCTATGGAAAAGGTGATGGGATAGTCGCAGCTTTAATTAGATTACACTTTATGATAAAAGTAAGTTGAATTTTCAGACATAATTAAGGTTCATAATCAGCTGACTGTAAAAGGACATTTTATTAGGTGGTCACAAACTAATCAATTGGGCCCTTTGAAAGAAAGTTGAGAGATCAGATATTCTTTCCTTGGCCTTGAAGAAGCAAGTGCCCAGAAATTCTGCTGGCACAAGAAAATTAATTCTGCCCAAAACCACATGAGTTTGGAATAGGGCACTGAGCCTCAAATCACAATAACTTGATTGCAGCCTTGCATGATCCTGGGCAGAGGACTGAGGTATACAAGCCATAGCCAGAATCCTACTAGAGACTAAAAGACTGTAAAATAATAAATGGCTTAAACCAAGAAGATTGCAGTCATTTTTATGTATCAATAGAAAACAAATACATCTTTAATCAACAAGCATTTATTTCAGCACCTAACGTGCTGGTGGCTCTTGTACCATTTGGAATAGAGCATTGAACAAGACAGGAAATTCCCCTGCTATCACAAATTTTCCAGTATGCATTAAAGAAGGGGATCAAAGCCATTGTCAATTTAATACAATTATTCTTTTTCTTCTCCTGAGTAATGTCAGTTGAGTATTTCCTGTTTTATTATTGTAACACTAGCTGCTATAACAGACAAATGTCAAAATTTCAGTGGTTTAACATAATAAAAGTGTAAATTTTTTTTACTTGCTCTCACATATACAAATCAGTGAGAGGGTTTGGCACATAATTGCATAGTGAATCTTTCCACATTTTGGTTTCATAAATACCTGAAGGTCTCATGGTCTTTTCCTTTCAGTTGAGGGAATGGAAAAGCAAAAATATAGAAAGCACAATACAATTGCTTCTTTATCATATGACTTGGAAGTCTTGTACCTCCACTGAAATTCTAGTTACAAAAGCTAATCTCATGGTCTTACCTCAATTAAGTAGGTAGGAAATGTCTTCTGCTGGGCAGCTGCATATTAGAAAATTTTTGCTTCATGGAAAAGAAAGAATTATATTTACTAGAAAGCTACCTATGCCTGCTATGACTCCCACTAGCTGGACTTTTATTCACAGATAAACAAACGTATACAATGGTTATTAAATGAATGCATGCATTTCTCTTCATGTTCACACACTGGGGCACATGCTAAGTTAATTAAGTCTTTAGATAGATAGTGAATCTTAGTTGTTTTGATTTGTGCAATATTCTTTTCCACTTCTAGTAATACATTGTTTATAGTTTGGTTAGAACCACAAAATCCAGTCCCTGCCACCAATAAGAGAACGCATTGACGAACCCTAGTCATTCAGAGTGGACTGCACCATTCCTCCAAAAGCAACAATTGGCTCACAAATGCACATGGGCCATTCAAGTTCCCGATGGAGTTTAAAAACATGGAGGATACAAACATAGGGCTGCCAATCACCATCATAACCTTTCCAAGAGAGTAATTTTTTAAACAAGAAAAACTTCAGACGACATAAGAGAAGTAGGGCAGTGTTATTTTATTTTCTCATCTTCTATCACACATCACCCTAACTTATAGTCTCCTGATATGATTCCTTAAAAACAGGGAGCAAGGAGAAAAAGGAGTTGGTTAAAAATGAAGACAAGAGTATGAACAATAGAGAGGAGCTGTGGCACAGAACGTTGGTGGGGTTGGGTGACCGGAAGTGAAGAGGCTGAAGGAATGATGCTCAGTGAGGTGTGCTCAAATCAAAACATGTCTTTAAACCTGGTGAAATTAATGTGCAGTTTCTTTTATGGGCACCAGATGAACATTAAGCTTTTTTGGCAAAAGTAGGAACATAGAATCATAAAAAATAAGAACCATAATACCTCAGAGTTGAAAGGACACATAGCAATGATTTTATAAAACATTTTATTCTCTAAATAATTATGTTGAAATTCAGAACTGAAAAGTGGGTAGCTGGAAGCCAAACCTGGCACCCTTGTGGGAAAACAGGAAAATGAAGGAAAAAAAAATGCTTTGGGATGATGTTGAGGAGGGCTTGAAAAGTGGCCCTGATGGAGAGGGGAAAAGTATTACAAGCCCTCCATATGGAGGAAGAGCCACAAGCAGCAGAATTTCTGATGAGGAACTGGAGGGAGGTGACATCACTCTCTAAAGCTAGTTCTAGAGTGAGGATGCCAGTTCTAGAGAAATAGCATGAATTCCATTTTAGATGTATTCTGAATATAGCATGTTACTCAGGGAAGCTTTCATATCAAATCACCAGGAGAACCAAATATAGAGTTTATATTATGAACTAGGAGCTATGATAAGTGATTTACAGATGTTACCAAATTTAATCCTCACAATGTTTATTAGAGGTTTTATCAAGATGGTTTAACAGCTTTGCCTACAACTGGGAAGAACCTGGGCTAAGGGTAAAGCTAAGGCTCAGCTGCCTCATAGGCTCATGCTATCAACGATGATGCCTCCCATTACTTTACCTTCCTAAAGATATTTTGGAGGAGGAACCAATAGGGCTTTGTGGCCAAGTACACGGGCCTCAAGGAAGTAAAAGTTTGGTCCTTCCAAAGTAGGGACAGACACATAAACATGGAAATCATTCATGTAGAGGTGGTTGTGGATGCTTTGCAAAAGATAACTGTCACATGTTGTATTGTGATAACGTAGTGAGTAAAGAGTACAGGGCAAAACATAATCTTGTGCAACCATAAGCATAGATCCTACAGAAAAAGAAAGAAGTGTAGCAGTGCAGAGAAAGGAAATTCCACGAACATAGAAGATTGAAATATGGTAGCTTTTAAAAGATACGGTATCTTAGAAACCAAAGAAGAAGAATTTTAAAGAAAATGGATTTTATTACTCAGGTCAAATGCAACAAAAAGATTAAGCTGGAATTCTGAAAAAATAGATTTGGCCATTGTAGTGGCATGGTGAATTTAGAGAATACTGTTCCTCTAATGACAGGAGCCAGTTTGTGATAGTTTTAAAATAGAAGTGCAAAAATATGTACAGTGGGTTGAATCCTGCATTTCACCTGAATTTTTTTATCTACTTCTACATCATATTATAATAGCTGCATGTAATCTATATATCTATATTTGATTCCATAATCAAAATATTCCTTCATTTCGCCTCTGATCTCTGGCTTCCTGTCTATTCTCAGGGCACCCCTTAGTTCACAAGCATCTACATGCTCTAAAAAGAATAGGCATTGCTGTCTGTGTTCTAAATCACAGCAACTTATAACGGGCAGAAATCCATTACAGGGGAAGACAGTGGGAGAGAGCTGTGTTGTGACAAAGGAAAAAGGACACACTTGATAGAGCTTTTTCAAGGAATTCTTTCCGTTGCCACTGTTACCTGTATGGTCACAAATCACTGGCAGCCAGCTAGAATCGGGCTCACATGAGCTGACTTTCTGGCAGGGTACAGGGTGTGCCATTTCTCAGAGGGGGAACAACCAATCCTGCTGCAAAGGCTGCCCTCCTTCTGTATTTCAGCTTGGAATTTTTATGCAGTGGTGCTCAGTCTTATTTAGTGTTATAAAGCAGTCAAACAAGATGAATATAGCTGGTAATTTATACTAGAAACTTGCATTGAATTATACCTGGATGACTTATTAAATGAAGGATATTATCAATATTATATCTGTCATAAAGGAAAAACTCCATGTTTGAATGGACCTGATCTGTTCATTGTTTTATATGCACACTGGCCTCCAGAGAGAGTCACAAGTCCAAATGATGTCCCTGAGTGATGGGTTCTCTTTTCAGCCATGGTTAAAAGATGTGTGAAATCCTTATGCAGAGTGAGGCTTCCCCTTTGACCAAGCATCAAAAGAGATTCAGAAAAGTTTCACAAGACTACCTGAAAGAATTTCTATCTAGCTGCAATGATTATGAAATGCAGGGCAGTAAATGTACCTTCAGATGCAGAGAACTGCATAATGCCTCATGTTTCTTTACTAGTCCCAATGAAATCATTTGATAAAAGAGCCAGGATTTGAATGTCTAAGTTTCCTCGACTTGGTGAACATTGGTTAACTCACCCATTGTGCTTAACAAAGCCCAGGAAATTAAAAACTGCAGCAGTCTCCTCATTTCCTTTAGCCAAATTCCCTATTATATATTATACTTCTCTTTGATTTGTTATGCTTTGTCTTTCTTTGGTGAACCATAATATCTTCCATACAGGACACAATCCATTTTCCTGAAACTCAAGTCTAAAGTAAAAACGGATGGCTGTTATTATTCTAAGGGTTTACACACCCTCTCTTATTTAATCCAGAAGACTTCAATAAAGTAGGCTTCATTATTATCTCAAGTTTTAGATAAGAAAATCAAGAGAGAGAGAATGATTTTTAAATTGCCTAAAGTAAATGCTTCAGGACTCTAGAACCCTCATTCTTAACCATTAAATGTAATTCCTTATAAAAGTGCTTAACAAGAAAATTTCCCACAGTGAATGTACATTATTCTACCAAGGGAAAGAGCTCATCAAGTGCTCCTTGGAATAGATGCAAACAGAATCTCACCATGGTGCATCTTTCTGAAGTTTCACCGGAGGAATAAGGGATAATAACTAAAAGCTCTGGAGAAAATAAACATCACCTACAAAGGAACAGAGCATGTGATGCATAACATTTTAATAGCCATGTTCAATGCTAGAAATTCAAAAAGAAGATTCTCAAATTTTGGAGATGAAGTAAATGTAATATCCTAGAATGTTATACCCAGCCAGACTCTTCATCAGTAGACAATCGAATAAAAACATTTACATATAACTATTGTCTCCAAAAATTTACTTGCTTTGTATTTTCTTTAGGAGTTGAGTGTGTACTACAGAAGAGTGAATAATTAAGCAAAGAGAGAGGGACACACAGGAATTTGTAAACAATGACTGCAACCCATAAAGGCAGTAACAGGCCATCCTGGAATGATCCCCATGCCAGAAGCCTGGAAAGTGGTCCACCAGGACTTGGATAAAGGACATTGAGAAGCTTCAGGAGCCATGCTGCTAAGGAAAAAGGTGACTCAAAATATATATGGCATGTTTGTAAAGAAAAATAAAGAAAAGAGGATGGTTTTAAGTCACTGTCTTAAGGAATGAGGAATAAAAATTGTGTTTCAAAAAGAGGAGCTAATGGCTTATTAATGAGTACGCTGCAGAAGGAATCAAGGATGGGCAGAAGTGAGGAAAATCATTTTGAAATAGCAATAATTACCAGCTGAGAGACATTTATCTTGTGATTCTGAGATAACCAGGATATAAATTTATGTCTTTCTTTCCTGATTAGGTCACTATCCTAGTTACTTTCCTTGCTGGGAAAAATACACCATAAATTAAAGAATAAGAGGCTTATTTTGGCTCACAATTACAGAAGTTTCAGTCCCTGATTGGCAGGCTCAAAAGCAGAAGTGGCATGTGGAAGGGCCCCTGCTCACATGATGGCAGCCGGGGAGCAGAGAGAAAAGGGAGGATTGGAGGAGGGAGATACACACTTCTGGGGGTCTTACTCCAAGTGACCCATCTCTAACCAAACCCTATATCCTAACAGCACATTTAGCACATTCAGTATGTGAATCAGTATGATCCAATCACTGTCCAAACATAGGAGAAACACCCCAGATCTGAGCCATAACAGCCACTTTAAAAATATCTTTTTATGATCACCTTTTTAGTTGTGGGTCATGCAGAGTGGAGGAGGAAGGATGTTAGAAAAGTTGGCCCTCTCTCCAGCCTTGAGGAATCACCTCTGCTGCATTAGCCACAGGAGAAGGAGACTCCATTCCTACAAAGGTAAGCCAAACTGGCCCAGGGCTAGTAAAGCATTTTCTGCCAGTTTCCAAGCCAGTGCTATGCACTTGGGAGGGATTTGTGATGACAGGGGAGAGACCTGTCACAAGAGAATTAAACCTTAGTAGGGTTGGTCCAATTGACCAGTAGGGAAACACTTCAAGCTGAGGAGACAGCTTGGCAACAAGTGGGAAGACTCACATTCTAGAAACTGATAAAAAGTTATATATGGCTAGACTGTGAAGGATCTGATCAAAAAGAGGGGAGAACTGTAGAAAATCTTTGCTGGAGGAATGAATGTTCCAAACCTGAACTATTCAATGTGAAAGAGTTCCCTGAATCCATGTCTAAATAAAGGGAAATGGTGTATTACAATATTTTAAAAAATGAGAATATGGAGGCAAAAAAAATATGAATAAATCTACAAGCCAAGGAAAATGGTGGAAAGCAAATGTGATCACTGAGTAAAGATAGTCTGCAGGGCTCAAACATGATGAAGAATTAGCTACAGACTTGGAAGACTGAAATCACACCAGAAGCCTTCATAGTTGTTTTCTCATTATGAAAACCACTGATGTCACGGTGGGATTGGTAAGCCGCAGGGTGCACTGGCCATGGCTCTAGGAGATAGTAAATGGGGAAAATGCGCCTCAGAGCAGTGTCAAGACATGAATGGCTTTTCCACAATGGCAGTACATGTCAAGGGACCTGGTTCAGTAAGCAAGACTTGATGTGAGTTTTGTTCACCTAAGAAAGATGATTAAAAATCATCCAAAGACAAGGATAACTGCCCTCTAAAATTTGAACAGTAAAAACCAGGAAATAAAACAAGGATTGATTTAGGACATTTTTGATCCACACCCATATTGCATCAAATGAACTCTTCCTTATGCTAGTGATGTAAGCATATGTGTGGTTTTCACACAGATGTTGCATTGCAATGCTTTTCATACTGTGTCCATAAATTTGCCTGCCTTTGTGCTCTGCTACCATTCCATACCCACGAGAAGTGAGATTAAAAAAACTAACCAGAGAAGCAAGTCAGCCACTATTGTGGACAATGCACAGTCAAACATGGTATGGGAGCCACCTCAGCCTCCAAAAGGAGACACAGTGGATTTAAATATCAAAGTCTCTGTCCTTGGGAGAGTGGCTTTCAGTAAGAAGCTGAGGCCTAGAAACAAGAAGAGAAGCAATGATTTAGGGTTTATGGAACACTAGAAGCTTTTGAGAACCACAAATGGGCAGTGGATTTCACTGGGTTGGAGGTTTGACAGCTAACATTAAAATGAAAAATCACGTATGCATTTATCCATAATGCAATCTCTGCATACATTCCCTGAAACTTGAAGTGTTTGAGAATTCTGTGACTTCAGCCTTCACTCATTTGTTTGCCCCTTAGGGACATACTGACAGTATCACTAAATTAAAAACAGTTAATATTCACTAGATATCTGTATAACAAAGGCTGTAGGTTAGACTTCTTCCTTTTGAAATAATAACAGAATGAAAAATAAATCAGACTAAAGGGTAACTATTTCTTAAAAAGAACAAAGGGAACACATAAACTTTACTGCTTTTATTTTCATATTATAAATAGATTATACATTACTTTTATAAATTTAAAGAAATAGGATTATCAAAACTTTATATGGATTTTTAAATACTTTGAATTACATCATACCTAGCTTCATAAACGTTTTCATTTAAAACACACTTGCATATATTAACTTACATTAACTAGCCTTCTGCAAAACCATTTTAATAGCATACTACTCTATTCACTGCATCTCCCATAACTTATATAAATATATAAGTAGTTTGGTATTTGGTATTTGGTTTCCTCTTGCTCTTTTCTCCTTTTCACTTATTGTTTTATAATCAACCCAGAAGAGTTCTAATATTTTTAATCCATTTTTGAAACTACTGAAGCTTCAAAGGAGAAGAGAAAACACTAATCTGTGTATATCAGCAATGCCAAATTAAAATAAAAATTCTCTTTTATCTAAGAACTAAAGCAATATTCTTCTGGGAAGAAAAATGGCCATTTCTTTTTTTTAAGATGCCGATCAATCAATGCAGTTATCTAGTGAGGAAGAATGTGCAGTGAGATGCCCAGTATTTTCACTCCATGTTATATTAAGACCTAGTAGGTATCTACAAAAAGAAAAGAAGCCTCAACATACTCTCTTTTCTTACAATCTATTTCTCTATTGAAAGCATCATTTTGAAATACATCTCTTAGATCTACAAACGTATTGTATATGCCTTACACTGTATCTATTCAAATGTTTAGAATGTACCCTAGCTGGAGGGTCTCATGGTGAACTCTGCTGATTCAGTGGGCATCCAGAGCTTCCTAAGCATAGACTGCAGAGCTCATGGAGTCTCCTAGTCTTCCAGCCTCTAGTGCCTCCATCCTGGGAGCTCATCTGCCTTTGCCCTAGGGGTGGGTTACACTTCTTTGCTTGTCTTTTTTCCTCCTTAGGCTAGAGGTTCCTTGAGGACTGGCTTCTTTTCTTTCACATTTTCATGTCTTCACTTCTATCAAAACAATGGAAATAAAGCCCAAAGCTCAAAAAATATTTTTCTGAATGAATTAATCTGTATTATCTATTCATAAAGGGTCACCAAACTACTTTTTCTATTAACAAGTAGAAGTCTGCCAACATGTCTGGTAGGAAGAATGCTGGCTTCTGAAAAACGTAAAGCCATTCCAAATGTTCTATTCTGTGCTATCTCACCACACTGTTTAACTGTTTTCAAGGACTCATGGTTAAGGTATTTTAGACACTGCTATAGGCTGAAGGCTTATGTCCCCCAAAGTTCATATATGAAAGCCTACCTCCCACAGTAGGACATTTTAAAATGGGAGGGGAGTAGAATATTGAGGGTTGAGTCCTCACAGATGGGATTAGTGATTTTTCTAGAAGAGAAACATGATCCTTCCCCCATTTTGTGAGGATGATGAGAAGATGACCAACTGGAAACTAAGAAGACGGCCCTCACATGACATCAAATTTATCAGCACCCTGATCTAGGATTTTCCACTCTGTCCTAAATAAATTTCTGTTGTTTATGTTACCTGGTCTATGGTATCTTTTCTATCAGGCTGAACTAAATCAGACAGGAGAACAGGCCATGACACGTGAATAAAAATGGCCTTTATACTTTATGAAAAATCAAATCGACTCCTCTGTATATGACGATATTTCTCTCAATCCATTTTCTGGTAGTTGTACAACTTAATCTTCTATACTTAGGTCAATAAAGTTGAGAAGGTTCAATGACTCCAAGAATGGATGTGCACGTAATAAGGTGGCTGTGAGGCTTTGGAGACTATAATTGAAACCTTTACTTTTTAACAGGAAAATTACTTTTACTCACATTTTTCTTTAGAGCTAAACAGATCATTGAACTGCACTTGACTCTCTCCCTTTAAAACATATATCATGTCATGCACATCAGACTCTTGCTAAGAAGGTTGTACTGCACCAAGATCAAATGCAGGGCTGGGTTGAATATCAAAATGTGTCTCTTTGTAGACAATATGTTAAGCTAGTCGACTCACCCCTCCAAAAGGGAATTATTTACTTCATTTCTGTTTATTGAAAAACGTCTCAGAAGCAATTTGATAGCACATTTCCACTAAAAGGGAAATAGTGACATCTTGTGGAATCGTGATTTTATCACAAAATCTAGTCAATAACATTTTCACTCTCTCAAGATAAGTGTTTAAAATACACACTTTCCCCCTGAAGAATAAATGTACCTTCATGATGGCACCTAATGTATCATGTTACTTTATGGTGTTAATACCAATCACTGATTCTCTTTTTCAAAATAAAAAAAATTAAGACTTTGTAGTGACTGTCCAGAGCAACTATTTAAATAACAACAACAATAATAACTACAAGGAATTCAGTCTTCCATACATCTAGCCATTTGAAAAATGTAACTGGAAAAGAACAACAATATACTATATGCAGAGGTTGGGGAGTGTGTGTGTGTGTGTGTGTGTGTGTGTATTCTTGTATATCCTGTAAGGGAATCTGTCCTATGAGCTCAAGAAATATGGAAGAAAATGAAATTTGGTCGGAATTTCCTAGTTCATGAGGATTTTCCCGAGACTTTCAGGAATTTTTAAATCTTCAAAGACCTGTGCAACTTATGATTTTTAATTTCAAATTATGTATTTATATAAACACTGAGACATGATGTGGTCATAAATTTCAGTACTAACTGGTGAGCTGGTCTGGAGCCTGTGGAGAGGCCAGTGTTAATGTTTCTATGATTAACTGTACTACCTGTCCTGGAATGTGGGTCATTTGTGACTATTGTGAACTGCAAATGTTAAGTCATAAAAAGCACAGGTTTTCCCCTGGGTTCCAAGGAAACCAGTCTTGAGTGGTAATTCCTATATGAGACTTGGATTCCACAAAACCGATTTGGAATCTTAGTTTCACTGCCTGTGTAAAATACAACAAGTTACTGCCTTTCTCCATATCAAAATATCTCCATAAGCAAAGAGCAAAAATGCAGTCAGGTTATGGCTTTAATCAAATAATATGGGTGCAGTGTTTCAGCAGAGTGGCTAGAAAACAATGCTTATTTATTACAGATATGATTATTCTATTGCTTTCTCTGTGTCACACTCAGAGGACTGTTTGATGTAAAAGTTTCTTGGAGGGTATTGTTTTACATGAGTAAGGTAAGTGGCCAACAGTGTTGGAGAGCCCAGAATCTAGAACCAGACTGGCAAGATCAGATTCTGTCTCTTCCACTTACTACCTGTGTGATCTTGGGCAAGTTACTTCATTTTTCTGTGACCCAGTTTCATCATATATAAAATGGGGATAAAACTTTTTCTTCCTCACGCAGCTCTATTATGAGGATTAAATGTGTTAATGCATGTAAAGCTCTTAGAGTACTGATTGGTGCAAGGCAAAGCATTAGCTTTTCACATCACACTCTCTAAAATGAAGTAGCAATGATGAGAATGCTTGGCCGACTCATTAAAATCATCTTAGGGGGTGTGGGTGGGGAAGTGGATGTAAATTTGACGACCAAAGTATGAATAGCCCAGAAGAGATCATTAGAGTGTTTGCTTATTCTAAGGCCACTGATCACTCTGGCTTGCATATCCATTTGTGAATACACATATTCCACCAGAATGTGTAATTCATTTCCCCTTTGATAGACAGGATCTCATCTTGAGCCTAAATTATGTTCACTGCTGGGATCGAGATATGCTTGGGTATTTCTAGCAAACTGGAAGAGAAGGCTCAGCTTGAGCTTATTTGTGTAAGGAATTGAACATTTTTTCCAGAAATAACTTCTCTTTAAAAGAGTGTTCACAGAAAAATTTACCCAATCACAAACTCTGTTTCTGTAAAGTGGAAGTTTGACTCTCTGTCACTAGAGTTTACTATGAGTCCATCTCTATTATGACTTGTGTCTGAGTCCCGGGATGAAAGGCAGGTGATCAGTAATATTTTAAAACTCTATAAGGCAAAGAGGTCAAAGAAATTCTTATTTTGTAATCAATATGATAATGTGTGACTTAAAATCAGGAGAAAACCACCTTGTCACAGACTCTAGGATCCTCACGCTAATCCCGACATCGGTGCAGTAACAAGGGGTAGAGCAGCTTTGAAAGCAACAGCCTAAAGCAAGGGACCTCCACAAAGAAGGGCAGAGCTAGGATGATGAAACTGAGAGGCCAATAAAGGTCATGGAAAAGGCTGAATTGAGTAAACATGAGACAACCCAAGACGTTTCCAAAGAGGTGAAACTTTGGGAAAGACTGACAATCCATAACAGAAAGATGGCATTAGAGCCAAAGAAATGAAATGCATATATGAAAGACTATTTAATAATAGTTGAATAATGGAGAAAAAGTAAGAGAAAAAAGAAGGAAAAAGGAGAAAAGACACACTGGTCATCCCAGCCATGAATATGTAGGTAGAAGAATAAATGAACTTGTGTGGTTGAAAGAACATTTTATTGGGAAGCCATAAACCTTCTTTTATTTCCAACTAATTTTGACACTGATCAACTATGTAATATTCATCGCTGGAGTTATTTGAACTTTCTCAAACTTAGTTTCCTTATCCATTCACCATTCCCACATTCATTTATGATCCTATGTTCAAGGTATTTAGTGTCTGGTGGAGAAATTGTAGAAGAAAAACAATCTAACTGAGGGTACACACTGCAGGAAAAGAGCACTCTATAGGTGTGAGCAGCATCGATAAAGGAATTGAGGAACAAAATATCATGATCCACTTGAGAAACTGTCAGAAATTCAGTATAACTGAAATAAAGGGTGATTGGGAGACTAGAAAGTGAAACTAGAGTGGTAAATAGGAGCTAAATAAAAAATGGACTCAAAAATTATGCCTATGTATGTATGTATGTATGTGGACATTGTACTATGGGGTTCCTAGCTCCTAATTCCCATCTGAGACAGAAATCCTATCAACATTCCTCTTGAGTGATTCCTATTCTCTGCTTGAGCACCTCCAGTGAGAGAATTTATCTCTTCGGGAAATGGCATATTCTGACTTTAGAAAGTAATTACTGGAACTTAAAGTCAAACATGGAAGATTGAACAACCCATTTATCTCCCAATCTCATCTCCAATATTCAAGTGAAACAAGTAAAGACCTATTTAAAAGCTCTCGATACCTCAAAGAATGTCAACCAAATTTTGGAAGTTGATTTGGCAGGATAGAGAAATCTTTAATATATTCTACAAGGGGCCAGACACACTATACAAAGGCTGGGTTGAAATGAGTTGTGACTCGGGTGACTGAAATACTGTTCATTGAAAGGATACATAAGAAGAGTCACTCAACCAGGTACCCTCCTTCATTCCAAAAAGCATGGAAACCTCCTTCTTTCCACCAGGCAAAAATGTTTTGGTTTACTGTATAAAAATGCTGAACCACAGATTGTCAACACTATACACCAGGCACAATGGGCAGTAAAAGTGGGAAATGAAGTTCTTCTGCAAACAAGGGGATTGAGTATAAGCCTGCACATTGGACACTGAGCATCCTGTGAGAGTTAAGCTTAACTGTCAATTTGATTGGCTTAGGAGCTGCTTAAGGGACTAGTAAAGCACACTTCTGAGTATATCTGCATGGGTCATAGAGGCATGGCCTCAGTGTCTATATCTGGTCCTTCCCCTTCATCTCTGGTACCGTTCCCTTGCTGTGCTTCCTGGCCTCCCTGAACTGAGCAACTTTGCTCTGCTGTGCTCTTCCACCATGATGTTCCTGCCTTGGAGTCAGCCAATCATGGAATGAATACAAGCTGAATTAAACAATCTCCTTCAAGTTCTCAATGTTAGATATTTGATCCCAGCAACAGGAAAACTAATTGTGCAGCCTTTACTGCCCTTCCAGCACCCTGGCCAGCATCCAACTTCATTCTCAGTTTTGTCTGTGGAAACTTACCAGACCAAGATAAGTACCTCTGATCCTGACATGTGAACTTCTTCCTAAGCAGTCTGTCCAGAAAGGATCCTGAGTTTACTATTTGCCTAATTTTATCTACATAACAGCAATTCTGCACCTTGTTCCAGTGGATGCTGCAGTGTGTCACTTTCAGGATTGAGGTGGTTTTCCCAACTGCTGGAAGTGTTAGTGCCGAATAAATTACACTCTGACAGAGTTGCCTTCAGATAAAGAAAGCTGCCTTACTTTGGGTTGCTGACCCAATCCCTGGGGATAGTCCCAATCTAATGTGTAGATATAGGATAAATAAGTCCAGCCCACTTGCTTCAATCTGATATATCTCTGAGAAGCCTTGTCCCAGCCCTAGAGCTTTTTCATGTTACAATGGTTTGAATGTAAATCTCAAAGTTTCAGGTGTAAGAAACTTAATCCCGAGTGTTGCAAGACAGGACCTTTAAGAGATAATTAGATCATGAAGACAGAGTTTTCATGAGTAGATTAATGTTGTTATTGGCAGATTGAGTTTGTAATAAAAGCATGTTCAACCTTCTTGCTCCTTCTTATTCTTTGTCACCATGTGATCCATCCTGCCCTGTGATACTGCAATAAAACAGACCTTACCAGATGTAGCCCTTGGATCTTGCATTTCTGGGCCTCCAGAACCTTAAGAAATCTCTGTTCTTTATGAAATATCCACTCTATGGCATTTTGTTATACGTGCACAAAATGGACCAATATACATGCAATTGCATGAAGATTGATTACGATTGTATTCCCATTCAATTTCTTGCTCTCCCTCCTCGGTGTTGATCCCAAGGAGATATACAGTAAACTTGCTGCACAGTTCAAATCAATGTCTGGGATGAAAAAGGAAATTGAATAGAGACACATAATGCAGAAGATATAAATACTAACTATTTAGAGAGATAAAATACTACATAAATAAAACTTAAGATGAGATGCTATAAAATACAACTTTCAGAAAACAAGGAAGAGTGCTTGGGAATTCAAAATAAAATAATGAAAATAAAAATTTGGATAGACTGGTGAAAGATAAAATTGTAGAACTCTGAAGAATATAGAACAAAATACAAAGAGTTGGAGATTATGAAAGCCAACATTAGAAAATTAGAAGATTCAGGAGGTACATTATTTGACTAATAAGAGCTCTAGAAAGGGAATTTAAAAATAGAAGGACAAAATTTGTTTTTAAAAACTCATAAAAAGTAAGAGCTTTTTTCAGAAATTAACTCTAAGTGTTTGTTTGCAAAGTGCACTGCAAAATAAAGAAGTTACACACCAATGTAAACCACTGAGAAATTTCGAGCTAGCAAGAAAGGAGAGAAGTTACTGAAAATTTCCCAAAAGGAAAACAAACAAATGCAGCATATATGCAGAGGCTTAAGCTTCTTAACAACAACCCTAGAAGTAAAATCAATGTCTTCAAAATTTAGAGTGAATTTCCAATTTACAGTAATTTCCAATTTAGAGTTCTATGAATTTTCAAATATAGAGAAGAATAGATGATGCTATAGTTGGGATCTTGAATATCCCCCAAAGATCCATGCATTAAAATGTTGGGCACAGCCTGTGTCACTACTGTGGGCTTATGGAACCTTCAAGAGGTGAGGCACAATGGGCCAAAGTTAGGTCCTTGGAAGTGTGTTCCTGAAGGGTATATTGAGACTCAGTACCCTCCTCTACCTTTTTGCCTCCCGGCTGCTATGATGCTGTGAGGTAAACCGTTGTGCTTCACCACATGCTTCCTAATATTATGTATTTTTTTGCCACAGATCCAAAGATAACTGAGCCAAGTGAGCAAGGACTCACAACTCTGAAAGGTCAAAATAAACCTTTCTTCTCTTTAAGTTATTTCAGATATTTCATCACCGTGATGGAAAGCTAACAGATGGGAAGGTTTCAGAAATTTTATTTCTCATACATCCTTTCTGAGGCAGTTACTGGCGAAAATGTTTCATCAAAATAGGTGCTTAGAACAAGAAATAGGTGCTGTGAGACTCAGGAAAGAGGTGTGCAGAATTGCAAGATGGAGCCAGCGAGCTAAGGACCTCACAGAGAATTTTGCTAAGAAAAGTGGCATTGAGAGATTGGCCAGTGTTGTTGTGCTGTATTGATTGAAGTATTGCAGCTTGAATAAGGAGGCTGAGGATAAATTGACAAAAAGCACCTACAGGAAAAAATGAAAATAGGACAATTATTAGATTATTAAAACAAGGTTACTAAATAGGACTTTTAATACTGGGAAAGGCAAAGCATTGTATAAGACAGACATTATAATCATAATACTTTATGTGGCTCAGCCATTATCTTTTTATAGAAAGTGCATCTCAAATATTGACTTAGCTATAAATAGTTACTTAAATTGAGAGAAAGAGAAAAAGCATAAAAGAGAACCAAATTGCTATGTTCTATAGAAGTGGTAAGATTTAATTTTTTTAAAGTAGAATATCCATGATAGGACACATAGGGAAATATGAAAATAATGAATGAAAATATTCCATAGAGGTTGCCTTTTCAGAGCAAGGATTACAGTGGGGAGAGACAAGATACCTATACTTTTTAATTACAAGCTTTGGACTACTAGTTGCCTCCATAAACAATATATGCATATGTGTACTCTATCGATGACTATATCTTAAAAGGATGCATTTTTTCCTTTAACATCTGCCTAACTTAAAATTCTAATTATATTTTCCAGGGCTGTTTTTTTACAAAAAATTTAAAAAGACCACACCTTATGTGAAATCTTTCCTTCCCCCACTTGGCTGCTCTTTTCTGTACTCAGAGAGGAATCTGGAATTGAGAATAATACTTTAAATATAGTCTAGCCAACCTATAACAACATTATTGTTTCTCTCATTCTGTACATTATAATACTTTAAAAACAACAAGGATCATATTAACTAGACACTAACCCACATCAATACTTCTAATTATAACCATGTCTTTTCCATGTGCATGATTTTCAAGTCACCTATCCTAAGAATAGAAATGGGAAACAACACCAAGCCCCGTAGGGTTAAGCCCTTCAGCCAACAGAAAGCATTTCAAGTGAATCATCTATTAGCCAGCTTCGAGTCACAAGTTGTTCAAGTGTTATAAATTCATTAAATCTGGCCCTGAAGCTGGGCATGCTGACGCACACCTGCAATCCAGCACTCTGGGAGACTGAGGCAGGAACACGGCAAATTCAAGCCCAGCCTGACATAGAGAAAAACCCTGTTTCAAAAGAAAAAAATAAAAAAGGGCTTGGAGGTGTAGCTGAATGTGAAGGCTCTGGATTCAATCGAGAGAGAGAGAGACAGACACACAGAGACAGAGAGAGAGAAAGAGAGAGAGAGAAAGGAGGGAGAAAAAGGAGTAGGAAGAGGGAGAAGGGAGGAGAGGAAGTGGAGGGGGGGGGAGAGAAGGAGAGGAAAAGAAAAGAAAGAAGAGAGAAAAAGAAAGCTAGCCACAATACACCAAGTTGATGAGTTTTCCATTTTAACATTTTTTAACCTATTCATTATGAACATAAACTTATAATTAAGTCAATTACTTTTTCTCTGCTGTGCATTATTATGAAACAAATATCTACTATCCTTCTTACTTCCCTAGATATTCAAAATGATATCATTTACTGGTCACTTGACTTGTCTTATAGAAACAGATCTGGGATACAGATTTTGATTTTGGCTCCTGACTTCTGCCCTTTTCTCTAGAAGTAGGTCATTGTCTTGGGTTATCATTATTATTATTATTATTATTATTATTTTAATGTGTGGTTGTAAAGCAAAGACTTTTAGCCTTATTTGCATATCCTACCTGAATACTCCCACCTGGATATGGGATAGCTCAGTCCTAGAGGTCATGCCACAAATCTTTAAATTGCAAACATTGCAGTGGGCAAACCTGTCCTCCCCAGACCCAGCTATTCCCATTGCTTTCTGACAACTGACTGAGGATACAGCTTTAAGCCTTTGATATTCCTAGGCAAAGAGTCTGTGCTTTGACATTTGCATTTATCTCATTATGTTTGATTGGCATATTGAGATCCATAAGCTTGTGGTTAATATATTGCCAAGGATTCTTAATTAAGCTGGTTGTGCAAAAAAGGCATCAGAGTCTCAGGAGACATGTATAATCTTTGCCAGTCATTCACTTTGAATTTGCCTTGCTGCCCTGGTGGCATAGCAGCCTACAGCGTTACAGGGGAGTGTCAGGGCTTGACATAACAACCAAAGGTTTTTATAACCTAGTACTGCATTCTGAGTTGGGAGGAAAAGGAGACTGTTACAACAGAGAGGAGCCAAGCAGGATATCTAAGTTCATATTCTCCACGGACAAATGAGACCGGAAAGCAAAATAAATGACAGGCAAAGCTACCAGTTGTCCTACTCCAAGGAATTATTAAACATTAGTAAGTTTATTTTCTACTTACTTTTCCTATTAACCTCTTCATGAAATTGATAGTTTAGGAAGCTGAGACAAAAATAAACAAAGAAAGAATGAAAAAAAATCTCTACTGAGTTAAAGTTACCTATAAACACTCCCCAGTATGCTGTAAAGCACCGTTTTTCAAACTTTATTGCTCATTCCAGAAGCATCAGCAACTGCTGTGGACATGATAGAAATTCCCATGCCCAGGTGCTACCCAAGACCTACTCAATCAGAAACTTGAGGCGAGACCCAGAAATCCATACATTTTGCAAACTTTGAAGATATTATGATGCATAATTAAGTTTCAGGACCATGCAGTTAAGGAACCAAGGAGATTTTCCAAGATGAGAATCTCTTCAAGTTGATGATTAAATGATTTGATTCAGACCAAGATAAGGACAACTCCTGAACAGCAGAGAGCCTGCTCCCTGGGTCATTTTTCCTCATTCTGCCTGCATAGCTATCTTTGTGTTGGCTTCCCTTATGTGACAAATGCCACAAGGACCCAGTATACATCAGATGTCCTCAGGGATGGAATCAGCATTCTTACAGGACAGGCATGGCCCTACCCCTAAGACTCATGACCTGCGAAGGTAACTTGAACCTTTGCTTTCCCTTCTTACTCTGCCCCATAACCATGAGCATTAAGAGAATGTGAATTTAGTTGACTTCAGATACTGTGCATTCATCTCTTTCCCCTTCCCTCTGCCTCCTGTTCTGGATTCCTGCAGGCAGCCTTTTATGGCCTGACTTCAGCAGCATGCTGCTATTTAAATGTGGGTCATGTAATGAGTAGTGCACTGCTGGAAGCAATGTTGCTCTACTTCCCTGTACTCTGTTGATTTCAAATGAGCCTGCTCTCAGTTTTGTTCCAAACCTCTAGGTGATGCTTCCCTGGCACACGATGGCTGAGACATCTCAACTCTCCCGTGCCCACTGAGAATCTGTTAAATACAGAGAATGCATATTGGGCATTAGTCCAAGAAGGGTATGGTGACATTTCCCTTATTTGTCATAAACACAAAATATCCCTATGGTATGCACCCCTGCACAGTAATTGCTCTACCAGGAGGCATTAGGGTACAAGCTGTAACAAATGCATTTAAATCTTTTCGATCTGTAGA
This sequence comes from Heterocephalus glaber, assembly GCF_000247695.1. The sequence continues at coordinate 548,902 of NW_004624744.1, forward strand.
TTCTTTGGTTGTTTTCCTTTTGCTACTCACTCAGTGTGCTTAACTTTTGCCAAACAACTGCAGAGCTATCTCCTGGCCACAAGTTTTATTTGTTGCCTTTAGTCAGTTTTGGTTTCTTAGTAGAAGCAACAACAGGGGTAAAAGTCAATGGAAAGCAGATTTAGGTAAGCTCCTCTCAGTCCATACATGTTGCCAAGAATCCCCGCATGTACTTGAGGCAAAGAAGGAGTTTCTGTTCTAATTTGGAACACCATAAATCCAATAATATGACTCAGCTACCCCTAAGACTGTTGACATGGTCTCCTCCCAATATTTACTGATAAATGTAAGAACTTTCAAATGCCAGGAGAACAAGGCTGCTTGCACCTGGAAAACTATTTCTGGTTTGTCAGAAAATCTAGCGGCTGCTGTTGTTGATGCTAGCATTGTTTAGTTACTGGCCCAGTGCCACAATCATGACAATCTTCTCATGTTGCCACCTGTCAGAAAGGCAGGGATTCACATTATGTAGATGGAGGTGGTGAGTGAGGTAGCGTTTGCTGAGGTGTCTGGCGTGGTTAATTGAGTTGTTACTTTATATGGATGAGAAAATGGTGAGCTTCTTTACTTAGTGAGCTTCCACTGTGGGCCAGACACTGTGGGACACAGTGGACACAAACCCTGCTTTTCTTTCAGAAAATAACCTCTCTGACTCCTGATCATTGAAATCATCACAATTTCCCATACATACAGGAGTAGAGAAAATGACCAATGGCTGGCCCTTCCTGTGTGGTCAAATGATCCCAAGCACCAGTCAGTGTTTCCTAAAGTTTTTCACTGGAGCTAACACGGTGTCCAGAAGAATATGTGCGAGGACTGTGGGAGGCCATGCTGGCACCACACAGAAAGTGTCTGTCTGCCTATAGAAAGAACTCTGGACAAAGAGGACAACAGAGAGCCTTGAAGATAATATCTGATTCCCAGGATGCAGCTACAACTGAAGCTGGTTTAGTTCCTAGAGTTCTACTTTTAATAAGAAAATAATTACTATATAGTTCAAATTTGCTGCAGATTTTTGACAAGTTTAAGTCAAAGACCATATTTGAATATAGTGTCCCAAAATACCCTACAAATCTAGGAAATCTTAGGCCAAATCAGAATCACAGTGAGTAGAATTTGGTTCAGGGAGGTGGTAAAAGAATATATCCATTTCAACAGAACTATATGTCTAAGAATCGAAGGACTTCTCAGGCTAAAGACAATGAAAGGTCTTGTAGGAATGTGTAGTCATCATACTTTCCATAGAAAACAAGGAAACTCCAATTTTTGTTCCATATAAAGTTACTCACTAAGGAAAGAATGATGAAATGAGTGGGAAATGGAGCACTCACTGCACAATTACTAGTTCAGTTTGACAACTTTTATATATTTCTTGTTCAATGACTAAAATCCTAAATATAAAAGTGAATAAAGTAGCCTGAACCTTTATTGCATGTTCAACTACAACTATTAAGGATGCAAGTTATTTGTATGATTATATAATATGAACACCTTTTTCCCATTTGAACTGCAGCTAATGCTATGAAGCACACCTTGCAAATACGTAATAGGTTAAATATCAGAGAGCAATAGGAATATCAAGGAACAGGCCAGGAGAGCTTATGTGAGCTTAGGCTAATGTTTCATCACTCTGAATTCTATTTTATTAATCCATACAAGTGATTTAACATTCATAGGCATTATAGCATCTCAGAAAAAGAAAGTTGTTTTCCTAGAAAATACTTTCTTCAACACTCAGCTCATGTCACCACCTTGATAAATTTCCTGAGCTCTCTAGAAAAGGATATAACACACAACCGTTAGATGGTTGAAAACAGGGAAAGGAGAAAGACATTCTGGGAAAACAGCAGAAAGCTGGTGTAATTACATTATTACCATCATTAAACATATCTGTATGATTTAGCAAATTATTATAAAATACACACCAGCATTCAGATAAAGAAAGAGAATTCTGTTTCCCTGACCAGGCCCCACATTAAGCATATGGGGTGTCTCTGTCTTGCCTCCCGTCCTGAGATATGACAATAACTTTATGGCCATTATATTCCTACTACTTTATAAGTTTGCCACCAATCTTTTTCAGCTTAACACAACACAGAATCACATGCATTCTTCTCTGATTTGTGTCTTTAATGTTACTTTTTATTTGAAAAATGTTGCTGGAAGCTGCAAGTTGTTTCATGTTATTATCATATAATAGCCCATATGTGTCAGTGATTGCTGTACTGTCTCACTCACTTTCCAAGAGCTGGATCTTGTAGGTGTTTCTCCTTTGCCAGCAAGTACCACAGTAGGCTCTGTCAGCAGCAGGAAACCACAGGAAGGGCTTTTCTTCCTGGCACCAGTGTGTTCCGCCTTCCTGCTGCTGTGGTCTGCAGCTGCCAGCAGCTCAGGAACACCTGGTGACATTGATCCTTTGGTGGTTTCAGTGGTGCCTCCGTGAATGGCGTTCTGGGACTTCCATAGCACCTGGCAGGCAGATTCTAGTGAGTCTCGCAGGCACCCCAGCAGATGGCTTCTCATTCGCCAGCCCTGGCCCGTGGCACCTCAGCAGATTCCTCTGACACTTGGTGGGCTACAGCCTCTGTGGGCCTCCTCAGCCTGATGGGGACTTGTTCCAAGTGTCTTCCTTTCTGCATACTTCTCAGCTCCATGGTGCCCCTGTATCTGCTACTGCTTTAATGGGGTACAGAGATCCCATGGAGAGTTCTCTCCACTTCCCTTAGCAGATCACCCCATGCTGCTAGCTAACCATCTTTTACAGTAAAATTCCAATTAGTAGTATGATTTCTGCCTCCCAGTTGGACATTGACTGATACATTTTACAAGTGCCAATTATTTGCTGATTTTATTTTATTAACATTTTCAAGGAAACATCTCTTGATTTTGTTCATCTTTATGTTTGTCTTTTTTCTCTGTATAACTAATTCTGATATTTCTTACATCCTTTTTTCTAATTGAGTTTTTCCTTTACTACTTCTTTTTAAATTTCTAAGATAGATGTTTATTATGTTATTTTCTTTTAACCTTTCTTATTTTTCAGTGCAGGTATTTGGGACTATAAATTCCCCTCTAAGTACAAGCATTGTTCCATCACGTATTTTCTGTGTATAATCAATCTGCTATCACTCAGAGCAAAATATGTTATTACCATTTTAATTTCTTTTTTTAACTCAAAGGAGATTTAATTTCCAAATAGTTGGTAATTTTTTAGTTTTTTTATTTTGAATTTTAGCTTTTATTTACCTTTCAAGCAGATAATGTAATATCAATTCTTCAAAATTTTTTTGCAGTTCAACAAATGTACTTTTTTTGTTTTCTATAGCTTGAGGCTGTATCAAATGTACGTAAATTTTAAGTGGTATCTTTTCCTGTTGAATTTAATCATTTCATGTACACAAAAACCCCATAGTTTTGTCTAAAATCTAAATTACTCATTATTAATATAGCTACAAAAGTTTTTTTGTGAAGTAATACTTTTCTAATATATATTTTCTATTTCCACACTTTTCACTATTCCATATTCTTAGGTTTTAGATGTTTCTCTTTTGATTTTCTTTCTTTCTTTCTTTCTTTCTTTCTTTCTTTCTTTCTTTCTTTCCTTCTTTCTTTATTTTTGGTACTGGGGATCGAACTCCGGTCCTTGTGCTTGAGCAGCAGGCAGCGAAACCACTGAGCTAAATCCCTGGCCCTCTCTTTTAAATAGTATAGTTAGATTTTTAAAAATTCATTGAGGGAAATGTTTATCTTTCAATTTAAACTTTATCTATTTTCAGTTATACAAATACTGATCATTTTGGGATTAAATCTATCATCTATTTGTCTTGTTTGATAAATATTATCTGTCTCTTTTCTCTTGCTTACTTTTGTGCTGCTAAGTTTTAGCACTTTCTTTCTTTCTTAATGTTTTTCTTTTGGGGGGGGTCCCCTTGTAGGGATTGAAGCAAGAACCTTTACACTGAGCTATATCTCCAGTCCCTTTTTAAAAAATAATTTTGAAACAAGATTCGCTAAGTAACTATGTTGCCCAGGCTGGACTTATTTCAACCCTTCTGCCTCAGCCTCCCACAGAGCTGAAGTTATAGGCAAGTGCCACCAATGCCCAGCTACTTTTTCCTTCTATTCTAGTTCCATTCTTGTAGTAATTATCCTAAATTCAAACTTGTCTACATAGTAAAATTATTCAAAATATTCCCTCTGTTCATTGATTACACAAGAGCCTGAAAATACTTTAACTCTACTCTTCTTCTTAAGCTTGATTCAATAATACTTACCTCCATTAGACAATATTACAAGTTTTACATGATCAATATGGACTTCCATCTACCCACATAATTACCTGTTTTCCTTCTTAATCCCTGTTTGTATCATACAGCTTTCATCTTGGGTCAGTTTTATTCTTCCTACAGCTTTAGAAAGTCTTTAGAGAGGGATGGTTATTAATACATCTTTTCTCTTTAACATAGAAATCACAGATGTTTTACAATCTTTGGATAATTTTAATATCTGGAGTTTGTTTCTGCTGCATCTCACATTGCTTGCTGTATGTACATTTTTCTTAGGCTCATAAGTTTTGTCTTGAAAGACATCACCTAGGACAAACGTGTCCTCCACCAGACATCAATGTGTTGATTATTTGGGGCAACTTCAAACCTGTGGGAGGAAAACATACTGATCACCTGCCATAGCCTACTTCTCTTCTCCCCACAGGTATATGTTTCTATATTTGCAGAGAAAAACTTAGCTTTTGGTATAGGTACCTCTACTTGCAGAGTGCAGCCCTTTTACTTCTTAGTTGAATATGGGAGAGAAACTCTTATCAACTGTAGAGAAGATGTTTTATAAAGAAGAAAAACAAAAAATTGAGAGCTGATGTGGTGGCCCACATCTGCAATCCTAGCATTCTAGAAGACTGAGACAGAAGGATCCCAAGTTGGAGCCCAGCCTTGGCGATTTAGTGACTTAGCAAGACCCTATCTCAAAGTTTAAAAAAATTTAGTTAAATTAAAAATGGGTCTGGAGATCTAGCTAAGTGGGACGCCCTGATCCAATCCTCAGTTGCACAAAACAAATACATAAAATTTTGATTTTAAATTTCTGGGGAGTTTTTGTCCCAAAAGTTCTGGGTATGTTTCACTTTCATGTATGACCTACATGAAACAAACAGATAAATAGCTTTAGGGCTCTAATATTCTACTTATTCTGCTTATTTCTCTAGGTCTTGACTTTTCCAAAATATTTATTTAATATTTAATATGGTCATGTCACAAATACATACACATATAGACATATTTTACTGTTTTCAGCAAAAAGCAATAATCTACATAATCTAACCTAGCATTCCCAGGAACAAGATTGTTTCAAACCAATTTCACAACAAGCTGAAGTCATAGACAGTGAGAGGACTGTTTTCTTCCTTCTTGGTGAAGGCCCAAGTGTGATGCAGAGGTTCTGAGCGGGTGTGCCTGCTGCTCTGAGGGCCAGACCCACCCCTGTGTGGGCTGTCCAAGCACCTAGGTTTAGAGACTGCAACATCTTTAGGAGGTTTATGTGCTGCAGATCTCTAGCCATCTTTTTCAATCAGATTTATCTGCAATAATGCTTCTATTTGACTTTCAGCTCCCATTTCCTTCATCTTATTTCTCAATGGCTTCCCAAACATGGGAAAAAGGAGCCACCTATCCATCCACCCTCTCATCCTCTGAAAAAAAAAATACAGTGCTACATATTTTTAAAATACTTTTCTATTTAGTTCCTGGCTAAATACATATGAAAAATTATAAAAAGATAGGTAAGAAAGAAACAGCAAGAAAACACAAATAAATCCTGCCTACTACTTGAGGCCACCGAAATGGTCAAAAGCACTTGTTACATGCTTTTACTCTTCTTCTGATCACAGAACAACTTGACCATCCCAACTATGAAGTTAAATGGTGCCCAAAAGACATTTTGCTGCAGTATGTGATTTTTACAGCTCATGTGTCCACAAGGTAAGTATGCTACCTAGTTTTCTTCCTTGGGACAGCTAAGATTATGGCACAACAGTGTCCTCTTCTAGCACTTTTACTCAGTAACTCTAACATTATCTATGAAGTATGCATTTGAGGATCTTTATTTTTTTACTTCTTTGGCCAGAAGATAAGAAAAATATTTAAGAAATAACTAAAGACATTTCAGGAGGTAAAGTAAGAATTAAAGAATGTTGCTTTGTCTTAAAATATATCTAGATTATTAGTCACAGAATCTTTGCCCCACTATTCTGGTTTCTGGTGCCTGGGACAGGCTGCACTGTGTCAGGCTCCATGTGACTCAGTTACCAGTCCACGTGGATCAGTTATGCATCGCGAGACAACATCATATTGGATCACTAAAGAGTCTGTGCTGGAGTGTAAAAAAGTTAAAAGGTCAGAAAGGTAAACAGAATCGAGGCTATTGAGAGCTTTATAGGTCATTAAAAGGATTTTAAAAGCCATATGCTGTCTTAGAGGCAGCCAAGATAGAGATTGTAAGATGGGAGAAATATGATCCGTAGATCAAGTCTTAGTAACAACTCTGGCAGCAGCAGCATTCAAAACCATCTGTAGCCAGTTTAGCAAACAGTCTGGAATGCCACCAGGAACAAATTAAAATAGTCAATCCTGGAAGAAATGAAAGCCTAGCATGGATGAGTGAAACACTGCTTCCTAGAGAATGCAGAGCCTGTAATCTTAACAATATTCTAAAAACTATAAAAAGAATTTTTTTACCACCAATGTAAAATGGAGATTTGAAGTTAAATGGAGGGCCACGGTGAAAAATGTGTATGGCAGAACTGTGACTCGAAGGCAATGCAGATGCATCCCGATCCCAGTGGTCCTGCTGACATAAAGCACAGCTCGGCAAGACAGCAATGAGTTGAACTCTGCAGTGATCTCTGATGGCATTGCTCACCTGGCCAGCCCTAGAAGCACAATAATGTCAAGGATAATCATCAGTTTGGATCCAGCAACCAAAATAGCACTCCTTGATAATACTTGAAATGGACATTTAGCTTAGGAATTTATGAAGAGAACAACATAATTTGTGGGTATTTGTTAAGAAGTAACTCACATTCGGTAAACATGTATTTTCATAGTAATCAAAAACAGAAACCAATAAGCAAATATGATCACTAACCTTTACCAAATGCTTGCTATGTTCCAGCACAGTTCCATGTGCCTTAGGTAAAGTCTAAGGTAATTCTGACACCATGAAATATTACAGTCTGGTTTTCTTTTAGCTAAGAGCCAGGATCTCCTATAACCTCCTTATCTTTCAATAATATTGCTCAGAGAAAAAAAAATCATGTTTTTTGCAATTATCAAAGCAGGCAATTTCTTAGAAAAGCATGGAATTTTATCGTTGCTTTTTTTTTTTAGTACTGGGGAACGAACTTGGGTCCTTGTGCTTGCATGGCAGGTGGCAAAACCACTGAGATAAATCCCTGGCCCCTAGCATTGCATTTTATATATAGAGATGGATGGGATCAAATATCCCTGACAATACAACTTTACTGGTAAAATAATGTTATCATCCCCATTTTAAATGTAAGAAATCTAAGCCCCTATGAATTTTAGTAGTTTGTGTTTTCTTGTAAAGATAGAGCCAAATTTTGTACTTTACTACTGAAAAATCATATAGATCTGACAATGATAAAACCCTGAAGTACAAGGAACTGAGAGAATTTATTCATCATGAGCTTGCCTGGATCTTCCTTGAATTCATAAAACTCCATAAACCACCGAATACCTCTTGCATCAACTCTCCTCCAAGCCCCATCCATCATTCATTATATCAGGATAAATTTAGAAACTTCCTGAAATTTAGATATCTTCTTGAAATTGCTCATGATTTACAGCTCTTCAGGACAGAGACCTCTATGGTAGAATTTCACATTCCCACCTCTGTTTCCTACCCATTTCTGCATTTCCAGATCTCCCACGGAGAAGCTGCCTGCTACAATGGCTTGCAAAGAGCTGAGTACGGCCTTGTTTCTCTTGGCAATATCACTGGGAAATCAGGAAGAGAAATTACAAGACAAACTTGGCTTTCTATTTAAACTCAGCTTCCAAAAGCTATAGTCTGGTGCATTGTCTTTTAAAAGCTCTGTAAGTAGTTTCTGCGTTACCCTCATAAATTCTATACCCCCTACAGGAGAAAGGAGTTACAAGGGTTGATCAGCAACAGCATCCCACTACTTGACAATTCATGTTCATTAATTGTTTGCTCTATGTGCAAGTGCTTAAAGAGTATTAACTATGAATCATAGAAGATTTGGAAGTATGTTTCAATCTCTTCAGAAATAACATGCATCCAAGCATAGGTGAACAGAGAGAGACCTTTTAATTACAAAATAATGATATTTGACTACACGGCAACCAGTGGAAAGAAAGATTAGATGAATATTTGAAGGTTTTTGTTTTATCATGATTTTCTAAAACTCAATAGCAATTGGAATTATCCACTTGCAGAGGATCTAGATTTTATTTGGGAACTTGAGGATGACTTAAAAGTCAAATAAGATTTAGGTTTGGCTTTGATATTTTTGAGTAAGATGGTTACTTTTTTAATGTTGTTATAAATACATTGTAAAATATTGTTTTAATTTTGAAGAGCACTAGAACTGTTTTTTTCTTGAGTGGTAGTATGATTTATAGACATGGATGGACATTTTGATATTCTCAAAAATATGAAGAATCAGATTTATATAGAACAATGTTGTGGCTGATATTCATAGCAGTTTATGTTTGGAATAAAGTTTAAAAACAAGCATGAAGTTATTTTTTATCTTTTTGCTTTTCCCATCAGACATAATATGAGTTAGATTTAAGTACTCTAATAGCTAATTAAACAGAATGCCTTTGATGATTATTTCATTTAAACTGATGCCAGATGCTGGTTCCCTCATTTTCACAGAATTTCATGGCAGAGGAAGAAACACAGAAATGAAACTGAAATATGCTGAAGAATGAAAGTATGTGCCATGTATTCAATGGTAATATAGTTTCTAAACACATCCTAAATCCTTTACATTCAGAATTCATTTAATCAACCCTGACTACAACTATAGTAGCCAACGGGCATATAAAATTTCCTTTTTAAAAGCATGAAGGTAAAACTTGCAAATGTCCAAGTCAATGCTTTAGAATCTAGGATTCTGGCATATTTTGTAGATAACATTGTGCTGGGCACATGGAGAATCTAAATGTTAAATTCAGAAATTGTTCCTGTCATATTTTCACACTTTTAGAAAAGGTGGAAATGTCATTTATAAATATACACACATAGAAAATGTTTATACAAGTATAAAGGCACACATGCATATATTCTAAAATATTGTTTTAACAATATAAAAAAGAGGGTAGATTTGAAAAATAAAAATTCTTTCCCAACATTCAGTAATTCTATGCATAGCTATCTATATACCCTTAAAGAAATGAAAATATATGTCACACAAAACTTGCCCACACATGTTTATAGCAGCATTACTAGTAAAAATGAAAAGGTATAAATAACCCAAGGGTCAATCAACTGATAAAAAGATAAAATATAGTGCATCTATGCAGAAAAAAATATTTTGACAATAAAAACTAATGAAGTACTGATGCATACTACATAAATGAAAACCTTAAGATGAATTTTTAAAAACCAGCCAAAAAGACAATGTTGTGTGGTTCCATCTACACAAAATACCTAGAGTAGGCAAATTCATGTAGATAGAAAGTAGGTTAGTGATTCCAAGTACTAGAGAGTAATGGCTACTTGATACTCATTGGGGTGATAAAAAGTCCTGAAATTAAATAATGACAATGGTTGCATAAGTCTGGGAATATATTAGAGTACTTTAAACTGTACACTTTAAAAAGCAAATCTGATGCCATCTGAATTATATCTCAATAAAAATAATATATGTAATTATGCTCACATTTAGAATAAATATAAATTTGTAAATTCATGAAACATCCTACATAAAGAAAATAGCATTAGCTAGAGATATATGACAAATAAAATTAGGACAATTTCAGTTTATATCCAGTCTATAATATTGAAGGGTAGATAATTGGTTGCAGAAAAATAAAATATCATGTGATCAAATCAATTTTCATAGACAAATGACTTGCAAATCTAGATTGGACTATGATGCTTTTTAAAATTTATTATCCTTATTAAACATTACCAGCCTTTTATACTGAGAAATTCACTAAAGTACATATATACTTATACATATATATGTATACATATATACATATATATGTATATATATATATAATATTCTGTTACATACACATATATATTCTGTTATATAAAAATATCATTTGTGTTGCCATAGATAAGCATATTTAAAACAAGCCTATATAGTATTATGTGTAATTCATTTTATTTAACTTTTATTTAACTGGTCCTACTGATTCAGTCATACTAATTGTTAAAATAATAAAATTATATATAGTGGCTAATGAATTGCTTCCAGCCTCTTAGTGCTTCCCTATGTTGTGCATCCAGGCCTATCCTGCGACTCCAACCTGAGACCTCGGGATAAAGCATTTATCTATAATGTTGAGAAGCTGGCACTCATACTTGCTAGTTCTAAGTATTCTGAATATGAACCCTAGTTAGGAACAATAACTTGGGAATTGTAGTAGCAAAGAGAAGAGAAGAGAAGCATTTACACTTTACAAACTGCTTTTGCACATATTTTTCTCTCCAAGCCACCTCACAAAGGAAATATCATCATTATCTCCACTTTGTTGCTAAATAAGAGAGTTTCAAAGAATTTTTTGGAATTGACTGAAAGTTACTAAAATTACTTAGTGGCAGAATGTGACCTAAGCCCAAGTATTCTGATGTAAAATCTCATTCTTTCTTATTCTTTCCCATTCTATCTGAAAAGGACCACATAAAAAAGCAAATAGCTATATAGCATAAATTTCCTGTACTAAGAATTAAGGCACTCCTTTTTTTGCTTTGCTACTAATTACCTGAAAGTTCATTAAAGAAAAAAAAAACATTTTGTTGACCAAATTTAGAATTCTGTATAGTGAACCAACTTAAGTGATCTTCAAAGTTAGTTCCTTTGAGTTTTATTAATCTGAGTATGTGTCAAATCTATAAATCATGAATGTTCAATATTATATCTAGAGCTACTCCTGGCAGTGAAGACTGTCAAAATTAAAAGAAGTTTTATTTTGTTTTGTTTTGTTTTTGGTTAAGTGAGCAGCAGGAACTAGAGAAAAAAGTCAAAACTCGCAGAAGTAAAAACATAAGACCTATTAGAACAGATATAGATGAAAGAGGGTCTTAACTTTTTATAGACAAATAACAGATAAAATCAATTAAACCTACAGTCGGGTTTTCAAAAAGATCTGAAGAACTGACAAACTTTAGGTAGATTGACTAAGAAAAAAATGAAATATTCAACTACCTAAAATCAGAAATAAAAGTAGAGATATTACAGCCATTTACACAGAAATAAAGAATATAAAATAGTGCAAGAGCAACTGTGTGCCAAAAATTGTATAATCTAAATGAAATGAACAAATTCTTAGAAATATGCAAAGCACTAATGAAGTAGAAAATCTAAATAGAATTGTAACTAGTAAAGCAATTAAATCAGTAATTTTAAAAAAGCTTCAACAATGAACAAGACCAGAATTAGCTGACTTCACTGGTGAATTCTACCTAACATTTTAAGAATTAACACTAATCTTTCTCAAACTCTTTGAAAAAAATCAAAGAGTAATCATAACTTTCTAACTTATTCGTTAAGGCTAGTAGTGCCTTGCTATCACAGCCAGATAAAGACACAAGAAGAAAGCAAAACTACAGACTGATATCCCTTATGAATATGGATGCAATATTCTCAACAAAATATTAGCAAAAAATTCAGCTATATATTAAAAGGTTATGAACACTGACTTAGTAAGATTAGACTCAATCCTAGAATGCATTGATGGTTCCACATATAAAAATCAATCAAATACAGTATATTAACAAAATGAACAAATGAGTAACAAATGATAATGTCAACTGAAGCAGAAAAAAATCCATTTGACAAAATTCAACACCTTTCATAATAGTAACACCAACAAACTAGGAATAGAAGAAAACTGCTTCAACATAATAAAGGCTATATGTGAAAAGTCTATGGTAAGCATCATACTCAAGGTCAAAAAGCTGAAAAAGCTATCTTTAAAATAATAAACAAGACAATGGTACTTTCTTTGGCAACCTTTATTCAATAGTACTAGCAACCTTAGTCAGACTAATTAGACAAAAAAAAAAGAAATATGCAACTTGGAAAAGAATTAAAATTTTAAATATTGAAAAGGAATGTCATCTGCTCATAGATGACATTATCTTTTAGGTAATGGCTCCCAAAGTTTCTCTCCCCTAGAAGAATGAACTAGTAATAAATAAGTTGACGTTACGGTATTCAAGGTCATTGTGCAAAAATAAGACATGCTTCTATGCAGTAACAGTGAACAATCCAAAGAATAAATTAAGAAAATAATTCTATTGGCAATAATATCAGAAAGAATAAAATATTTAAGAATATATTAACATTTTCTTTGTCCAGTCTCCAGTTGATGGACATTTGGGCTGCTTCCAAGTTTTAGCTATGAACTGTGCTGCTATGAACATGGGTGCACATATATCACTGTGGTATGATTCTTTTAATTCTGGGTCAAATGGGACTTCCAGTTCTACTTCTTTGAGGTATCTCCATACTGATTTCCACAGTGCTTGCACCAGTCTACATTCCACTCCCACCAGCAGTGGAGCAGGATTCCTCTTTCCCCACAGCCCCATCACCATTTGTTATTGGTTGATTTCATGATAGCAGCCATTCTTTCTGGAGTGAGGTGGAATCTCAGCATTGTTTTCATTTGCATCTCTCAAATGACCAGTGATTTTGAACATTTTTTTCATATGTCTATTTGCTATTTCTGCTTCTTTGTCTGAGAAATGTCTCTTCATTTCAGATGCCCATTTTTGGATTGGGTCTTTAAATTTGAGAGGTCTGATTTTTTTAACTTCTTTATAGATTCTAGATAGTAGACCTTTGTCTGAGGAACAGCAGGTGAAGATTTTTTCCCACTTCTCTAGTGTGAGAAACTGAAAGTGTAGAAAAGGACTAAAAGGTATAATAGATAATGTGAAATAGGAAGAAAAGGGGCAAAGGGGAAGGAGAAGTGGGAGGGGGAGGGGAAAGGAAAGAAGAAAATGAAATTAATATGAGAAAATGAAAAAATGGAAACAAAGTCTTTGTAAATAGGGAGGGATGGAGGGGTTGAAGGGAGGGCAGGCAAAGGGTAAAAAATAAGAACCAAGAGAGATTATGTTAAGGTGAAAATTTCTAATGATGAATGTCATTATATTGTATATGTAAAATGTACCAATAAAACAAAATTTTTTAAAAAAGGAAATTTCATATGTGTCACAAAAAAAGAATAAATTGACAAAGGAGGAAAAATATTTCTGTACTGAAAACTACAATGCATCTCTGAAAGAAATTAAAGGAGATACAAATAAAAAGAACATCCGTCATGGATTGAAAATCTTAATACTGTGAGGATGTCGAAGTGAATCTATAGATTCAGTGTAATCTCTATCAAAGTTCTTATGTCTGTTTTGCTTTTTTTGCGGAAATTGAAAAATCCCTCCTAAATTAATATGCATACCTAGAGTAGTCAAATTCATGGAGACTGGAAGAACGGTATTTGTCAGTGAGTATGTGGACAAGGAATGGAGTTTATTATTTAATAGGTATAGAGTTTCAGCTAAGGAAGATGAAAATGTTCTTGAAATGCATTGTGATAATAATTGCATTACAATGTGAATAGCTTTAAATACCATAGAACACTTGGAAATGATTAAAATGGCAAATTTATGTATGTGTATTTTATTGTAATTAAATACAGATTTTAAAGTGGATATCAAGCATGGGACTTGCTTACTCAAAGACGCTGCCACCAGAAAATAGAGTTTAGAAAGCATCTAGATAAACATCCTTGTGATAGACCACAGCTAGTCAGTTAAGGAAATTGAGAAGTATTAAAGTGATAAATTATACTCTGATATTGGTCATCTGCAAGATTCTGTATCAGTCTTCCAAGGCTGCTATGACAGAGTACCACATACTGGGTAGCTTACACAACAGAAATTTATTTTTGGATAGTTCTGGAGGCTGAAAGTCCAGCACCAAGATGCTAGGGCCGTTGGTTTCTGGTGAGGCATCTCCTCTGACTTGCTAATGGCTTCTCCTCTCTGTGTGCTTACAAAGCCCTTTCTCTGTATGCACACTCTTGGTGTCTCTCCTTTTCTTATAAAGAAACTTGTTCTTTTGGCTTAGGGTCCCATCTTTGTCACCTCATTTAATCTTAATTATCTCCATAAAAGCCCTGTCTCTAAATATAGTCACTGTGTGGGTTAGGATTTTGACATATGAGTTTGGGAGGGGACAAAATTCAGTAGATAACAGACCCCTCTATACCTTCACAAATCACATCGTGGCACCATCATCACAGACAACTGCTGGCCAAATTCTAACAATTCTTATATAATCAATCTTAAAATTTGTCATGCAATGCTAAAGTAATCACCACTATGTTGCCAAGTGAATAGAAAGTTTAAAGATAGTAACTTATTTAAAAATGCAGTATACAGTTGTTGTCTGGAAAACAGTGCAAGCTCAAGTATTCAGTAAGAAATCACAGAGCATTGCACCTTTGCACTGTGCCACATCCATCAGACTAGGTAACTGCCTCTCCATCCATCATTTGGTGGAGTAGGAATAAAACCGCTGCAACAGAACATCAATGTAGACTGCTTTAAAACTATATACTTCATTTCAATAAATGTCTCAGCTGCTTTTATGATTCCATCTTACAGTGCAATAATATTATCTATGGCCCATATTTTATCACTCTCATATTATCTCTCAATTAAAGTTTAAGAATGTTTGATTAGATAGACAAAATTAAAGCTTCTTCAAACTCATATACTGTATACTTGAAGCATATTTTCATCCATTTCCAATTTTATACTGTTCAGCTTTCAAAAAGCAGTAGGTTGCTAGTTTGCCCGTCATCTGAGCCAGATCAACCTGAAAGCCAAAGACACTGACTTGCTCTTGTCTCCTAGGATCTGACCAGTTTTGTTTAATTTGGTCCATTTCAAATATTTCAAGGCCCCAATGCTAGTATACTACTTATTCATTATTATAATATCCTAAAGAATCAGGATATTCCCATTAAAGACAGTCAGTTATTTATATTAAGGTGGCAAAATTTTGTGCATTTACTTATAAGAAGGAATACAATTAAAAATATTTCTTTCTGAATGGTGAGATATTTTAGGGAAATTTTAAAAATTAATTTTTATGAGTTTATCTTAATAGAGTATCATTATTTTTTTCAGTTTTAAGGAATTGATGGTAGTTGTTTGAAAAGTATATAGTTGATTCATCTGCTTCCTGAAAAATTAGTTGAGCCTTTTGGGAAGTCCTCTTATCACAGAGAAATACCTAGCAATATATGCCTATTACAATGCCAGGCAAATCAAAGGTACTTAATAGATAGTAATAAGTATAATAAAATAATTGTTAAAATATTGCTGCTTCATTTATTTTGTTCTGTGATTGAGTCAAGTAAAAATATTTTTTCATATAAAATGGGTACAATTCCTCCTTCAGTCAGAATATTCAAGACGATTATTGATCATTACTGATCACAATTATTGATCACATTATTAATTAATATATCAAACAAAAATTTAGAAATGATTAATATAAAAATGAGACTTCTTTCTTCTGTTCACAGATTTTCTGGAACCCTATTTTTCCCATACAACATAAATCCAATTTGCATGAATCAAAATATTTTGAGTGGGTTTATTTTTCCTTCAGTGCTCCATGACCACCACTAATACGTTAATATCTATTTATTCCCCATGTGGTTTTATCATTGCTGGGAAATATTAGAGACAGAAAGAGATCTGATCTTGATTTCTTCTTGAGGGTTCTTAAATTTGGCTCACTGTTCTTCATCTACCCTTCCCAAACTTCCTAAGAGACAACAGTAGTTGGTCAAAGGCAAGAACAGCAAGTTAGGAAATTTTTGTGCTTACTTAATTCTTTTTAGCTCCCTGGCATTTCATATACATCATGGGAAAAAAATGGAGCAGAAGGAAAAAAGCCACCTTCCTTGAACAGAGTCTAAAAGCATAAAAAGGGTCGGCTCTGTTACAGTTTGACTTTGGGAGATTGCAGTTTAAAAAAAAAAAAAAGAAAGAAAGATCAGAAGATAAAAAGTCTCCCTTCAACATTTTGTTTTATAAAGTATTCCTCTCAAACTTTTTGTCTTTCCTATAGGAAGGAACCAGAATTTATTAATTCAGATGATCCTCTTTGGCTAAAGGATTAAAATTACATGGACATAAATCTTCTTGGATGAAACCCTCAGAAGAGAAGAGATGCTGTGGTGATGAACTACAAACAAAAGCAAGTACTGTTTTGAGTTGGAGCTTTCCTGCAGTTAACGAAGAAAATTTTGTTGTAATGCCAAGAAATTCAGCTCTGTATTATATTACCAGGCAGGCCAAAAATATCTTCAGCCATGTTAAAAAAGTATATACAAAAATTTTGCTATTAGAATGAAGATGGGGCCTGGGATTGGGCTCAGTGGTTCCAGCGGTGCCTGCCTCACAAGCACAAGGTCCCTAGTTTGATCCCTAATACCAAAAAAAAAAAGTAGAATTAAGATGCACTGTTTATAATTATTTGATCCCTATCTAGTTGGCTAGGATTGTATACATACATTAATCAATTTGGAGAAAAATGTATCCCAAGTACAATAAATAATGTTAAATCACTAGAGCTATTTCTTTGGTCAAATGCAGTGAACAAGACAACAGAATGTGAAAATGAAATACAGTGGCTGTCTGATGCAATTTCATACAAATTGACTTAGGGCTCTGTTTGGAATATTAGGATAATCTACATGGGAATGTTACAGAGCTTTCTTTAAACAATTCTAAGTAAATGAATTTGTCATTTTTAATATTTGAATACTAGGAATGTGAAGCCTAACTCTTAGACAATGATACAAGCAAAATTTAAAGGTAATAATTATTATGGTATTTACTCCAAAAATTGCCACAAGAGCTGATTCTGTTCACACTGGATTGATCCATGTTACTGTCAATCTTGCCTTTGATACCCACAGACCCAAGTCCTAAAGGGGGTCTCCTCCCACTTTTATTCCCATCTCTTTTAACCTTTGTTTTTGGCAAATACTATGACTTAGACTAGCTATAAAGTGGAAACAATAATATTTATTCCCTTTTTTAATAATATAGAGTATAAATGAAGTAATACTATGTAAAGTTATAGCAAGCCTTCTAAAAATTAATAAGAATTCATTCTATGCAGAAAAATAAACCTCTTAAAAACAGCAAGCATAGTCAAGTGGTACACACCTGTAATCCTAGCACTAAGGATGCTGAAGCAGGAGGATCACCATGAATTCAAGGCCAGCCTGAACTATATAGCAAGACCCTGTCTCAAAACAAAACAAAACAAAACAAAACAGCAAGCATACATTGTGAGATCAAATTAACAAATGACAAACATCAATTAACCTTTTCCCTATGTCAGATATTGTTACTAATCAAATATAAAACAGGGTCCCTTTTCTCAAAAATCTTACCATATAATAAGGAAAATAAGTGATAAATTGTATAGGCATAAGAGTGTGGCACCAAAACCAATATTAAAGAAAAAAGTTTTTACTTTCAACTCCAGAATGACAATTTCCAGGGACAGGTCAATAACAAAATAGCCCCAGTGTAAGTTTTGATAAAGGGAACAAATATAATAGGTACAGCAAAATAACAGGTATCATAGTTACAAAGATAATCAGAGACGGATCACTGAGAAGCTTATATGGCACACAAAAAAGTTTGAATTTCTCCCTGTAACTAAAGGAAAATGAATCAAGGTTTTATGGACAGGAGCAATAAAATCATATTTTATTTAGAGCCCACAGTGCATGATGAAATAAAGAAAGAGAGGACAGAGTGACAGGAGGTAAAAGCTATGATCTATGTGTTTGATGATAATCACTTGAACTTGAACAATAATAGGGATAATGAAGGAGAAATTAAATAAAATAAATAGGAACTAGCAGTGCCCAGGAAGAGGCTCCCCTGCTGCCATTCCATGCTCCTAGGGCAGAGAAGATGAGCCCCGCAGGTGCCAGAACCACCCCATCCCATGGAAATGAGAAGACACATAAACAAGCCTCAAAAACAGACTTCCAGATCACCTACAGCAACCCCACCCCAAAGGGAAAGAAGATGGAACAATCTGATACTCAACCACCTGGACTCCCTGAACTGGCAACAAAAGAGGATCTGTAAAAAATGAAATCAGAAATAATTTCTCAGATAACAGCAAAGATTGTGCCCATAGTGCAAGACATGATTAATAAATCTAGAGAGGACACAGATTAAAAA
>NW_004624744.1:569579-621348 GCF_000247695.1 Heterocephalus glaber
CATCCCTATAATAAAACCACTTTCTACATCCTGCCAGATCTGACTTCTAAGAGTTTGTTTTGTTAAACAAATTTCTACCTAAGTTCATACTTTTTTTTCTATTACCTTTATCCAGTTTTAGGATTAGCACAATGTTGAGTTCCTAAAATGAGGGGAAAAGTGTTCCGTTTTTTTTCTGCTTTAAATGTTTGATATAATTAATCAGTTAAAATGTATACGAGCCTGTTGTTGTCATATAACTAAGTTTTCAAGCTAGGACTATACTTCCTTTAATAGTTGTTATTCAAATTTTACCTTTCCTCCAGAGCTAGTTTCATTAATATGTCTTCCAAGGTTCTTCTTAGAAGTTGTCAAATTTATTTCAAAACAGAATTTTGAAATATGCTTTGTATATCCTTTTAAATTCTGTAAAATCTGTGGTAATGTCTCCTAGATATTGATATTGTAATTTTAAAAATGTATAATTGATATTGTGTAATGTGAAGAAAAGGTCTAAAGGAGCAGGGGAAGTGGGAGGGGTAGGGGAAAGGAAAGAAGGAAAAAGAAAAAATATGAGAAAAGGAAAAAAATGGAAGCAAAATCTTTGCAAATAGTGAAGGGTGGAGGGGGTGAAGGAAGGGCAGGGAAAGGGGAAAAAAATAAGAACCAAGATACTCATATAATGGTACAAGATCCCAATGACATATGTAAATGTATTTTATATCTAAAATGTACCACTAAACTTAATGGGGGAAAAATAAATAAATAGGAATTAATATTCATGGATCAGAGATGCTTGAGATAGAAAATTATATAGAATGGGTATAATAGCTCTGGTTCACATGCTAGATGATTAATGTTACCATTAAGCAGAATGAAAACTGTACAAAGAAGAGAGAGATGAGTTTGCTTTTGGACAAGTTGAGGGTCGCATGAAATATCAAGGGAATGTCCAGTGAACATTTGCATATCTAAGTCTATGGCTCAGGAAACAGAGCATGGGAGAAGAGAGTTGGAAACACCCACACCAAGGTGGTAGTTGATGTTGTGGGGTGGGGGACTGAGGTGACCAAAAGAATATGGAAGATTAGAAAAGAAGAGACAATATACAGAACTCTAGGTGTAATGAGTGTGTATAGTGACTTTTCAATATATCCACATCTGTGCTCACTTTGGCAGCACATATAATATATCCACATGTCTAGACTGGGCTATACTTCTCACATTATCTTTTCTTTTGTGTGCCAATTTGAGATCAGGCTGGATAGCCTTGCTAGAATTGGAGAGCAGAAGAGAGGTGACAGCTATTTTGAACACATATGTTGCTGCTGACCCCTGGTATACCCCAGTGGCATGAAGCAGTACCTGGGCTAATAATCCTCTCCTTCTATCCTGGATTTGTCTTTACTTTCCCTGATTCTTGGGCAAGGTGTGAGTGTACATGTTGAACTTCATGGTTCATGGTTCATTTTCCATGAACTTCATGGAGGGTCAAAGCTTTTGTGAGATACCTTCATTGCCAACATCAAAAGAAATAGGAGCGGGTTGTAGTTCATCCTCGTGAGTTTTCAGCTCTTGCTCTTGGGAACCGAACTTGCTGTGCTCTTCCCTGCCAGACAGCTTATACTCTGGGTTCCATCATTAAACAAAAAGACTGATAATAACTAAAGCTTGGAAACGGCCCAACTGCCCATCAACTGGAAGCTGGATAAAGAAGATGTGGGGGTTTTTTATAAAATGGAGTACTACTCAGCCATAAAGAATGAGAAACTAGAGTCATTTACAGCTAAATGGATGCATATTGAGGCCATACTCTTAAGTGAAATAAGTAAGACACACATGTGTAAATACCAAATAGTTTCTCTAGTGTGAAAAACTGAGAGTGTAAATAAGGATTAAAAGATTAATAACTAATAATTGATACTTTGAAATAGGAAAAGGTCCAAAGGGGTAGAGGTGGTGGGAGGAGATGGGGAAAGGGAAGAATGGAAAGGAAAAATTATGAGAAAAGAAAAAAAAATGGAAACAAAGACTATGTAAATAGGGAAGGGTGGAGGGGGTGAAGGGCACACAGGTAATGGGGAAAAAATAAGAACAAAGACACATCATGTACAGGTACAAGCACCCAATGATAAATTTGAACATATTGCATACCTAAAATGTACCAATAAAAGAATTTAAGGAAAAAAAAAAAGGCTGATTAGCCCATGCCCATGATTGCATAGCCAACTCTCTATAATAAAGATAGATAAGTAGGTAGTAAATAGACAGACAGACAGATAATAGATTACAATATATAGACACATATACATAGCATATGAGTTTCCTGGTGGTTCTGTGATTGAATGCTGAGGGTCACAGACAGCCAAGGAGAAGATCCAAAGAATACCTGGTAGGAATGTCGGTCAGTGGAAAATGAGCAATGACTCATAATCATCACAGAGGGCTTAAAAAGGCCAAAAGGGAAGATCCAAATGCTTCAGGGAAATCCACTGCTATAATCTGAGAACCTTCCATTAGATTTAACGTTTGTGACAATGGGTTATATTTGTTCAAGTGGTGTCAGAGCAGTAATTTGAAAGGAATCCTGTTAAAAGTAGTTTAAACAAAAAAAATTAGAAAAAGAGAGATATGCATACACTAATCTTCCAAATAGCTCTATTAATAGACACTGGATTAAGTAGTGTTAGGGTAATGTTAATTTTCGTTTGTTTGTTTTTGTTGTAGACAAAAACACATAACATGAAATCTACCCTCTTAATTTTAAGTGCACAATAATGTTGTGATAACCATATGCACATTGTAGAACAGATCTTTAAAACTTTCTCAATTTGCAAAACTGAAATCCTACACCCATTGAATTAGTCAATTATTGACCTTCCAGCCTGTAGAAAAAATAATTCTAATTTTCTAACATTACTTTAGATACAGCATATGAGTAGAATCATGGAGTAATTGTCTTTTTGTTATTGTCTTATTTCACTTAGCATAATTTCCTCAAAGTTCATCATGTTATAGCACAAAACAGTTTATCTTTCTTTATAAAGGCTGAATGTTATTCCATAGTATGCGCATACATTTTCTTTATCTATTTATCTGTCAATGGATATTTAGATTGCTTCCACCTCTTGGGGCTACTGTTAGTAATGACACAATAGGCATAATGTGTAAGTATATGAGATCTTCTCAGTTCTTTTTGGATATACCCCAATGTGAAATTGCTGAATCTTATGATAATTCTATTTTCAAGATTTTGAGGGACTTCGATGCTATTTTCCATAGCAGCTACACAGTTTTATGTTCTCAACAACAGCACAAGGACTCCAATTTCTATTTCTCTGCATCCTCACTAACAGTATTTGTTTTGCATTTTAGGTTTTTAAAATTTTAAACAGTGGCTGCCTTGATGAGTGTTAGGTGATACAAGGGGTGATGAAAAAATATGATGACTATTTAAATTTTTAAAAAAACTTATTGAGCCAAGCGTGATGAGGTATGCTTGCAATCTCAGCACTCAGGAGGATGAAGCAGGAGGATCACCATGAATTCGAGGCCAGCCTGGGCTACAGCAAGACCCTATCTTAAACTCCCCCCCAAAAAACTTATTAACTTGCTAAGAATGATAGAATAAGCATATTAAATGTGAGGTGAAATATTTTGAAGATTAATGGTGATGTGTCTTTTACTGGTGAACTTTTTACATTTTAACATACAGCATAGTTTTTGATTACCCAGTGATCAACCATTTACAGCAATTTCTATCAAAAACATCATGGGATGTCTTCGTCTACCTTATTCACTAGATCTGGCACTGTGTGGCTCCTGATTCTTCCACAGACTCAAAATGATGGTGAATGGTAAAGGTTTTGAATCTATTTAGGACATGGAGGCAGCCACAACAGTGCAACTAAAGACATAGAAATGAACCTTCAGAACTGCTTCAGAAAGTGACAAGAATGATGAGGTGAGTGTGCTCAAAGTGAACAGTAGTATTTTGAGGGAGATTAATAGCAATGTGTCTTTTACTGTAATAACTTCTAAATTTAAGCATTTGGTGTATTTTTATTATACCTAGTATGTCATTGCAGTTTTGATTTGCATTTCCCTAATGATCAATGATGGTGAACTTTAGCACATACTTGTTGACAGTAGTATGGCTTCTTTGGAGAAATGTTTATTCAAGTCCATTATCTATTTTTAGTCAGATTTTTTTGTTTATTGCTTAGTTATAGAAATTCTTTCCATATTCTGGATAAGAAATTATCAGATATTTTCTCCTATTTTTTCAATTGCTTTTCACTGTTGAGACTGCCTTTTTTGTACAGTGTTTTTAAGTTACTGTGGCCCAATTAATCCACTTTTTCTTTTATTTTTTGTTTTTGATGTCATATATCAGTACATCCATCAATGTCATGAATTTTCTTCCCCTATACTTTTTCAAAGGACTTTATTGTTTCAAGTTTCACATGTAGATCTTCATTTCATTTGGAGTTAATTTTGTATATGGTGAAAGATAGTGCCCCATTTCCTTCTTTTTGCATAAGCATATCTAGTTTTCCCACACCATTTGGTAAAGATTCCCCCATTCTGTAGTCTTCACAACTTTGTAGAAGATCATGTAGCCGTACATGTAGGGGCTGATTTCTGGACTTTTTACCCTGCTCCATTGGTCTATATATCTGATATTTGTGCCAGAATCATATAGTTTTGATGACTGTAGCTATGTGATACAGTATTGTAACCCACAGAAGTGATAGTGAAAAAGCAAGAATTTAGAAAGTGATCTCCTCACATTCTCCAAGAAAATGAGGCTGGATTCTGTGAGACTAAAGAATTCAGGACTCTGTAGAGCATTTTATGGTGTAGGGTGAGAGAATGAAGCAGTCTTCAAAAATACGGGTTCATTTTTTTCCAATACTCTATTTTGAATATAATTTGGCATCACATATAGGATTTGCAGTTGTAAGGGAGAATGCATAACCAAAAGATGAAGATTCAGACTTTCTTGTGTTTTAGGTTTCTCATTGTATATTAATATATTAGATTTTGGGTTAATACATTTGTCTATGAGAAGGTCCTCTAGAGTCAATTATATTTAAGTGGATCTTCTAGGCTGATAAACCTAAGATCTAGACAATAATTTTCCCATCACTTGTGCTGGCAGGACTCCATTGAGCTTCTTGAGAGTGTCTTTCCTTCCTTTAGCTGACTTATCACTGCTGAGTCAGTGTTGGCCAAATAAACAAATGGATGTTCAATCAAAATCTGCAAATGATCATTCTGCATTTCAGTTTAACAATAGGGATGATATTTGAAGATTTTGAACTTCTTTGTGAGAAGAATTATTTGAAACCGAAAGAATGTAATGAAATGAGGCATAAATAATGTCAATCTCTTTGTTGCTTTGGAAACATTTTTCTAAGGTCTTGCCTACTTTGAGACAATTCTCACAATAATTCAGGATGTAATAATATTGTTGCCTGTTACATTTTTCTCCTAAAGTGGCACTGAAGAAGGAGATGACTTTAGTGATTGTGGGCCATGATGGCACCTACTCCAAGTTCTCAGGACTCAGATCCCCTGTGGGTTTCTAGGAAGAGTCATGAATTTGTGGTTTAGACTCACCTAAGTGTAGAAATTTTCCTAATCTTGGATGTTGTGGGGGTTGATTTACAATCAACAAAAAATCTTATTCTTACAATTTTTGTCCTATACACATAGTAAAATGACTACCTACCTAATGGTAAAGTTTCTTTAATTTCCAGAACCACAGACAAAAGAATATATTTTTTAAAAATTTAACCTTTAAAAGAAGCAATAGAAAACAGTGGTTTCATGGTGATATAATCTATTTACTATCCTTCATCTTCAATACAAAGCCAGTATTAAGTAAGATTATGCGTGGATTTTCCAACTCTTTAGAAAAAATTTAAGTGCACACATATTTTAAAAATCTTGGTCTATTTGATTAAAAGAAATATATAGATCAGGCATTCTAAATTTGTCGGGTTTAGTTAGTATATGCAAAGTAAGTTGGTGCAGCTGAATTAATCACAAGCTCACTCTAATTCTTTTTGCATCCTTATTAATCATGTTAGGGTTTCTCTTCTATTAATGTCAACAGAGAAAGGTCAACAATTTCACTAGGGGCATGTTCCAGGGCATGGGAATTAAGTGAAAAGTCATTCTTCATTCCCTTGCTGGACTAAAAACAGCCTCAGTCCTCAACTCTGAGTTTTAGATAATGTGGAATGTGCTGTATTCACGGAGCATATAGTTTCTGAGCAACAATGAAGGTCATTTATTACCGGATTGTCAGCCAAGTCCGCAATGATTCTTTGATTAGTAAAAAGTGGTTTTGCATGTTATGCCTTGGGATATTTCTTTCCTGTCTTTTTTCCTCTAAGAGCATTTTGTGGATTGTACTAATGCTCCACATGAGAATTTTTAACCTGAGATTTGCTACATGATGTGCCAGGGGTGGTCAACAATAAAGCAGATAGTTTAAATTAATTTAGAAAGTTTATGTTTTTTCCCTCTAAGGGAGAACATGTTGTATTCATTTAGAAGCCCTCTTAAACAACAGCAGAGAAAGTTTCACAGAGCAAAACTCTTCATTTTTTTTGGTACTAGGGATTGAACTTGGGCCCGTGCGTTTGTGAGGTAGGTGGAGGAACCACTGAGCTAAATCCCTGGCCCTCTTCTTCATTCTTAAAGATTAAAAATGTAATACTTTGGAAAAATTTGCAAAATGGTAGGGGAGCTTATGCACTTTAAACTTCGGCCACTTCACCTCCCATGTAGAACATATCCATTCTGCTGTCCTATACACATCCAGATATCAGTTATTGCTTTGTTGTGGAGGACACGAGGCTTCCGGGCATCACCTGAAAAGATTTCAAGTGAGTACATCCCTTAGTTTCAAATCTCTGCAAAAGATTTAGACAACTTGTTTTATTGGGTCCAATGTGACACTAAAAAATATTCTCTGCCTTTTGAGCTAGGATAAACCCAAAACTATATTCATACACTTTTCTGATTTGGGGATATTTAGTAGAATTGAGGGCAGAGAGACTATATCTAATGTCACCCAGGGTATGTGAAGACCAGGATACTTATTTGTTCCCTAATTTATTTGTTTAACTATTGAACCCGATGTTTATTGCAGACTTTCTTCAAGCTAGTCACTGGGCTAGATACTTGAGATAGGATTTTGGATGCAGAGAACAAGCTAAGTAGCATCTGTACCCTCTTGGAACTTGTGAACAGCAGGTTTCCTCATAGACTAGTCCTTTCCTGAAGACTTTGGGCATGCTCTTCTCCAGCCAGTCTCAGCTCCTTCTCACCCAAATACTTTTCTCAGGTTTGCCAAAAGCATCATTCCCTGACATTCCCAAAACTAGCCTGCCCAATCTCATAAGGACAACTGCTATTCTCCAGGGGATACAAGCTTCCTATCACTATTGATATATCACTTCTCCAGCTACCCTTTAGGTCCCAGAATAGTTTCCACAATTGGTCTAGAGGAAATCCTTCTTCTCTAACAAATCATATGGAGTCCTGAGTATTTACTCTCCCCAATTATCCCATGAACTAATGATTTATCCAAACAAATTTAGATACGCTCCCTTCCCCAGCTTCTAAAAGGTACTAATTTTTGAGCTTACACCACCACCATAGGAGCTCACACCACTGCCATAGCAGCTTAGCGCAGTCACTGCCATGTTATCTGTCAGGGTACTGCTTTATGCCTTCTCATACCTAAGTATAGAGCTTCCTGGTGCTCTGCTTGCCATGCCCACTAGGTCTTGCAGTTTAACTGATCGCTATAATTTAAACACTTTATTCCAGAGTTTGGGTGTGGAGCCATATTTGATCTCAGACACTTTGACACTCATATGGGCAATATAGACTAGATAAACCCTTGTGCAATTGCTTACCAGGTCTGCAGGCTTGGTATTGAGGCACCTAAGTAACTGGCTCACTTTTCAGGGCCTCTGGGAATGACACATAACCCTTGGACTTTCTCTATCACTTTTTCGCCTGCAGCAAGTTTGAAGTGTCCTCTTTTTACTCAGCACCTATCAGGAGCCAGGCTTTAGGAATTCAGCATTCATTAAACTAATCTCCATAAACAAATACCTCTACAGGGTAGATACAGAGAAGTTTTGACTGCCAAGGGAAAAAATCCAAGATTCCAGCCTTCCTCAGCTTTCTGTGTTAAAGTTGATGTACTTATCTGAACCCAGCCCATTTGGCTGAGACTTAGCTGCCTGGTTCTTACCAGCTCATTACTTCTAGATTGAAAACTATTCGCCAGAATGTCACCATTCTCAAAGACCCTACTTTTGTTTGGACAGGTTGCACAAGCCCTGGTACTGCAGTTCATTAGCTGAAGATATCATCATTTCCTGGAATCTGCTCTGTCTCCACTTACCATTTCTGATTCCATGAGTGAAGATAATGCGAATAATATTGTTGAGAGTTACCAGTTTGAATGGCTGCTATGTGTCAGATTTTATGCTAGGAGCTTCACATTTAGTAGTTAAGTTATCTTCTCCAAAATTCTATGATATTGGTATCATTGTCTCCAGTTTACAAACAAGGAGGATGAGATGCAGAAAGGTTAAATCATTTGCTCATAGTCTCTGACTAGAAACTAGATTTAAACAGCTTACTCCAAAGTCCATGTTCTCAGCCTTAGGAAATATTGTGATGTAAGACTCCATTGAAAGGATCAGCCTGTCTGATTTAGGGTGACCAGACCTATCAGTTCTCCTAGGACTCTCCCGGTTTTAATGGTGAGACTTGCATTCCGGAAAACTCTTCAGTCTCAGAAAAAACAGGACTTCTAGCCATTCTGGCCAGGATTATAAGTCTTATCTCTGATCCCTTCTCTGTTTTGGAACAACATGATCAGGTCCATCCATAGTAGGCTCAGTGGAACAATGGCCCTTAAAGGCCAAAGTGGCTTCTCCTTCTGGAAACTTAAGAAAGATTAGATGTCCAGCCCTCTGACTTTAAGAATTATATAGTTTTGAGACTACTCTGAGCAAGGAAATAATGTTCCCTACCTCATTAAGGAGGAGCACTGGGGAAAAATGTCCACTTAACCTATTTTTTCTTTCTTTGTATTGCTGTTTTGAATGGAAAGCAACCTTCAGCTGAATCCAAGTTGTTGACCATAAGTTTTTAAATCTAACTAGTCCTTGCTGAAAATGACCCAGCTTATCTCTTTTAGCTTGTTTCTCTGTTCCAAATAAGGCAAGGATTTGAGTATGTGTTACCATGGTAATCACCTATAGCTTCAACGCTTACAGGGTCCTGGGATTGCTCCTGGTTGGATATGTTCCTGGGTGAGGCAAAAGAGTCCCATGGACAGAAAGCTATTGAAGCTTAAGCTTCAAAGCCTCTCAGTTGCCTGCTTCCTTTTAAACTTTCTAAGAAAGACTTTAATAATTTTTCCTGTGATAGAACATTTTTGTAACATCTAAAATTATGATATTTTAATCTCAGTTGATTAAGACTGATATCTGTCTCCATGTTTATTCTTCTATCATACTTCACCTTCAGAGGCTGGCTGTACCATGAGTGGCTCTCATTGGGAATCTGGCTAAGAAGTTAAGTTGGGAATGTGTCATAGTAAGTAAAATTTAGAAAGATGTTTTAAGTATTTCAGTAAAATGGAATTTACAGATAACTGATTTGGCTCTATATTTTATCTCTTTTAAAATTTATATAGTGAACGTGGGGGTTTAGCTCAGTGGTTCTGCTGCCTACCTTGAAAATTTATATAGTAAACAAATTTTTAAAACTCAGATAATAATAAAGTAGTAAGCAGAATAAAAATATGGGTTAGGAAATGAAGAAAAATGAGTCTAGGATGGGAAATAAATTGTAGCACATGAATACAAATCTCACATAATAACAAAAAACATTAATTCTTTATGTGAGGAGATCATTTCCAAATAGAAATAATAAATATGCCCTTGGTCTATTCAAGAATCCAATTAATAAAAAATATTAAGATAGCATAGTACATTGAAATAAAGAGATTTAAATTATCCACTAATTTGACTAATAGGAATAGTGACAAAGATAATAAAATACTCAGACTACCATAAGGACATCAACAACAAATTGCTTAGTGCCATTTATAAATTCAAAGATCTTTTAAGAGTAGCTATTGCACAGGAAAACTTAAAATGCTCTGAAATTGCTTACCTAACACACAAAAGAAATTTAGATAAAGATTTCTCCAACTTTGACAATTATCCTAAATCCACATGAGTCTATTAATGCCAAATTATGAACCTAAAAGATTTTCAACATTACCAATACAAAAATATAAATTTTATACAACCCTGCTAAAGAAAATAATGGCATTTTCTTTTTTCACTTTAAAATTTCTTGCATAATTATTGTCATATGGCGAGGTGATCAAAGATTATGCAGAGGAAAAGAATATAATGGAAAAGAATCTAGAAGTTAATTTGAAATATTTTTTTTCTGAATTTTGGGTTATTCATGTCGTTTATCAGCTTTTTAAAATGTGATTTGATTAATTTTTTATTTACTGTAAATAAAAATTCACCTTCCTACCTAATTCTACATTCTTTTTCTGGACTAAGCTCCAGATTCTTCAGCACCTAGATTTACTTTTCCTTCGCTCTTAACACCAAATACTCTTGATTCAGCCAACCAGGCTGGCCTGAGATTCTGCTATGCAGAGTCAGAATTTGTTTCTCATAACTAGAATTCCTGCTTTCTGTGTTGGGTGCTAACTTGGGAATTAAAATTGCTTAAAACTTTGCAATTTTCAGCCCTGACATTAGAGATTCTCTGATTCTCTGATTCTCCAATTGGGAAATATTTGTATTGGTTCTGAGGAGTCCATTGCTGCTAATATTCCGCAGTACATTTTAGAGTCAGCTTTTATTTTGTAATGTTTTAATCTTACTATAGAGCCTCAGTAGATGTTCAACCATGTATTAATTATTTTCACACATATAAAGATGTGACAGTAATAAAGATTTTTTTTAAATTTAATCAAACCAACTTCATAGGATCAGCTGGTTTTACTTATTGCAATTATGTTATTGTAGTCAATCCAGCCAGTGGCATTAAATCAAAAAAGTCTCTAAACCTAAGATATCAAATATGCTCAATAGGACTTCTCTACACCATCTACCTCGGGGCATCTGGTCCTTCATGTAACCTAGAATCTACTCATTTATCTGCAGCGTCAAAGAGTCTGGCAATACTAGATTCTATTGTATAAAAAAGTGAAGCATATTAAGAATGCCATGAATCAGTCTATTTAAAATAATTTCAACCTAGGATATCTAGTTATTTACTGGTATGAACAATCAAGTTTATTTGAAACATCTTACTTTATTTATTAGAAACAGCCCATATCCCATGACACTCAAACAAGGCTCAAATTATGACTTAAAGTTTGGGTTTTATTCCAAGTGTATGACTTATTATTTCACAATGATAGAGTTGTAGAGAAAGAGTAGTGGAGTGGGTACATAAAATTAACACCAGGAATAAAACCAATTATAAAATATTTAAAGCAGTCATCAGTCTTAAGAAGATCAATTTAAACACCGAGAGCATTGGGTTTGGAGTCAAAGAGACTTGGTCTCAAAAGCCATCTGAGGCAAGCAAACAATTGAGCCAGCTAACCCTAACTTTCCCTATGTTCTAAAAACACCATAATGATGCACCAAAATAAAACACCATACTGAGGTTATTGAGAAATAAGCAAGAAAATGCACATAATAGCAATAAATGAAAGATATTTTTCATTTGTTCTAGGGAGAATTAGACAATGATTTTTTAAACAAAAGAAAAGCCTATATCATTACCATGTAAAATATCTTGTGGGTTCTTAAAATGATTCTTTGTGTGCCAGTACACAATTTTCTTTTTTTTTTAATTACTTTTTATTGAAAACTGCACTGAATGCTAAATGTCCACCTTTACAATAAACAAATACAGTAATGATAACTCACACTAAAACAAAACATACTTCTGGATGGCCATTATTTTTCTGTTTGGGACAGTTTAAAGTTTTTCTTTTGTCACAAAAACAGGAATGTACCTATAAAAAGGCTCAAAATAGGCCATCTTTTTAAACAAAAAGGCAATGATTCACAAAAGACTATGAATAGAACATGTAACTAGTTGATACAAATCTAATAGGATTTGTTAAAATCAGTCATATCTAATAACACATCTAAAGTGTTCTCGTATAAAATATCATGTAAAGAAAAGAATTTATCAATGTCTAAAAAAGTGGGTTTGTTCATAGACAATCTGACAAGTTACCATAAAAAGTGTTTCCTGAGACATAAGGAAATGCAACATTATACTTCTTGAACCCTTACAGTTCAAGACTTTCTACTCAATAAAATAGCTGAGGATCTGAAACTGAGAAAATACATTTGAGTACAAACAGCTTGTGAAACTTAATAATTTTTCTTTTTTGCATCATCAGAGGGTACTACTGAACTAACAACCAACTTGCGCGCTCAGTATGCAGTTCAGATGTGAGAGACACCGCTCTGTACAGGAGCCTGTGCTCTTCAATCCTATTCGTGCAGATGTCTAACAGGCAGCTTTCTCCCCATCTTGCAGTAATTTAATCTTCCTATTAATAAAAAGAGGTAACAAGCCCCTGTAGACCAAAGGGACTAGAGTCATAAAATGGGGATTTCCTCTTAACATTTTTTTATTTTGATGTTTGGAACTCTTGATGCAACATTCTAGAGCAAGGTGCTCAGGACCTGCTGTGTCCAAGGGACTGATAAAGGAAAAAGCTCTATATATTCTTTGTGATTTGATGCACAGATGAAAAACTTAACACACAATAACAGAAGTTGGTCGTTAATAAGTCACGTCCTAGTCTTTCAGTGCTTCTGCAAGCAGACATCTTCAGTTTTCTAGCTCTTGTAGGTTTAACACTGCAACATCAAGGATGTGTATGTCCAGGATCAGTTAAAAAGACTGTCAAAGACTTTTCTTAGTTCATCCATTTCTCACTGTCTCTTGGTCCCAAGTTTATCCAAATGATTACCTTTCAGTATTCTCTTCTATTGTTCGTTGGGGTGCTCTCGATTATCCCGGTGTTTTGTGGGTTGGTTGGGAGAGGGAGCTTGGGAAGATGTGCCACTGTGGGGAGGCTGTGAGTCATGGGGATGCCTCCAGGGACAATCCCTTCCATGGCTGCAGGAAGTCCTCCCGGGGCCACACCTCCAATGCCTGGTGGATACCTGTGTGTGGCACCATTGAGCTCAGGATGAATTGCTTGCTGGTCTATTACTGACCAAGGAGCTGATGTGACGAAGAATTCCTTGTTGACACAGTTTCTTCAGCTTTCTGGGATGTGTCCTGTGATTGCTCGGCGGATCTCAGTGGCAGCTGCCTCCCTCATCCCCAGGGATGCTTGTTCACTGTACCAGGCCGTGTGAAGAGTACAGATGAGATTTGGTGCGTCTTTCAGTGGACCCTGAGCCAAGCTAAAGGGCTCAGATTCATGCCCATCAAGGGCTGCCCCTCATTTCCTGCCCTCTTTGAGGGCCTGGGCTAAGGCTTTCTCATCCACCAGGCCACCGAGGGCTGCATTCACTAGGAATGCCCCTTGCCTCATCTGCTTTACAGTAAAGTCATTGATGAGGTGGTGGTTATGTTCATTGCGATGGCAGTGCAAGGAGACACAGTCGCTCTGATACAACAAATCCTGTAGGATGTAGTCCCTCTGCACACCCAGGGATCGCTCTATGCCATCCTGCAAATAGGGGTCATAAAATATGACCCTGAATTCAAAGGCCTTGGCTCGAACAGCAACCGCCTGCCCCATGTGACCAAAGCCAATGAGGCCCAGTGTCTCTCCACGGATTTGGGCTGCTCCTGAGGCCACCTCTCGAATCTGTTCCACGCTCTGTACCCTCATCCCTTCCCGCAGTGCCTGGTACAGCCACGTGTTCCGCCGGTACAGATTGAAGATGTGGCAGACGGTGAAATCGGCCGTCTCTTCCACGGATGCAGATGGGATGCTGCACACAGCGATCCCAAGCTCACCAGCAGCCTTGATGTCCACTTTGTCATAGCCACTGCTGATCCGAACGATCACTCTCAGGGTCTTGAGCTTCTCCAAGTCCTCCCTGGTGAGGGTAATGGTGTGGTATATCACAGCACCCACGGCCTCGTTTAACACCTTTTCGTGGATCTCCTGTGTGGACTGCGCTTCACAGAAGGCCACAGTGGCCAGGTCCTTCAGAATGGGCATCTCCATGGTGCAGTCTCTGCTGTCCAGCAGTGCCACCAGGGGCCGGGGGTGCAGGGGGCCGTTCATGACCTGGAGTCGGATACCTTCACAAATTCTGTCCGATCTCTGTCGCTTGACTTTGTGCTTATCCACAAGGGCCATTCTTTATCGAACTTTACAACTCTCTGATTCAAAAGGCAAAGCGGTCCTCTAAGAACTTAAGGGAACTCGCAGGAGTCGGCATGCATTACGCCACTATAAACCCAATATTAATCTGTCCACAAACTCTATGGTTCACACGATGGGTTGTCTGTTTCTTTAAGGGTACACAGCTTCATTGGTTCAAAACCATTTAAGGTAATGAAACCCTCGTCTGGGGCCGCCGGCGTCCATGGTGAAGGGCACCCACCCGGGAGGCAGCGGTGCAGCGGCGGTGGCTGGCCCACAATTTTCAAATAATTAGAATCAAATTAAATTTTTGGATAGTATTTCAAAAAGTCAAGGAACAGCCTCAATCTCCTGGAAGAAGGAAAGAAATAAACGGCAACTATTCCATAGATGGTAGACAGGACACCGTACCTTACAGCACTCAGCAAGAACAGCAGCAGAGTGGCGCTGGGTCCTAGTTCCCAAGTCTCATAGGGGGCACCATGATCCGAGACAAGTGCTACAGACACAGTGGTTTGTACTGCGGTGCAGAACCCAGAGACAAGGGCCTCCTGGAAAAGCAGCAAACAAACCACTTCCTCTAGGGAATGATCACTTACATGGTGGACACCTGAGGTCATCATGCCTGTGTAGGAGCCCAGGTGATGACTTCGGAGGCTGCTTAGAATCAGACAAAGAATAAATCTTGTGGTTTATACACATGGCACTACCAATGTCAAACTTCTTCTTTTACCATTGTTATTTTCAAGAAAAAAAATCTTTCTTTGAAGTTGCGCATCAATTGCACGTGCTATTATTCACATGTTCTTGTTCTGATTCTGACTCATAGATCTTAACTGTATCCAAAATCTAGAACATCCCATCTCTTTAAGGTTTCTGAAATGAAAAACCTTTGTATTCCCTTCTTTCCTATCCAGAGGTATTTAGATAATGAGACTTGAAATTCCATACAATATTTCAAACTGGAACAGAATTATATAAAATACTTTTCATTTTGGCTATATAACTATTTAACATTTATGGAAACTTTTTTCCAGGTCCATCTATACTTCCAGCTTTTACTCTGCTACAGGAGGACCCAATAACAGATAAAACAAAAATACAAAAATCCAGCAACAATATGCAAAGAATTACAAGTTCAAACCAGTAGCTTCATTTTATGTTCCCTCATTACCTCATGCCTTAGTAACTTGCTGACAACCAGAAATACACTTTTCCTACAAAGTTACTGTAAAAGTCAGCACCATTTTTAACATCTACAAAGCCAAAGATAAAAAGAATATGCTAACCACCGTTTAACACCATAGATTTTCAAAAGACCAACTGCCTGATATGATGTTAAATATAGTTGAATGTGGTCCCACATCTCCGAGCCACTTTGCCAAGTTTCCGTCGGCTGCAATTTACAACAAGCAACATATTAAACCCCCATAAATAGTCATTATAATGTAAACACTGAACACTCCTTAATGTGGCAGTGAAAGCAGCCTCTCTAAAATGTATAAAACAGAAAACAAATCCTTGAATTTCATCTCAGGGCAGAAGGTGGATTTGAATTTGAAGACATGCCAAATGGTAATTTGGGGCACAAATATTTCAGACAAAGCTGATCTATTATGAGTAATAACAGCATATGTTAGTTTCTAAATCAGTGTGCATATGTTACAGGAAACACACACAATTAGTATGTGAGGCCATTTACACTTCAGCAAAGTTAATAGTAAATCATAACAAAGTAGGTATGCTCAAATGATATATATGATTGGAAATACAGGGGAAAATCTGACACAAATGCATTAAAATAGACAAAATAGACCCTTAAACAAATTAATCAGCAAATTAGCTTACTTTTTTTCTTTTCTTTCCTATTACCATTACTGTTACTGCTATTATTGTTTTCTTTTCACATGGGCATTTGCTATGATTCATGACAGTTTCCCTTAGCTAGCTAAGCCTGGAAGGATTAAAGAAGACATTTGGTCTTTATGGTTTTCTGTGTCTGAATGTGTATATCCTGAGGACAAAAGGAATTGTACAAGAAGATATTAAGCACCAATGAGTGAGCACGGAGTTGGAATTTCTGAGTTATGCTCACTGAAACAGCTGTTGTGTCCCAGAATTCCCTGAGCTGCCTCAGGCTCTTGCTGGTGTCAACCCAGTGGTAAATGGGTTTTCATAATGAATTTACTGTTAATTCACACACACACACACACACACACACACGCACACACGCCATTAGAATCACATTAAAGTGCTGACTAAATGCCACCAAGGCTCAGAGCATGGCTATCTTTTGTTCATTAGGAAAAATCTCTCATGAGTCCAGAATTTTAAATCAATCATTTGTGATAGTTTGGAGAGAGTGAAAGGTCCCCCATTGGCTGGAGAGGGCAGAAACTTTCAGGGATTCCCGAACCCCACATATGACGGCAGGACTCATGTTTTTTCAGATACCATCATAAGGGTTATTGCTTTAAAGCCAAATGTGATATATTTTATTAAATTAACTCTCTTTAAATTGTTTGATCATATCTCCTAAAAATGCTACAAGCAAAAAACTTTCATTGGAATAAATGATGTAAATGTATTCAAGAAACAAATATTCCAAACAAGCCCTCATGCATGTGTGGAATATCTAGAGAATACCCAGCCTAATTCCAATACTCAGAGAGTGATAACAAAAGCAAAAGGGCAGTCATGAGGATGGTGACAGAAATATAAATGGAATAGAGCATTAGCAAAAGAAGACACTCGAAGGGCCATCTGTTTTTCAGAAAATGGCAATGCTTCTAGTACTGTTAAACTTGTAGATACTGTTAGTTGTCACCTATGATTTTTCAAGCACCACGCTATTTTTCTGTACATTATCTTCTCTCTTCCTCATAAAAATCTCTTCTGCTTCATAACCAAGAATTGAAACTGCCACCCTTTGCAAATGCTTTTTCTGAGACAAGCTGCCTTCTCACCCCTATGCCACTGTTCCCAAGCCTTACTGTTGTCCTTTCAGCATTGGAACACTGAGCTCTTTTAATCTGTACCTGAGACTTTGTGCAATAAATTTCCTCTCCTG
Source organism: Heterocephalus glaber (assembly GCF_000247695.1). Next base: position 587,072 of record NW_004624744.1, read on the forward strand.
GGGTTTTCTCATGTCTACGCTCCCAACCTCAACCTTGCTTTTCTTTACTTGAGTCTTTTCTTTTTCTCTGTTAAACCTCACATGACAACTTTCTCTTCCAGGAAGCTTTCCTTAGTACTTTTACCCAGAGTACAAACCCAGCTGTCCCACACAGTTCCTCCTCACCTCTTCCTGGTTGTTATTCTCTGCCACAATGGTACTTATTTGTTCAGGGCACTTCTGTATTGGTATCTCTCTCTCTCTCTCTCTCTCTCTCTCTCTCTCTCTCTCTCTCTCTCTCTCTCTCTCTGTCACCCTCCAGTTTCTTTTATCCACAAACCTATACCCACCACATAACAAAGAACTTGGTACAGGTAAGTACTCGACACTTACTGAATGAGAGAATGTGCTAAATGCTTTGCATCAACCCTCTCATGTGATGAATAATCTTCATGTAATGAATAGTAGATTATATCAGTGGGATTTCAGAGCCACTATACTCTCATTTCACTGATCTCACATATTCTTATTATCAGTTTGAAATAGAACTTTTTGGGAGTTTTTGAAGTTATTTTTCAATAATCTCTTCCAATCTTGGCCAGGATGTAATTTCTTTATGCTGCTTTTGTACAATGCTTTAAGCATCCATTAGCTTCATTCAACTTGAAGGAGTTCTTCATCAACTTGCAGCATGTAGATCAAGAAATGAAAATGCAGAGGCCTTCCTACTAGGTATGTAACTCTCAGTTGTATGCAAGCCTAGGAAATAAATCTCACCCCTTTCTAACATCCACACTGTGTTAAAGACAGTGGTAAGGAGTAAAAGTAAAGGAGTGGTAAGGTGAGGCTTTGGTTAGAACCTAAAAAGAATTGTCATATTTTACTGGACTTCTATTTCCAGCTATGATGATATGTGTTTAAAAAATAAAACAAACAAAAACAATAAAATTTCCTTTTTTTCAGAAGTAAAGCCCCCATACAACATGATTACTGCTGATTACTTCCTACTATGGCACTTCTTGCTGACTTTGGCTCATGGCTTCCTGATGTCATCTTTCTTCTAATCATCAACTATGAAATATTGGAGAAAGTCAGAGGAACACAGACACCACTTGTGTGTTGACTTCTGGTGTCTGTCTGGTTACATATTATTGGAGCCCAATATCCTCCAACTGCCTAGAAAGAGTGGCAGCGAGGGCTAAAGAAAAAAAGAAAATAGATACTCATAATTTCAAAGTATATGGGGAGGGCCGGGAGGCCAGCACCTCAGAGTGGGCAAAGACCAAGACTCTCCACACCAGCCAGCATTTATTGGGTCCACACAATAATGGGAGGGAGTGTGGGGTGACTTAGAGGGTGACTGTCATCTTATGTCTGATTCTACATCAATGCAAATCTCATGCTGATGAGGGTGGAAAGGAGAGCATTCCCAGGACAGTAGGTGGGATGAGTTGAGCTTATAAGGAATTTTTCCCTCCCAGATGACACCTTTCTTTTGTATTACTACTGGGTTCTCAAGGAACCAGGATGCCTTCAGCTGCCGTTACCTTGCCTTTGAGCGCCACAGTATCACAGACCATCGAGGCCTCAGCAGCACCTGGAGGTAAAACGGAGTTATGTTGCTGCATGCCATAGCCAGCTCTTGAGCAAGGCAACTCTGGGCCTTAGACAGCTGTAGTCAGACTTTAATTATGAAATGGTTTCTTTTCCAAAATTTATGTAGAAATGCTCCCAACAGCATATCATTTCCCACACCAGGTAAAGCAACCATGTTTCTTTTACTAGAAGAAATTAACATTTTCACAAAATTTTGACATATTGCAATATTATAATGTTATGTCTTGTTTTCCTCCCAATTTCCTTTAGATTTTATTACTGAGTAAAGCGAGCAAAAGGAGAGCTTCTTAAATACACATGTAATGCAATGTTTTCATCTCCAAATTTGTCGTTATGCTTTGAAAACTAATGATTTCTAGCTCTATAGGTCAATGACAGTGACTGAGATTGTTTAAAATAATAAGGACATGTTTGAGTTGCTGTGATATAGTTGGTTATCAGGACTTTATATATCCATGTTATTCATCTATTCAGCAAATATTAATGACAAACTGCTATGTTACACAAACTGCTGTCCTGCAACCTTATAATGAAGCATTCCCAGCAAATTTGCTTCCATAGAACTTACTTTTTGATATAGAAAACAAATGATAAGTGGAGACAAAAAAGAGATAGAAAGATAGATGATAGAAGACAGATAGAGCAATCTATCATGGGTGGATAAACAGAAAATCATAAATTGTGTCATTGATATCACGTAGAATAACCTCTCTAAAAGCATCAGGAAAATGGGTAGAGAGAGCTTGGATATGATTTTGGATAGAGAGTTATGGATGAAGCCTTATCTGGCAGAGTGACAGAAGAAACCTAACAGAAATGGAGCAAGCCACAAGAATCTCTGGGAAAAGAGCTGCCACACAGCTTGGGACCAGATATTGTCATAAAGAGAAATAAACATCTCTTTTTCCAAAACCACATGTTTTTCCTGGGGCAGAAGAGGGAGGAACTCTTACTTAAAACCTAAGCCTCTTCTTCACTAAAGAACATTTTTTTCTAACCTTCCATATATTGTAGATGGTTTATTATCCACAAACTTCTCCCACCCTAATATGCCTGCCCCTTTAAAATGTAATTTTGCCTCTCTTCCTTTCCAAGGAAAGAGTTGAGTCCACCTTAAATAATGGGGCTGATGTGTGATTTGTTTGGGCCAATAGATGTGGAAGATATTACCTTGTATAAGTTCCTCAGCCTGGCCCTCAAGATCCCGTGCCCTTTTATGGTGAAAAAGCCTGGAATAAAAGACCCTACAGAGAGACAATTCCATCTTACCCAGCCCAGCTGAGCCCACATCCAACCAGTCCCTCAGCCATGTGTAGCTATGCAAAACAGTCTCATAAGATCATGGAAGCCCCATCCAGCAACTTACAAAGTCTTGAAAGATAATAAATCATAATGCCCCAAGATATTAAATTTTGGAGTGATTGGTTACACCCTACTAGATAACTAATAACAGAAATTATTTTTGCCATGAGGAGACCAATATAAAATATGTTCAGTTATAGCATGGCCAAAAAACAGAGGAAATACTGTCTGCAGCAACTTGAAATATGTAAGATGAATTTGTGGATATGACTAAGGAGAGGGTCAAGCAGCATTGAAAGTGTTGAAAGTAGTTTTTTAGCTATATCTGATAAATTCAGAGAGCTGAGATGAGCTGAAGAGAAAACTGTACAGCTTGAAAGCAAAAATTAGAAAAAAATACAGAAGACTAGAAACTGCTGTGCTGAAAAAAAATGTCTGCACATTTCCATCCTGTAGAAGATTCTCAATTGTAGACTGGATTTTAGGATGAGTGTCTACTTAAATATATAGTTACAAAGTACTATGAGATCTAGGAAAGATTCTAATTGGTGACTGGCTAGTAGACTAAAAAACAGGCTTCTAAGAATCAAAAGCATGTGCTTGTCCTAAAGCAGTTTTATATGCTCAACATAGAGAAAGAACAGATACAAAGAAAATTATGGATGTCACTTTAGGGGCATGGATCAACCCTAGTAAGCTTCTCAAGAGAACATATTGGGCCAAGCACTGCCTCTTTGGACCAAGAGGAACAAAAAATGGGGGGAAACGAGGATTTTAAAGGGTCTCTGGGCCTTCAACTTTCTATGAAAAAGTAGACTGAGGCTCAGCTGCAAGCATCAGCTATTTCTGATCAAATGGTAAAGACATCACGAACACTAGAACCAAATGCCCTAAGAGTGAAGCCAAGATCCAAGGACAATGGATTTATGAAACACTTCCAGGTTGCAGAATTGGACTCCAATCAAGGAACATCTCCTGCCCCAAGGAAATAGTAACTGAGAACACCTATCCTTCTGCTTTTCAGAATTGCCACAAACTCAAGACTGCCATGTGCCTCCCATTTTAATTTTTTTTTAGTCAATTTTCTCTTTTGTAGTAGTTTTGTGTTTAATAAGAAGCTGCAAAAATAATGCAGAGAATTCTTAAATAATCCTCATCCAATTTCCCCCTAGTAATATTTTACATATCCATGAAGCATTTATTGCAACTAAAGGACCAACACCAATACCTTACAATCAACTAAACTCTACATGTTACTCAGATTTCATTACATTTCCCCAAGGCCCTTCTCCTATTTAAAGATACCCTGCAGGATACCACAAGGCATTTGGTTATCATGCTTTTCAGCCTCCTCTGCTCTGTGACAGTATCTTAGTTTTCTTTTTTCAATGGTTAAACTTTTCCAGCTCTAGAATCAGCCATTTCTCCAAGTCCTAAAACTAGATAATAGTTTTAGAATCCAATATTTGGGTGCTAGGTGTGCTTATTACTCCGTTCTCTTTCTGCAAAGGAAATGTCTATTATGGTTCTTCTGTCCCTGCCTCACTGGTGTATGTTGACTGCGTGGCTGAAATATCACTGGTGCATGGAGCTCACAGGACTCATCATGAAGAGAAGGTGCTTTTGAGGGGCCTCTCTCCCATAGCCACCCAGATGTTGACCATGAGATCCCAGACTCAAAGACTAGTTCTCTAATTAGGGTGAGATCTTGACGTTCTGAGACGCAGATGAACAAACCTATTTTACATATTGAAGGATGTCAAAAATTTGCCTAACCAAAGGTGGACTTGGTATGTTGTTTGATGGGTACATTGCATGCATGCCTTGGCTTCTCCTCTAGAGGTGATCACTACTTCTGTCTTCTCTTGAACACTGCAGTGGAGGAAATGTGTAGAAGTGACATTTCTGGAGTTCTTGGGCACAGACCTCAAGACACCTTGCTGCTTCTCCTGTACCATCATGGACTCCTGGCCTCCAGGCATGTGAAGAAGCCCAAGTAGAAGCTAACTTCAGCAAGCTGTCCTCTCCCACAGGAGCCCAGCACTGTGCTAACCCAGCTGCATGCAGCAACATCAGTGAGTTCAGGGGAGACAACAAGTCCCAGCTACCCTCAAAGCCATGAGAAATAATGAATCACTAAGTTTTAGAGTTGTTTATTAGGAATAAATGGATATTAGTACAGTATAACTGACTTTTCTGAATATCATATTTCTATGGAAATAAATATATTTTTCTATAAATTTCAAGTCAGAGTTCCCAGCAAGCAATAATGAGTAATTTATAATACTAAGTTGAGAATTTGATTTTCCTGTATCATATCATAGTGTTTTATCAAAGAAATGGAATTAAGGCTTTAACTAGAAAAGAGTTTTATCGGGTCCGGGAATAGCAGCTCAGAGACACAGTGCCTGCCTGGCAAGTCCAAGGCCCTGAATTCGATCCCCAATACAAAGAAAAGTTTTATCAGTAGAAATCTTTACAACCTGTTACAAATTGGCAACATATTTGGAGAATCAAAGCTTCTCATTCTCCCTCAGATGGCATCTTAGAAATGCCTACCTATGTCATCTGAAAGTAGACATTAGTTGTCTATGAGTCAAGGTTAGAAAAACTGAAGTGTAATTATGACTGAAAATGGGCAATTTTAAATTGTTGAAAAGAGACAGTAGTTTTTTCATGAGTAAAGTTCTATTTACCTCTTCAAATTTCCCTCAAGTCACTGACTCCATTCACCCTGTCCCAAGCACAGAGGCCTCCTTTTCCCTTGAAATATGTTCACCTCAGCCAGGGACAGGTGTGTAAGCCTGTAGTCCCAGCAATTCAAGAAACTGAGACAGGAGAATCATTTGAGTTCAGTGGTTCATAATCAGCCTAAACCCTAGGCAATGTAGAAAGACCCCATCTTTAAAGAAAGAAAAGACAGACAGATGGAGGGGGGGGAGACAGAGAGAGAGAGAGAGGGAGAGAGAAGAAAGAAAGAAAGAAAGAAAGAAAGAAAGAAAGAAAGAAAGAAAAGAAAAGAAAAGAAAAGAGAAAAGAAGGGGAGAGAAGGGAGAGAGAAAGGAGAGAATGGAGGGAGGACAAATAAAGAAAAAGAAAAATGAATCTAAACAAACAAGGACAGAGGAACTGCCAGTTAACAGGTTGACTTTGGTTAAAAGAAAGGACAGTTTTACTAATGATGGTCAAATAATAGACATTCATATAAATTTGAAAGTATATATCTTTGGGTGGCCACCAGGAGAAAATATATGTTGGTTTTCTGAAGATGAAGGCAAGTTATTTGTTGAAAATATGCAGAAATGGGTTTTAGAAGTAGATTAAGTAAATGCTTACAATACTAGAAAATAGCAATAATAAAGTCACAAAGCACAGAGAAGTGAGAGCCTTGGCAGGCAGCAATGAAGGTCTTCTTCAGCCTAGAAACCAGGGATTTTCACAATCTCCAATCTGTGGAAATGTGATGGTTTCTGATCCACCTCCTGGATTCCAAACAAGAATTGAGATCCAGAGTCTATGGACCACAAATATCAGATAACCCTCCATTTTCATCCATGCTGCAAGTAATTACCCTAAAAATTCTTATGTCTCATTTTATATTCTGTTTCTCCTTCGCAGGGCCAGCAACCTGGATCATTTGCCCTAGGCAATTGTGATGCGAGAAGATGTGAATGAGACCCCTCACTGCTCCTCTGAAACTTGGGCTGCAGGACATTATTACATTACATTCATGTTAGGACAATTCCTGATTTCTTTTTTTGAGTTGTGGGATGGAGTCCAAATATATGCTTTATTAATGTTTGGATCTTCTAGACATATAATGAAATTAAATTCGTTATCCATATAAAGAGAATCACCTAAAAATGGATAAGGAATATATTACCACAAGCATATTCCAGAAAATGAAACTTGAACACACACACTCACACATCTGGCAGTGATTCATAATTGAATATCATTTTCTCTCTAGTTATGATAGTTTGCACCAGCCTCAATCCCCAAACTGAAAGTAGCTGAGTAATATTGCTGGCACCATCTCTTTATTCCAGCTCCATATGTGCAGAATAAAAGGTTTAACTATAATTCACTCTGGTAGCATTACACAGGGAATTTCAATGAAGGCGTTGAAAGAAAATAATTACACATGTAGCCTTAGGCTAGAAAGGAAATATCTTTCTCTTTTTTATGGTGTGTTTCAAATGGATCTGTGTGAGAGCAACCTGGAGAATAGCACCATTATCTTATATGGCTGCATCAATATCTGTTGGGAGCAGTATAAATTTGTGAAACAAGGAGAAGATTTGAATTTCCCATGACAAAAGATATTAACTATGAACTAATGTCTTAGGAAAACTATTAAATTCACCCAAGAATATATAAGTGGGAATGGTATGTTTCAGATACCGTGTGTTCCTGATTCTTTTTTTTGGTACTGGGGATCAAACTCAGGACCTTGGACTTGCGAGGCAGGTGTGGTGCCACTGAGCTAAATCCCCAGCCCTGATAGATTCTTATCTACCAAAAGTTATGGTGAATTTTACATGGTCCTTTGCAATATGACGTAACTGTATTCCCAGTTCTTGTTACCTGAGAATAGCACCAGAGGTACCTGGTATATCCACAGTACATTTTGAATAATGGGTAAGTGAAACAGAAAAAGAGATGAAAATCTATGTGCCTAAGAATTAAGAGTACAGGGCTTCATTCAGTGGCACTTCAGTCCCTGAGCTCAATTCTCTCCACGATTCTGGTCATGAACCAAACTGGACAAGACCCGAATCAAATTTCCCCATAAGGACAACATTAAATCTAACTATTGAATTTTATTCAGTTCTCATCCAACTCTGTTTGTGACCAGAATTGTGAAAATAATCAAGTTTGTGAACTGAGGTACCACTGTATCAGACTAAAGAACACCTTTGAGACTGTAAACTTAAACTTTAGGATACAAGGAATGATTCAAGCTCAAAACAAAAACAATTCTAGCAGCAAAGAAATAAAAGTAGCATTCTAGTTTAATTTTATTTTGTTATTGTAGCATTTAAAAAAATTTAAAAATGTGTTTGTTAAATATGAATTCTTACAGTACCTACCAATTTCTAAATGTGAACAAATAAGAGAATCCAAACAGAAGGAAAAAAAATACAGGAGAGGTTCCTAAACTTCTATAGAATGGTTTTTATTATTTATGACAGAAAGGAGATGAGTTTGACCAAAATGAACTTCCTGTCACTGAATTTATAGTGAATGAGTGAGGATTTTAAAATAACAAGTACTTTGAAAGAGATTGTTTCACAGCACTTAGTCAATTTGTAGTAATCAAGCATTCTTTCCTTCTTAAAATTAAACAAAAACAAACAAAAACTCAAAATGGACAGATACCAGCAGGACTCTTTCTTTGGCTGTCTTTATCATAATTGGTGAAATTTAGCATGTCTTTGTTGTTATTTTTGTTAAAACACTATGATAGCTTAGTATAGACTAGCTATTTCAGTTCTTTGTTAACCACATAGCTAATCATTAGGAACCATCATCAAAACATAAAATGTCTTGCTTCAGTATGGCAATTTGCATATTATAAACCCATTCCCACCCACTTCACTGTGTTTCACAGTCTAACCTCTTCTTTGTAGCCAGGTTCAACTCATCATATTTATGCTAACTTACTGTCTCTAGCAGCAGAATGTGCTAACCAAATCATTCCTTTCTTTGTATTTTTTTAATCCAAAAAAAGCATGACATATAGTAGATTTAAATAAAGTTCTAATACACATATTTTTAAGACAAAAAGGAAAATTTGTAGCTCCTCAGTATGCACTGATTTTTGTTCTTGCAAAATTCACATGTTGAAATCCTAACCTCCAATATGACTGTATTTAAAAATAGAACTGATAAGGTGGTAATTAAGAATGAATGAGGTCATAGAGGTGAGTTGCTGATCTCAAAGGATTAATGTCATTATGAAAAGAGACAACAAGGAACTCATTCTCCCTCTATTTCTCCACCATAAAAACACAGAGAAAAAGCAACCACAGACAAGCACAGAAGAGTCCTTAGCAGAAACCAAAGTGGCCAGCACATTCATTATATATTTCTAACTTCCAGAACTGTGAGAAGTAAATTTTTGTTATTTAAACCACACAGTCTATGGAATTTTGGTTATAACAACCCAAAATAGATCAAGACATTTTGGTACTGAGAAGTAGAACGGTGTTTTAACAATTACCTAAAAATGTGGAAATGTCTTTGGAACTGGTAATTGGTAGAGGCTGAAGGAGTTTTGAAATGCATGCTAGGAAAAAAATGGGTTTCCATGATGGGACTGTTGATAGAAATAAGTACATTAAAGGCAATTTTAGTGAAGACTCCGGCCATTAATCATCATATGTCAACTTGATCAGATTAAGAAATACCTAGCACATTAGTAGAGCACACTTTTGGGCATGTCTATGTGGGTCATGGAAGGGTAACCTTGAGTACTATAAATGGTCACTGGCCCCTTCCTCTCCAACACTGTTCTTCTGCTCTGCTTCCTGGCACCCATGAACTGAGTAGGTTTGCTACGCTACACCCTTCTGCCATGATGTTTCTGCCTTGGAAACAGATGACATGGACTGAATCCCCTGAAACCATGAGCTAAATTAAACCTGTCCTTAGGGCCAGGGATTAAGCTCAGTGGTGTCGCCACCTGCCTCACAAGTGCAAGGTCCTGAGTTTGATCTCCAGTACCAAAAAAAAAACCTGTTCTTAATTTTGTGGGTTAATTTGTGCAGAGTGATGGGGAAAAAAATGACTAATAGAGACTCAAAAGGAAGAAAGGAAAGCTCAACAGTAATTCTCCATCTTCTTAAAGAAAAAATAATCAAGAACAGAGTGTTAATAGGAACAGAGCTATGAGAAACTGTGCTGTAAAAGTCTCCAACAGATGTGAGAAACATGCTATTGGAAATGGGAGAAAAGGCAATCCTTGTTATATATAAGACTCTAAGACTTGACTGATCTGTGTTCTAGTGTTTTGTTGTTCTGTGGAAGATAGAACTTACAAGTGATTATATTTAGATATTTAGCTGAGGATATGATACTTCCAAGCAAATTGCTGAAGGAGTGGCTTGGTTCCTCCTAACTGCTTATAGTAAAATGTGAGAAGAGAGATGAATTGAAAATGAATTAGTCAGCAAAGAGAAACATGAATTTGAAGACTTGAAGAATCTCAGCCTCTCTATATTGGATAAAATGAGAAGACTTGTTCTGAAAAGAATACTAAGTGTGTAGCTGAACAACCATTTAATAATCAGACCAGAATGGTTTTAAACCATGAAGTTAAGCTGCCACTACAGCAGAAGCCAAAATTAGAGACAGAATTACACCAGCAGTAACACTGCCAGTTTGAATTTAAGGGGACAGAGAAAGGACAAAATGAAGGATGACTGACAGACTTCTTGGATTTTACAGAAGGGAACCATAGATTAAAGAGACTATGTGTGTGTGCTGTTCCTCACGCAAAAGGAATATAACATCAAAGCCAACTCAGAGATCATCAGGACAGTTTCAAAGTGTAAGGACATCCTTCAACTTCAATAGGTCACAGAACTTCCAACTAGAGCTTTGGAGATTGGGCCATATTACAGGGGCAGGAGGGTAGAACCACCAGATATAGGCTGGAGAAGCAGACTGCCACACCAATGGGTCCAGAGTTGCAGAATCGTCAAATCAAAGAAGATTATTTTCAAACCTTAAGAGCTAATAAATCTAATGGAAATTGCTTTATGAGGTTTAAAACTTGATGCAGACTTCTTATTTATCCTCTTTACCATAGGCATGTCATACACATTCCTGTCCTATCACTGTATTTTGGAAGTAAATAGCTTATCTGGTTTCCTAGGTTATAGCTTGCCTAAAGATGAACCATGCCTCTGCTCTCACCCATATTGACTTAGATGGTATATAGGTGAGATTTGGGATGTTACACTTGAGAGTTCATATTGGACTGAGTTAAGACCTCTGAGGCTCTTAGGATGTAATGAATATACTTTGGCATGTGATAAAGACATGCCCTTGAGAGAGAGCAAGGGCAGAATGCTACAGACTGAATTGTCATCCCCCCATGCACATAATGTCACTGTATGTGGAAATATGGTCATTAAGGTTAAATGAGATCATGAAATTGGGTCCTAATTCATGTCTTTATAAGAAGAAGTATTAGAAAGCCCTCTTTCTATCTCTCCCTACCACATAAACACAGAATGAGAAGGTGCCCTGTATAAGTCAAGAGAGATCCCTTATTTTGGGAAGACCCTGACCAAAGGAGTGTTTGAAGTGAACGCCAAAAAAAAAGGAGACTTTTTGAACAGTAGTTCAGGACTTCTGGAATGTATGGCTACAGTTTAGAGCAGAAGCTTCAGGACAGCAATTGGCAGAATTAAAAGCAGTTTGTTCTCAGAGATGTTTGCTTTGGCCATTGTTTTCCATCTGCCCTAATAAGATTACTTAAACTAGGTTGACCTGTATCACATAACAAGCTATCCCATTCTAGCCCTGTCCTGTGGCCTAAATTCCTATACGGTATGCTACAAATACTTTTCTTCTACTTTTGTTCTCATGTTCTTGAGTTATAAATAAATAGCCACAGAGTTCTCAGCTCACTTCTGTTTCCCTGTAGCTATCTTATGCTGAGGAAGCAGCCCCTCTGGGTCCTTTCGGTGGCTGAACTAAAGTCTTGTCTCTGAGTAATCTTTGTCCTCTATGCAGCCATCAGTGCACACTGTGACACCTTACCAGAAACTGAATCTCAAATCAGGCAACTCATTCACCTTGGACTTCCCAGCCTCCAGAACTATATTCATAGTTTTTTTTTTAATTTTTGCAGTGCTGGGGATTAAACCATGTTGTGCAAGTGCTCTACCACAAGCATAGCCTTCCAAAACCATAAAAAAATAAATTTCCGTTGTTTAAGACACATAGTCAGATATTTTGTTAGAGCAGCCTAAGCTAATGAGAATACTCCTGTTGGTCACCCTCCCATCACAACACTCACCTTCTGTCATACTTCTAATTATCTTTCCTTAATTTATTCTTCTTGATGCATATTATCATCTATTTACATAATGTATTTTAAATTTATCCTGGTTATTTTCTGTCTTCCCTGATTAGAACATAAGTTCCATGGGAATAGGTATTTTTATTTTTCTGTTCTATTCACTGCTATATTTCCTAGAATAGTGTTTTATCTTATCATGGAAGCAGTAACCTTTAAAATGCTGAGAAAGCCATGCATGGTGTTACAGTTTATATCTGGATGCCCCCCCCACCCACCAATCCTCATACACTCAGAGTCGAGACCTGTGGAAAGGGATTACATTATGGGGGTGGTAGAGCTGGCTTGGTTTTAGGAAGTGGAGTCTGCCTGAACAGGTGGGTCACTTGGTGTAGGGTTTATCTCCCTTCTCGCTTTCACCCTTCCTTCCTCTCTCTCTGCTTTCTGGTAGCCATGCCATAAACAGCTCTCCTTTACATAGATCCTTCCACTATACCTTTCTGCTTTGGAGCCAGCCAGCTTGGGCCTAAAAACATGAGCCAAAACAAGCCTCTACTAATTTAAGTTGTAGGTGTCTGATATTGTGTGTCAACAACAAGGGAAGTAACTAAGACAATGCCTGTAATCCCAGCACTCTGGGGAGCCCGAGGCAGGACGATCACAAGTTGCCAAGTGTGGGCAATTTAGCAATTCTAAAAAAAAGAGAGAGAGAGAGAAAAGGGGAAAAAGGCTGGGGATGTGGTTCAGTCTGAAGGCCTTGGGCTTAATCCCCAGTACTGCAAAAGAAATGCTGAGAAATACTGACTTCAGCCTAGAAACTCAGGAAAGACAAATAAATTACATAATGAAGAAGCTCCCAAAATAAAATATAAATGTGTATAGTAATTAAAACTAAAACAAAAAGGATACAAACCTAGTGTAAGAAGATTGTACAAATATAGCCTTATAGAATAATGTGCCCTTATCAGCACTCCATAAATTAGTTCTCAAATTTTGTAAGAACAAATTACCAAGAATAATGAGTGATTCCAGGAATTTTCAACACATAATACTCTGTGGTCAGTCCAAGAAAGCAATATGTATGATTTGCTTTGTAGGAGAGTAAATACTCTAAAATAATGGGCACAAGTCTATTAAGCATAATAGTTATCATATTTCAATTTATTTCCATGTAAATTGGTTGCAACATGCTGAGTTAGTACAAAGAATTATAAAAAGACAATTAAATGCATTGAAAAATATAAAAAATAAGTGCAGCGTATTAAACTACATGATTTTTAACTAAAAATCTTTGGATTGTGAAAGCACCACTTACCTCCCTATTTGAAATCTGGCAACAAAGTTACTCCCAAAAGCATATCCTATATTGAATTAGATCATCATCCCACAGAATACAAAATGTACATTTCTAGGCATATGTATGTTCAACAACATACCAACAAATTTTGGTAACTACTCCATGTCAAACATTATTAAAACAGGGTATTAACTCATTAATGTTTTCATTTAAAAAGAAAGATCTCTTTCCTCATTACAGTATGCATTTATAGAGGAGAGATCTGTCAAATAAATTACTGCAAAGTGGTTTAAGCTAAACCTTATAACACTTGAATTATATAATTGGGGGCAAATAACCTTTAAAGTGAAAGACAAATGGAAAATTTAAGAGCATTTAATTTGCATAAATGCAATGTTAATAGTCTATTCCTGGTTACATATTCTAGACTTAATCTATATACGTCACTACAGTAGGCCCTTGAAATGTTTATAGGTCAGTTTTAATTTTTTCCAATTTTATTTTACCATAAAAAGTAATACAGAAGTACGTTATCATACAAAAATAAGATGATCCTATGAAAATAATTTAGTGTCATTCTAGAAACATTTTAGCATTAGGACCATCTTAATAGTTTTTGTGTTGTGAGCTCCTACTTTGAAATAAACATTTGTATTTTACAATCTTGTGCATCCAAAACTCATATTTTGCTTTTGAACTCTTAGAACTGAATTGAAGAGTTTTCTTCAGGTCAACAATCACTGTGACTTTGGTCCAAGGGAGAAGCCATGGGAAAAAGAACTTTATATATTATAAGATTTGATCTTCCTTTTTCCTGAATTTAACATTAACATTTGACCCAAGTTATTGGCTTTGAAGTTTTGTCCACTAAATTTCTACTATAAACACTGAAATGCTTCTCAGACAATACTGTATCAGCATTAACGATGAAATAGAACAAACCATCCATTGATTAACTATCATGATTTTAATGCCATCCATAGTCCATACTCTCTAACTAATTGGAAAATGCTTGCAGTGCATGACTTCAATTACAAGCCATAGTTGCATAGGAAAATATCAGTTTACACTTAGCACAATATATTTTCTTTTCTTGCTTTCCTTGACTCGTGTTAATGTATTAAGGATAATGAATCACCATCTACCACTGGAATAATTTGACTCTACAAACCAGGGTAAAATTCATTTCTCCAAGGAAATTTTCCTGCTAATTGTTACCTGTCTTTCTCCCTGGGACAGTGTTGGGAATGTGAGCTAACCTCACTTATTGAGGGGTAGAGGTATTTGGAGGGACTGAGACTATTCTTTGCAGTTCATTTCTATAAAATTTTAAATGGCTGGAGAAACTAAGAATTGAAACTCTTATTCTTCTTTCATTTTATTACATTTTCCTACTTAGGATTTAATCCTGAAATTAAAGGCTATATGAATGTTTGCCACACATTTGCTAGGGATCATTACAACGCATCAGTTGGCAGGAGCTATAATTTACTCTTAAAGAGATTCATGGAACCACCTAAATGACCAATCTCTTAATTTACTTTCAACTTATTTTTCAAACTTGCTTTAAAGTACTTGGATTTTTCTCACACTGGTAATTCTCAAAAGGGTTAAGATACTTTTAAGTCTTAAGTATAATTATGCATCTACGTGTGATTTTGAAGGTGAGCATTCTTCCTATGTAAATCAATTTGATATATAAAAATGTGAAATTATGTAATGATACACCATGAAATATATGAGCACAAGCATGAAAGAATAAATTCTATAGTTTAGCCTGGCCTATAGCGTTCATTTTTAAATGGTTTGGTAGCCTTAAAGATCATCACATCCATGCTCTCCAACAAAAGAAAAAGCAAACAAACTATGGAAACTTTATCCAGATATGGATAGATAAATGTATTTTATTGATAGTATCTCTGAAATAAGTTCAAAACTACTGAAGTTAATCTTGTCCTGAAATAGCATAAAGCTAGCCTACCAGTGGTACTTTCTTATCTAAAAATCATATTTGTGAAAAAGATAAAATATGCAATTTCCAAACTCTAGCTCCAACAAAACTTAAGCAGAAGGCAGAGCCTTTTATGGAGTGGGAATGTAAAAATTAGAGCTATCTGGTCTGAAGAGCCCAAGCAATTCCAATATTCTTAGCAAAACAGACCAATGTCAGTATCTTAGTTCTTGGGATACCAATTTTCCTGAACATGAAAACATTCTTATTTAGGACATGAAAATCTCAGGAATGAATGTATTGAAGGGTATAAGGACCAGTGACTTCCAGTTTGTCATGCATTTCTATTTGGTTTGTTTCTATGAATTCCATATCCCATTGTATAAAGTAGTATTTAGTCATATTGATGTTTAAATGGCTTTTGGGAGAAGAGGAAATTGGTACATTTGCTAGGCCTATTTTATGTATTGTTTTCTTGTTGTAGATGATCCTGGAGTTTTACAAATGGCTCGTAAATATCTCAAATCTCTTATGACAAAAGTATTTCTCTATTTAAAAAATTAACTTATAGCAAAATAGGAATAAAACAATAGAAACTACTGTGGTAAAATCATGTTTACCCTTCAGTACATTAAAACTAAATGCATACTAATTCTTATATAAAATAACTAAGTAAATTTGCTTACTAGCAAAGATATTAAAAATTATTGATAAATCTTGACCAGTGACTATACATTTACTAAATCTCACCATACTTATAGTAGAGGTAATATGTGTAGGATCTAACAATAAAAATGTCATCCAAAGTGCCAGTATGTGGCCTCTTCAGGGTAGTTGCTAAAGACAAGATCTGTACTGCCTCAAAAGGATCTCAGACTTCACTGTGGTCACAGAGTTTGTTCGAGCTCTGAAATAGAAAAGGAAGAAATCAGCATTTATTTGATACAGAGTCAACTCTTAAATTGGTCCCATAGTGAAATAACAGTATTAACAGAAGCCAGCCAGCCAGCCATGCCCTGAAATTGAGTTTCCTAGGAAGTATCAGAGGATAGTGGCATAAAGATTTAGGTTGAAGATCAGACTGCTGGCTTTGAAACCAGCTCTTCCACTTGCAAATGGTGTAATATCCTTGGGCTTCATTTTCGCCATTTCTAAAAATGGATTAAATAATAGAATCTCTTCATTCGATTGTGATAAATTTAATTAATTAATATAGGTAAAGTCCTTAGAATATCCCTTGGAGCACAGTAAGCACTCAATGCACGTTAGGTGTTGTAATAATAACAATGTTGTTATAATTATTTTGTAAATACACGCTGTTCTGACTGCATATAATAGGGATGTCTCTTGGAGGCACCAGTTATCATTCTAGAGTTGAGGAAAGATAAAATAATTCAAAAGTCAAAGAAAAGTTGAAGGGAATCACATCTTGGGGAACAATTATAAAACTAAATCTCAAAGCTGTCTGTGGGAGGTAATTATTACCCTTCAAATCATGTGAAAACTGGGCTCTGCAAATAATGTTTTTAAGATGGCAGCCAAAATAAGCTTAGATGCAGTGCTGGTGAACCTTTCCAAGCTTTCAGTGAAACAACTAGCCCACTCTGCACGCATGCCACAGGTTCACTGCCCTTGGTTAGAGGCAAAAGTAAGAGAGCAGAAAAAAAGCTGAAAGGATATATTTAGAATTTCTGCATTTGAGAGAGATGAATTCAAAATTCCTGGACAGTGTGGCTTGTGGAAGAACCTTTAAACAAGCCTTAAACTTTTGATTGGTGATCACCAAATCCCCTAAGCAGTGCCATTGTTGGAATAATTTGTTTTATAACAAATTACTAAACAGTTGTTCTTAATGGTCCAAAAAAGCAATGAAAACATTCCTTTACTTTGCAGCAGAGGACTCTGGGATAGAGAGAGCCATTTTAATAGATTTTAGATGCCAGTGGGGTAAAAACTAATATAAAAAATATAAAGCCCTTAATTTTACATTCTAGTTTTTCATACAATTCCTGCATTCTACCTCGATCAACTCACCTTATTTGAATAGATATTACTTATTGCAGCAGATACTGATTCAAAAAAAATTGGTCTCTCTGAGTCTAGATTTCCATAGTACTTCATTGCTTTTATCAGGGAATCTACAAGAAAGTACACATGATATAAAGATACATGGAACAGCAGAAGGATCACATTCAAAGCCAGCCAAGGTCACTCCGTTACCTGTGCAATTGGCTAATGATACATCCACATTCATATCCTTACAGTCCATATAAACCTGGAAAAATCAAAATATTATACCTATGATTAATTCAGAAAAGCTGATAAAAAAGGAATAAAAAGAGGCTTTAAAAGAGAATCTACAAAAAAACAAAACAAAACAAAAAGCACATTTTTATGAAGTTAAGCCACCAGAGGGAGGCATTGTTACATAGTCAGATAGTCTGGCATAACCTGGCAAGTGGTTTGAAGACTAAAATTAATTCAGCCAAGCATCTACCTTTACTGCAACTAAATTTGGCTGTTTCTATTTCCCACTGTATTTAATAAAAATCTAAGCATTGCCTTTCTTTTCCCATAATAATGACATAAAATTGTTCTCCACCTCTTTTATTGGAAGTCAAGGACCCATTTATGAAAGTGATGAAGGCTGACCTTCTGGTGAATTAATATCTTGCAACCATTTAAGCATATTCATGGGCTCTATAAATCCCAACCATGAATGGAAAATTGAAAACCTCACTAGGATCTAAGACAATTTTGATCTTCCAACTTCCCTTTTTAAAAGTCCATCAAGAGGAGAGATGTTAGTGGCATGCTTTAGAGTCCTGCCGGTTAAATTTTGGAAAATCTCAAGTAGAAGCAATGTATGAAACACTCTGATCTTAAACTTACCCAGACCAAAGTCATAGCATGAAATTCAGTGAAAGTGATCTAGAAGTTTTAATTACAGTAGAATAGATTTTATTATATAACAGTGATATATCTTATATGAAAATTACATAAAGCTGCATTTATAATAATGGCATATGTGATACACTCAAAATTTCCCTATTTTTCCAGCAGGAAGCAGTTTTCTATATGTGATAAGAATTCTGAAATAATAGGAGTTGTATCACTTCTAGCATAAATGAACAAGCAAAATATATATGGGCCGAGACTTTGATATTAAATAAATGGCTCCTGATCTTGTTAATTTAAAGTGATTAATTCAAGGTGACCTCTCAGTGTTCGGCTTTTTGTTAAGCTCAATGAAGCACAAACACATAGTTATGGGTGGTTTGTTGATGCTGATAAGTATAATCTCCAGTTCACTGACCTCTCTAGTGTCCCAAGTAAAAGAACAAACAGAAGTCACTCCACTTCCTTCAACCTCCAACTCCTGGGAGATTTTGCTTATGCTAAAGTGATGAAGCGAGCAAGCCAGGAGTGTTATTAGAAGCCAGGAAAACATGCATGGCTAAAGAGCCTCTGTGGTTCTTTATTCTGGACCCTCTCCCAGGGAGGTGGAAACTAAGAAATAATATTTACTAGTTATGATATTATTTGTCCCTTCAGAAGTTGCTTATTTATTTATTTATTTTTTGGTACCAGGGATTGAACTCCGGGTCCTTGCGTTTGCGAGGCAGGAGGCAGGCGGTTGAACCACTGAGCTAAATTCCTGGCCCCAGAAGTTGCCTTTTTAAATGAGAAGAACATAATAGAGGCTAGCATCACTGAGTATTTACTAAATGCTAGACATTTGTTATTCATAATATAAGCCTCACCACTTGATTAAATGGGTGTTTCTCTTCATATCTATCTATCTATATATATAGAAAACACATAGTTATTTTCTGCCAATTTAAAAATAAACTGTATCAGTCAATTTATTCCACCTAGGCTAATGTTTCTCCACTTGTGTGAGAAACAACTGTGGTTGTTTAAAGATTTTAGGTCAGAACTATGACTCAGAGGACTACATGGAAAATGAGAATCGGGACCATCTTGAAGCACACAGTTGATAATGGCGCTCTTCTAGACCTCAGCAACGCTCAGCAGGTAAAAGTGCCAAACACAAAAATCCTTCCAGCTCTGGAAGGCTGAGGCAGGAGGACCAAAAGTTTGACCCCAGCCTGGGCAGCTTAGCGATTTACAAGGGCCCATCTCAAAATTTAAAATGAGGGCCAGGAGGTAGCTTAATGGGCAGTCCCTAAATTCAATCCCAGTACTGCAAATATAAATAAATAAATAAATAAATAAATAACCTACAGTGAATGGAGCAGCGGGACAACATTTTTTACAATACAGCTTTAGTTGCAAGAAAACATAAAGTAGTCAGGTTGAGTCTGATGTTCAATTGTGCAAAGCTTTTATAATGAACACAAAAATAAAAGGGTAACCTGCCGAAAGTAGCTATTGCATTTAATACCTAAAGTATTTACATTTTATTTTTTTTGTATTTCTTTGCTTTCTAAATGTCTGCTAATACAAAAACAAAAATCACCTCATCTTTACAAGTGAATTAACTGAGATCCATAGAAAAGAGACAACTCCCCAACTCCTGGGGTGTGGCAAGTGTGGCTTTTGCTTAGCAGTTTCCCTCCACACACACCCAGCCTTATTGTCATAGGAGAGTGAGATTGAAATTGACCTTTATACCACCTTGTGTTTAAAAGGTTGAACTTGTTAACGTAAATTTAAAATGCAAATGAATAGAGGCTCACACATACAACATTAGAGAAAACAATCAAAATCCATCTGAGACCCTATCAAGGCTTCTAATCTGAACCCTTTAAATTTCCACTTCTGTCTACAATAAGTAGCTAACACAAGACTATCCCATCTCCCTCTGCAAGCAGACAATTGAACTAAAACACAGGCACAGCTGTACTTAGACCATGGCCTCAGCACAGCAACACAGTATTGAGCTTTCTGAGAAAAGGACAGATAAGGCCAGCCCCACCACCAGCTCACCTTGTTGCCCCAAAGCATGATGAGGGGACCCAAGTGACATCCAGAAGCTTTACTTGGGCTCAGCAGACAGAACTGGAGTCCAGGGAGAGTTGGGTAGGTCAGATTTGTGGAGAGAGAATTGAAAGGAGGTAGCTATGCAGAGATAGAATTCCAGAAATGTTCATAATTTTTTTTATGGCTTTGGCTGAAAGTGAAGTCACACATAGGGAGGCGCCAGAAGTCTGGGGTAAGGAAACTTGTAGGGATCAAGCACAAGAAGAGGTGCTGAGTGTAGGCACAGAGTTGGAAGGGAAGTGAGAGCACTGAGGAGTAGATGCTGCCCCACCCTTAAGACCCCACCCCAAATTAGGCCATGGAGAGAGACCGCTCAAAGAAATGAAGAAGGAGTGAATTCCTTATTGACTTCATGTTCACTCAAAAAGAAGAAAAATTTTCCAGAAATGCGTCAAAGTCTTCCTTAAATTCCCAAACTTAGGTCTTCCTCCTTAGGTGGAAATGGGGGTTTGAAAGACCAGGGATGATATTACGTGAAGATGAAACTGGCCGTGATGTGGGAAAAGAGTTTGCTGCCTCCAGTACCATTTGCTTATCATGTAGCCTGTGCCCTGGAAAGGACTTTTCTCTTTCTTTCTAGAAGTCCTGTAAGTGGTGTGTCCAGAAGATACTATGTCCATCACACCTCAGGTCTATGTCCCGTGACTACCCATGAGAACACCCCAGTCCTGGCCCCACACATACACCCCTGAAGCCCGACAGGATCTCTTGGACACAAATTTACAATGCTGTAAGGCACAGAGACCCATGTCCTTTGTGAGGAAAAAGGTGAAATAAGTATTGTAAGAAGGCTCAGACTATGGAGCTGAGAGAGTGGCTGGTGAAAGCTCTGCTCCTGAAGAGAAAGGAAAACATCAGTCCAAATCAAGATTGTGCAAAATACCTCAACAAGCATGGAGACTCCAGAAGAGTCAAAAAAGGTCAACCCACCGCAATCCAGGACTAAAGACCACTTCTCAGTAAGACAGGGCTGTGAAGCCTCTTCTGTAGGAAGAACAGAGACTCAAATTAAGGACCATTCTTAGACATTTGATTATATTAAGCAATGAGGAGACAACAACAGTCTCATATTGTTAAACACTAATTCTACACACACTTTAATTGTGACACTTTTCAGTTAATTTCTAATTATTTCTGAACACTTTGATTTTTTATTAGAATGTTATTTCAGGTAATTAAGACATAACTCAGAAAAAGATGAGATAGTTTACCAGTACCATTTCACTGGTAAACAAAGTCTCAGATGACAACTCACAATGTGGGAAAAAATCTTCACCTGCTCTTCCTCAGACAAAGGTCTACTATCTAGAATCTATAAAGAACTTAAAAAGATCAGACCTCCCAAATTTAAAGACCCAATCCAAAAATGGGCATCTGAAATGAACAGACCTTTCTCACACAAAGAAGTAGAAATAGCAAATAAATACATGAAAAAATATTCAACATCACTGGTCATTTGAGAGATGCAAATGAAAACAATGCTGAGATTCCACTTCACTCCAGAAAGAATGGCTGCTATCATGAAATCAACCAATAACAAATGCTGGCAGGGCTGTGGGGAAAGAGGAACCCTGCTCCACTGCTGGTGGGAGTGTAGACTGGTGCAAGCACTGTGGAAATCAGTATGGAGATACCTCAAAGAACTAGGACTGGAAGTCCCGTTTGACCCTGCTATTCCACTGCTGGGGATCTTCCCCAAAGAATTAAAAGAATCATACCACAGTGATATATGTGCGCCCATGTTCATAGCAGCACAGTTTGTAATAGCTAAAACTTGGAAACAGCCCAAATGCCCATCAACTGGAGACTGGATAAAGAAAATGTGGTTTTTTTATAAAATGGAGTACAACTCAGCCATAAAAAATGAGAAATTAGAGACATTTATAGCTAAGTGGATGCACATTGAGAGAATACTCTGAAGTGAAATAAATAGGACACACATGTGTAAACACCGAATAGTTTCTCTGGTGTGAGAAACTAAAAGTGTAAATAAGGACTAAATGTATAATAGGTAATGTGAAATAGGAAGAAAAGGGGCAAAGGGGAAGGAAGTGGGAGGGCTAGGGGAAAGGATAGAAGGGAATGGGATTAATATGAGAAAATGGAAAAATAGGAACAAAATTTTTGTAAATAGGGAGGAATGAAGGGGTTGAAGGGAGGGCTGGGCAAGGGTGAAAAATAAGAACCAAGAGAGACTATGTAAAGGTGCAAATTTCCAATGATGAATGTCATTATATTATAAACCTAAAATGTACCAATGATTAGAATGAATAATCGAAAATGTAAAATAGGAAGAAAAGGTCCAAAGGGGTAGGGGTAGTGGGAGGGGCAGGAGAAAGGAAAGAAGGGCAAGGAAAAATGCTGAGAAATGGAAAAAATGGAAATAAAGTCTTTGTAAATAGGGAAGGGTGGAGGGTGTGAAGGGAGGGCTAGGAATGGGGAAAAAATAAGAACCAAGATGCATTATGTAAAGGTACAATTCCCAATGAGAAATGTAATTGTGTTGTATACCTAAAATGTACCAATAAAAGAATTTAATAAAAAAAATTAAAAAAACAAAGTCTCAGAAAATTTCAGTGCTTTTGAAACTCTATATATACAGTTAGTACAAACCACAGACTAGAACAGAGTCTTCAAGACAGTTTGAATAATGCACTTTTTACAATATCCCTCTTCCTTTCCTGGGTATTCCCAGAGGTAAACCCTGCTTTGTGATGCCTGAAGCTTACAAAATAATTTTTTTAACTTTTATTAGTACATGTTTGCAGTCCAAATTGATTACATTCACTCTAGAGAACTGGTTCATATACATAACACATTTCTTTTTTCCCTTCTCTCCATCTTCCTTTTACTTTTCCAGCATCAGATTTATTTATTTATCTTATAAGATCATATAAAGTTAATTTTCATACATACAAATTATAAATCAGACCAATAGGCCAAAGAACATATAAAGCATATAGGACAATTGTACTAAGGAAAGGTACTCTTTTAGATACATTATCTGAACTGGATTATAATACTTATTTTCTCTCTCTTTTTTTCCTACTATCTGTCTTTTATTATATATATATATAATATACATGTATTCATATAAGAGAAAGTGTGCAATATTTAAGCTTGTGTGTCTGGATTACTTCACTTAACATTATGTTCTCAAGGTTTAAAACAAAGATCCACATTGCTGGGGTTTGTCCCACAGCCTTGGAAGGGATCTGTGGGAGGGACCTTGAAAATAAAGTGTCATTTGGTTCACAGCGAATCTGCCTAAATCCACCCCAGATTATACCTGACCAAAATAAAATGATTTTACTGTGGTACTCATGGCCCCTTTCTGATTGACATTGTCAGTGCCACAGTTTCCTCATATGTGATGACATTTCCATTTGCGGAGCCTGTCTAAAAAGTGTCATGACCCTCAGGACTGATTATGTAGGTTTAAGATTCCTTCAGCATTAGTAAGGAAAGTCTATCAA
Source organism: Heterocephalus glaber (assembly GCF_000247695.1). The sequence goes on from NW_004624744.1 coordinate 610,735, forward strand.
ATAAACTCTGACTCATTCATTATGAAAATCTCTGAAGAAATTAATTCTTAATTGGAATAGTTTTGCCATTTAAAAAGCTCAAGATTTTCTCTCATTGTAGCTATGTAACAGTGGGAATATATGTTTGTATTTAGGCAAAAAATGTGAGATAAAGAGTTCATAAAAAAACTGCCACATAGAGATTAAAAACAGGAGAGCGTGGAATATAAAACAGACCCTGAAAATTTTTACATGGCAATAACTGGTAGAAAAAGGAGATTACCATGCAGTAACTTTTAATGTATTTGGTAAGGGCATTCAGGTATAGGATTTGTTTTTAAGTTTCATTGATTAATAACTAGAGTATTAGTATATTCAAGAAATTTTTTTAAATGTAGGTGATAAATGAGTGAAAACCTATTCCTTTCTTCGAGGAGCTTATAATACCCTTGAATGCCAAGGATAGGATTGGTATGTAAACAACATATGATTAAAAATGATAAAATGAAAAGGAATGGGAATTCACAAAAAAGGAGACAGCTTTGAAGGAAATGACACACAGATGTGAGCATTTCAACCAAACGAATGGCTTTAATTAAACACTAATGAGAGCTTAAGATCACAGACTCCTCCAGCTCCCCATCGAGGGCGGACCTGGGCCCACACTACAGTCTTGTGTTCTGCTTTCCTGTTTCTCCAGTGGGAAGAGGGCTAAGCAGTTTGCATAGATTCAGACAAATGTTTCCATTGGCGTCACATGGTAAATTAGAAGCTCAAACAAACTTTAGCTCATCCATTGAGCACTCAGTTATCACTATTTGCCTAATTAAACATAGGACTTACCTCTACAATGGTAGGGCTTTTATTCATACTCTCGGGTATAAGGTATCCCTGCTCATTGTAGGGAAAGATAAAGATGAAGAAAAAAGAATATTTACTCTAAGCAAAGAATCTTCATTCTACTCAACAGTGGAAGTTTGGGTTATAGATGTATTTTTATATAATTTTAACAATTATGTATTAGGTAAGCAGAAAACACAAAATACATATGACATACATGATATACATATGTACATATGTCAAAATTTGTTTTAGAAAATAAAATCTGTATGGTTTATTTAAAGGCAGTAGTGAATTGGAACCACCTCACACCAATTGTATACATATCTTTCCAACTCCTTGCAGAACAATAGTATTTTGGTAGCTTGAAATCAGTCATGGGAGAAGCATTTACATCACAGGAATTGACAAGCCCTACAAATCATTGCTTCTCTATAACCCCATCAAATCTCCCCTGCTTAAGACATGCTTAAGATATGGCAGGATATTACTGCTTAAAACTAGGTGCTCTTGTTAAAGAAAATAATCAATAATTTAAAAAACTATATAGTAGCTTTGATTAAATAAATGATTTAAACCATGACTTATTTGGCAATAGATCTTAAAATGACAATGATAAGACAATTTGATATTAAAACCAGTCTTCTTTTAAAACTTTTTCTATAGCACTGTTCTTACCAAATAATGTATGTTTAATAAAATTAAATACTACCTAGTCTGAAATATGCTAAAGTATAAAATTATTTGCTCAAAATTTCTGTGGAAAAATAGTATTACTAATTATCCTAAAAATCAATGAAGTATGAATTTTGAGATCTTTAATTCTTACTCTTTACTAAAACATAAGTTATACAAAAGAAATTAGTGAAAATAAACTGTAATCTGAAACAAATTAGCAATTGTTTGATTCAGAAAAGATACAAATGCATCACTTTTCCTGAAAGAAGCTACATAAATTGTCACCTAAAGCCATATGGGATAAGTTCAATCATCCCATTTTATAGCCATAGAAGACAAACCTACTCAATCATGGTACTTTTTCCCACTGAGTTCAGACAAGACCTTACAAGTTTTATCAACTCAGTGCTTCAGGAAGCCACTCGTAGTTGATCTGAATTTCATTTGTCTTTAGAATTTAAAAATACTATTGTGAAAAACAATATGTGTATATATTAACAAGGGACATTGATAAATCTATCTAAATGACTAGAAAATAATGATAAAAAGGCACTGAATATTTTTAAGGAAAAAGTCCTATTTTTCCTTTCTATTCTACCATATTTATTTCACTATTGAATTGTACTTGCCATTCTCTTTATTTTCTTATATTTATGTCATAATTTAGGTGATACTAAATTCTTAACTATGAAAATGTTTGTATTTTATCAATTTTGATATAAAAACTTTACTTTCATTATCTCAGAATGTATTCATGCTACTGCTCGCTGTGTCATTTATTTTTATATTTGAGTTTCCTCTTTGCTATACTTTTAATCAAAATACTTACATATTTTCAGCCCATCCAAAACAAAACAAAATAAAACAACAACAACAAAAAGATTCATACTATGTAGTTGTAGGTAGTTGTTTAAATAAGCTATTTTAAAAGAAGCAATTCAAAATGTTTCTTTTAAATTAAAAAAAAAATCCTAATGGTGAAGTTACCAATTCATTCAAATTAAAATTTAAATACAATGGGCATTTCTGAAATCTCTTCAAAATTAAGTGAAGTTTTGTTTTTGCATAGTACCCTTTCAGTTCTGCCATTGTACTGATTTTATGGATATAACCTTGTGCTATAAGCTTCTAAGCAAATCAACTAGTGCAGTAAAAATCACATCATTCTAGAAAAGAATAAAGTGAATGCACAGCTAATATCCTGCCTTAAGCAAAATGAAGTGAGCTTGGAGCATGTGCAAAGGAGACAATTAATCTATACCCATGTGGGATGTGTAAGTGATGAGCTTTATCTACAAAAAACAACATTTCAGAAAGAAATTAACCATCAGGTGTGGGTGGGAAATTAACTCCAGATTATGGAAGCCAGCTCTTTCTTGTGAATATTCATTAACTCCTTTAATTAAAAAGTATTCATAGTTGCATAATTTAGGGGTGCTTTTCATGTGCTTCAAAAAATTCTTGACAGTTGGTGAGTCACTTGTAATTTTTTTAAAAACTAAGTATTTTCTGTTGATACCAATTAACTACTAAAAAGCCAATTTACATCTCTAATTTCCCAAAAAATAAGAGACAAGAAACATTTAGAACAAACAACACTACCTTTGGAAAATGTGAACATATTATTAAATATTTCACTCATTCATGAATTCACTCATTCAACTAGTTGGTTAGTTTGGATGCATTGAGTACTTACTCTAAGTACCAGACTAGGAAATGTAAGTACAGCAGTGAACAAGCAAGATGAGGATCCCTTGTCCTTCAGAAAACTTACAATCAAAGAGACACTAACAAGTTGAACTAATAATTTGAAGTCTTCCAAAGTCTGGTAAAAATGGAGACAGTCCTAACAAAGCACAGGAGACCTGGTATGGTAGAAAGAATGTTCCCTTCCCCCCAAGAGATACCCACCTCCTAACTCTCAAGACCCAAGGACAGGTTACTTTACATAGTAACAGGAACTTATAGATTGTATTAAAGGTGTTGGGATGAGGGAGTATCCTAGTTTGCTCAGGTGAGCCTAATATAATCACAAGAGAGTCAGAAGTGTTGATAAAGGAAGATACCATCCAGCTGGATTGAAACTGGAGGGGGGGGCTTTTATTCATTCTCTCGGGTATAGTGTGCCTAGGAATGCAAAGAGTCTAGAATTTGAAAAAGGCAAATAAATTGATTTTATTCTAGAGCTTCAGCAAGGAATATTGTCTTGCCAAAAGCTTGATTTCATGTCCCTATGGCTCATTTCAGACTTGTATCACCTAGAACTGTCAAATAATAAATCTGTGATGTTTTAAATAACTAAGTTTGTAACAACTTATTACAGCAGCAATAGGAAATTTATATACCTGGGCTACTGATTAGGGGAGAGAAAGAGCTTGTTTAGAGTTTAGGATCCATCATGGCCAAAGCCATGTCTATTTTCTTCATCCTTTAATATGCAGTATCTATTATTGTACCCAGGATTTAGAAGATGTCCAATAAATGCAAAAAAATATTTGGTGAATACTCAAGTATGAAAGAAAGTGTGAGTTGAGGGGCGGAGGACACCTGCAAATGAAGCAGGTGAGTAGGCAGCGGAGGTCAACTGGAAAATCACCAGTTAGCTAGGGAGACCTCAACACGGTGCCCCATAGGGTTAGCATAAGGCTACTAAAGTATTTTGAGGACCCACACTGCTAAATATAGTTAATAGATTTCAATTAAACAATTTTTATTTTCATTTAGAGAAATAACATTGTTCTATCTTATAATTTGTGTAGCTTTTCTTCGTATCTCTTGCTTATTCTATCATGTGCTCAACTACGAATCTTCCCCTTCTGAAAAGATTGTTGGGGACAGCGATATTTTGTGTTCTCTTCCCTCTCGCGTGCTGCCTTACTGGGAGTATATCATCTCCCTTTGCTTTGTAACTGCCAAATCTATTATGCAGCCCCTCAAACCCACTGAATGTGTCCTGGATGTTCTCACATGATGAACTTATCTCATAACCTCCAACCTAAACTCATCTTTCATTCCCTGTAGCCACCCCACCTCACCCGGGCTCCCTATCATTTCCCCCACTAGGAGTGGTAAAGCTTTGGAGTCATCATTTGTCATACAGCAGACCAAACAGTCTGAGAGTCACATTAATTCATTTCTAACATGACTAAGGATAGAATACAAAATTATACAAATGAAAATGTAAAGGTAATGGAACCAAGAATTAGACGTTTCAGTGGTTAAATTGAGAGATGGAATGTAAAACTTCACCTTATCATTTAAAGCATAGAAAACTGAGAGCAGGACAATGAGACTAAATGAGAGAGGGAGAGTGATGTTGGAGGACATTCTGTTCTGGAATATCAGAAGAGGGAAGAAGAAGAAACAGGAGAAATATTCTGAATAACTTCTTCTGACCACTACGGAAGGACCAAGGGAGACAAGAAGTTTCACGCAAAGGTGATTGCCCATCAGCTACTGTTCTGTGACAGTTGGGGCTGGTCCCAGGAGGCAGAGGTGAGAACTCCTTGTAGAAGTTTGCAGTCTAGTGGGAGAATATCCTATTCAATAAGTTATGACTCAAAAGCACTGTAACAGTATTATGCAAGTGTTTTCTGAGAACCCAGGTGAGAAAAAGTAAATGTGTCATGAGAAGTTAGAAAAAGCCAGAGAAGACGCTATCTGAGGTGTATCAGTGGTATGGGCTGATGTTAATTCATATATTTCTATTCTGGTCTATAATATTTATCTAGAGTATATTATATGCTGTAATACAGTGGGTATTATAATATGTATTTAATCAACTCATGTAAATGTTTTATCTATTATTTATGTTAATGGATATTTTGCTGTTTTTCAGTTCTGGGGAATAATAAGCAATAATAAGCAATGCCACTATGAAGAATTTTGTATTATTTTTCTCCACTGGTAGATTTCACTGGTAAAGACACCATGGTATAGAATAATCTTTTTGGGAAAAGTTTGGACTAATGATGTAATTTCTCTAGTGGTTATAGGAAAATCTTTTTTGTTGTGGTTATAGGTTAAATCTTTTTTGTTGTTTTAAAATCACTTTTGCAAAGTCATACATTATTTAGAATTTTCCAATATCATCCAAATTTTCTTCTGGTATCAAGATATCTATAATATAATCTATAGTATAATCTTTTATACAGCCATAAGATCTGTAGTTATATTTTTTTTCTGGTCCTAATATTGTCCCTTACCATTTTTTCTTAGTCAGTTTTTTTAGTGTTTAATAATTTTATTATTCTTTTCAAAGACCCAAACTGAGATGTTGTTGATGATTTAAATTTTATCTTTTTTCTATTTTATTAACCTCTATTTCTATTTTTATTATTTCATCCCTTTTACTTTCATTGGTTCCATTTTGAATCTTTCAGTTCTTGATATAAATGATTAAATCATTGATTTTTTACTTTTTCCTAATACGTGCAGGTTTGTTTTCCTTATGTACTACTTTATTTTACCCCATAAATTTTGATATGCATTTCCCTTATGAGATTTAATTACCTTTCCCCCCTAATTCTCACTATGACTTCTTTGAACAACAGATAATTGCAAAGAGTATTTACTAATTTGCAAATATATGGAGGCTTTTGGTTATTTTTTTGCTGTAAATTTCTTTTCAGTAAAGATTTACAGCTTAATTGCATATTGGCCAGAAAACCTGGAGGTATAATTTCCCTTATTTTAAATGTGTTGAAATTTTCATTATGCCCCCAGCTTATGGTCATCAGAGAAACAGTTGGAGTCTGAAGTCTTTCCCAGCTACCTGAGGGAAAATGTAACAGCCCAAATTTGCCATGCAGGGAGAGCTTCAGCCAAAGACAAGAATGCTAATCAGAGCACTTGGAACCATTGGCCTTTTCCTAGACCTTTGTCAAGATTCTTGTACATCATGCTCATATTCAATGTAACAGACTTTTAAAAAATGTCCTCTTTGATCTTTTTCTCTCTCATATACTGTATATCCCCCTATAAAACTGATGAGGTATTTATCCCTCTCGTTGAAGATAATGGTTTGGTTTTCATTAATTCTACCTTCTTTTTTTTTTCCTGCTGTCCCTCCCTTGTTTGCATCTTCTTTCCATTTATTTTTTAATTGACCATGTATTGCCTTTTTGTCTCTAATGATACAGCCATAATAAAAACAAATACCAAATTCTTTGGGAAATAATAGTAAATAAAAATGTAGTATCAATAGAAGAAAATGTTAAGAAATGAGACAATAACCAAGCCATTGTTTTTTAAAGATATATTCATAACAGGTTACCCTTTGTTTTAAAAAATCAAGAATTTAATAAAAATTATCTATTTTTCAGCATTGACTTATTTCTTCATATTTGTGATCTAGTAACAGAAACATATATAGTGCCATTTCATTCGTTGATAAGTTGTGTCATTTCTTTAGGTCTGCTAAGAATACTACTTATTTTCAACTATATATATTTTTTTCAACTATATATTTAAAGTAATAAATGCCATCACTTTTTAAAAAACATCTAATGAATTTTTGAATGGAATTATTGAGTTAAAAGATTTCCAAAATTCAAAATAAAAACTAAAACAAATATTTCTCAATTTCCAGTAAAAATAACTTTAATTTCCATTTAGTTAGAAGGAATCAGTCAAATATACACTATACAATAAATTGAGCAAGTTTTGTTTATCAATTTATAATTTTAAACTCCATGATGAATAATTTAATTACTTCTAATGTTTGTACGTTAGTAAATATCAAATTAAAAGCTAAACATGCAAGTTTGTTCTAATTCCATTCTATGTTTTATCATTTAGTTAAACGATATAATGTTTTTCATTCATGCTTCATAGTACCACATCACTTTCTTCTGTGTCTATTTTCTCTATATTGAGATAAAATCACATCAACTCCTAAGTTTGAAGGTGAAAGATAAACTTCAAGAAAATAAACATTAATATGGATGACTTAACAAGTACCACAATCAAAAGATTTGTTGCTGTTACCAGATTTACTTTTTTTTTTTTTTTTTTTTACTTTTTTCACATAAATATCAACCTCCAATTGCTTTAAATTACTGACTTGTTTGGGTGAAACTCCAAAATATTTTCAAAGAAAAGATACTTTGAAGAAAAATTGGTCTATATTAAAGCTCTGATACCATAAATTTCATTCTGCAGTTCAAACATTTAAGTAAATGAAAGGGAGAAAGATGAAGAGAAGCAAGAAGGAACAGAGAGGAGGTGGGAAGGAGAAAGAAGAGGCAGAATGGAGAGGAAAAGGTGGAAAAGAGCAGAGAATAGGGAAGAGAGGGAGGGTAAGAGGAAGAAAAGAGGAGAGACTCATTTTTTCCTTAAAACTAACTCACCATTGTAGCTACCATTGGATAGAGAATTGAGTAACATGTTTTGTTCACACTGAAATGAAAACAAATGAAAAGAAATATTTTATAAAAACATTTTGCAAAAAATAAGAAAACACATTATTCCTTTCTCCATAAGGAATAACAAATATTAGTCTCCATTAAATATTTTCACTAGCTATGTTTTCAGAATGCTGCATACACTAAACTTTAAGTGTACCTTAGTTCAGTAAGTAATTTATGTTATCAAGTCAGACTATCTTCCCTAGAACATTTTCAGCAAGACTTTGTTTTGATTTTGGATGAGAAATTAAATATTTGGATGTGTTTTTCATGTAGTGCACCTAATCCGATATCAACCTCATTAGCACAGCATCCATAGAGGCAGGGGCACTGATCAGATCTTTCATATTACACAAAATGTGTGTAATATGAGTAATATGTGCCTGGGACACATTTTTGATTGGTGGAGATTTTGGGGAATGAGAATGAAAATGGCTAACTTCTCTGACAATAACTGACATTCTAACTGATAAAATTTTTTTATTTTGCTTTTGAATTTTTACACTTTTCCTGATTATTCCATGTAAGGTGAAACTAGAACCATTTAAAAGACATACACAAATCTAGTACATCAATAACCAGGGATTTTTCTTTTTTGCTATACTATTTCACAACCACAGTTGTGCTTATCTGACATTCTAATGAGATCACATGCAGCCTACTTCTCAAATGGTGAACTGCTCTTATTTTTGTTAATGATGATGAGAGTAGTTGATGTTTTCTCAGTACGTACTCTATACCAAGGACTTGACATTAATCATTTAATACTCTGAACAATCGAACAAAGTTACCAATCTCATTTTCCATATTAAAGAGTCAAAAATTAAAAAAGTTATGTAACTTGATCAAAGTCACAACGCTAGCAAAAGCCTAGATCACAACCAAAGCTAGTGCCTTTCCAGTTCCATCTTTGTGGTCCCAACACCTGCTTTATACTACTTATCTCAGAAAAGAGTTTCAATCTTTCAGGTAGACCAGAGAACTTCTGTTTCCTCTTCCTGATAACCATTGGTGCAGTTTATAAATCTTAGGTGTTACTGACAGTTATCAGCTGTACCAAATTATTTTACATTTCTAATTCTCAGCCTTCCTTTTACATAGCATTCAGATAATACCACTTACATTGTATGGCTGATGATGATTCGGCCTAATGAAAGTCTACTCCTTGAGAATCATTTAATAAATGTGAGTTTCCCTTCCCTCCTCTTAAAGATACATTTTCTGAAATCTCCTATGTATAAGAATTTCAAGTAATTTCTGTAGATATTCTCCCTTCAAGGAAGTGCATCACTTCTACCTTGAAATAAGAAGTAGATATCCTAGACAGTCTTAGAAGAATAATAGAATATATGATAACCCTGAGGAGCACAGCATCCCCCAGCCCAGAGGACGTGAATCTTTTGGGCATACCAGTGCCCCCAGCACAAAGAAGGTGAGCCACACAAGCACGAGCAGCACACACCCCCCATACACACTGAAATGAGAAGTCACATGAATAAGTCTCAATACCAGACTTCCAGATCACCTAAAGCAACCTCAAAGGGAAACAAGATGGAACAATCTGATACTCAACCACCTGGACTCACTGAACTGGCAACAAAAAAGGATCTGCAAAAAATGAAATCAGAAATAATTTCTCAGATAACAGCAGAGATTGTACCCATACTGCAAGACATGATTAATAAATCTAGAGAGGACACAGATTGAAAAAAAAATAGAGGAGCTGAGGAACATGATGGAATCCCAACACAGGAAACAAGTGGAATCCATAAAAGAGATGCAAATAGATTTCCAGGAGATGAAAAACTCCATTGAAAGTTTACACACCAGAATGAGCCAATGTGAGGATGGAATTTCAGATATAGAAGATAAGATTGCAATTAGTGACCAGGAAAAGAAAAATCTCTTAAAAATAGTAAGGGACCATGAGATATCAATCCAGCAGCTGCTAGACAATGCAAAGAAGAATAACATAAGACTGATGGAGTCAATGAAGAAACAGAAGAGAGTGCAGACAACATAAAAAAACTTCACAGAAGTGATGGCGGGAAACTTCTCAAGCAGGGGAAAAGAACTTGATGTAATAACAAAAGCTGGTGGGGCTTTGGGAAAAGAAGAACACTGCTCCACTTCTGGTGAGAGTGTAGACTGGTGCAACCACTGTGGAAATCAGTATGGAGATATCTCAAAGAACTAGGACTGGAAGTACCATTTGCCCAGGTATTCCCCTGCTGGATATCTTCCCCAAAGAATTAAAAGAATCATACTGCAGTGATATATGTGCACCCATGTTCACAGCAGCACAATTTGTAATAGCTAAAACTTGGACACACCACAAATGCCCATCAACTGGAGACTGGATGAAGAAAATGTGATTTTTTTTAATAAAATGGAGTATTACTCAGCCATAAAAAATGATAAATTAGAGACATTTATAGCTACATGGATCCACATTGAGGCAATACTCTTAAGTGAAATAAATAGGACACACATGTGTAAATACTGAATAGTTTCTCTATTGTGAGAAACTGAAAGTGTACATGAGGAATAAAAGGTATAATACATAATGTGAAATAGGAAGAAAAGGGGCAAAGGGGAAGGGGAAGGAGTCGGGGAAAGGAAAGAAGGGAAGGGAATTAATATGAGAAAATGAAAAAATGGAAACAAAGTCTTTGTAAATAGGGAGGGATGGAGGGGTTGAGGGGAGGGC
>NW_004624744.1:625948-639014 GCF_000247695.1 Heterocephalus glaber
AAAAATAAGAACCAAGAGAGATTATGTAAAGGTGCAAATTTCCAATAATGAATGTCATTATATTGTATAACTAAAATGTACCAATAAAATTAATTAAAAAAGAAGATACTCAAGAATTAATACATGCAACTCCAAACCATCTCTCTAACCATTCTCCCTGACAATTTATATCCCTTTATTCAGAAAGCAGGGCTTCCAGGTTACCATCTGAATCCTTGCTATAACCTTTAATATTCATGGTATGTAAATACACACAACATTTGAATTATTCTCATTTAGTGGAACTGAATGAATTTAACACATGCTTTCCTATCATCATACAGTTCTTTGTTAAACAATCCCTTTAAGTGCCATTGACTATCATCAGCCTGGATTCAATGAATTCCATTTGACTATTAGACTCACATTTCTGATCTCCTAAGTGGTAAGATAAGATATGAAATAGCTCCTCACTGAAGGGTTCATTAATGAGGTTAAGTTCTGACTCGACATACTACAAAATAATCACACATGCTAATTTTCAATTTCTGAAAACAAGTTGGGACAAGCAGTCTTACAGGAGAATACTCTAAGGAAAACACTATCAACGTCATTAATTGACTACTTAAAGGAATCTTCAAGTACACTAGTAGGTTTGATAAAGCCCATAAAGTAGTATATAATACTAAGAAGAAAATTTGCATTTAAAAAATAAGACAAACTTCTCATGGGTTAATTATGTTATATGAAACTCCGGACAAATGTTTTCCCAACACTCTTTGGCATGTTCATTGTGAGTTTACCTCTACCCACAGAAACCTGCTTAAATCATAATACAGACACACTGCCCTGTGGTGTGAGTAGGCATTGTAAAAGAAAAAGGCCTGGTAACCAACTTGAACAATTGGAAACATAGCTCCCCATCAGACCCATCATACCAGAGAGCATGTTCTCAACCCAAAATGCCTGGTGTTGATTCTCAATGTTCTCTTGAAAGTGAACTCCTAAAGAGAATGGTGAGGGATTAAGACAGATCTGAGGAGACTTAGGGAGGGCTAGCTTCCTGTGACTGCAATCTGAAGTCCCACAGGATTCCATGCTTGGAAGGCTCTCTCACTTGGTTTATGCTCTGCTGTCAGCATCTTGAAAATCTGAGTAATTGTGGAGCAAAGGACCTCACATTTTCATTTTGCACTGGGCCCCTGCATATTACATGTGTCTTCCTGAATATGGAGTGCTGTAGTGTGGATCAGGATTTGGCAGAAGCATGCAGCTGTGAGGGACAGCTCCTGAGATGCCAGAAATAGGAGACCCGAGATCATCTACGTTCCTGACTGGGAGATAGTACATGCACACAGACATGAGAAAGAAGAGATCTTTGTGATCTGGAATAGCCAAGGAAAGTTTCATGAAAAGAGCAGTCAACCACACTAATAATATGACCTAAGACTGTATAATATTGAGTAGGCCAACTACATTCTAAGTGCTTTGCATTTATTAACTCATTTAATCATCTTGATTAAAGATGAGGAAACTGAAGCACAAAATATGGTGACTCAATTAAAGTCCCACAGCCATTAAGCAGCAAACCCAAGCAGCCTGCTCCTAACATTACAGAGGACTGCTCTCTCCCCATTGCTCAAGGTAGCCCAGCAGCTCCTTCCTCAATAAAGCCTTGCCTCTGTGGTTCCTATTTAGGCTAGTTTTCTTTCATTCTAGTGCCAAAACTCGCAAAGACAACGGGATTTTGCCACAATCCCCCACTGATTGGCCTCCTGACTGTCCTTTCTGGACCCTGCTGGACAAGCACCTGACCAGGGGCCTTCACCTTTGCCATTGCTGACACCCCCGCATCCACACCAGTCCCTGATCTCTGGGTGAGTACTCAGATCAGCCTCTCTCTCCCTCCCTCCCTCCCCCCGCCTCAGAAAATCCTAGCACTAGGTGAGATGGACTCCTTGGCCCATGGCCAGGACCACCACCCCTGGGGAAGCCACATCAGTCAGGCTCCTCTGTTCTCTCTCCCGAGATCCTCAAAGGGGATGAGGACGCTCCTCCCTTTTGCCCTTCTCCTCGGGAGCTATCTGATACTCACCCTCCATATCTGGCCCTCCCTCAACATGGGAATGTAACTATTTGCTAGCTAATCTCAAAACCCTTGGGCTCATGGGCCACATCAAGCCCCAATGCCCTATTTTTTTTGCTGCAATCAGGCCTCAATATAAATTAAACAATGATTATCACTGGCCAGAAAATGGAGCATTCAACTCAAACATTTTACAGGATCTTTACAACTTTTGTCAATGCAATGGCAAATGGTCTTAAGTCCCTACATGCAGGCTTTCTCCTATCTTCACAGCGACCCTCTGTCAATCTTGTGCCACCTCTCAGATTCTCCTTGCCCCACCTCTCAGATTCTCCTTGCCCACACTGCAACACCCACAACCCCTGATCCATGCCCAGACCCCAACATGTCTGCCTTCAACCTGGCAGATCACTCCCGTCATGCTCTGCCTCAACCCTACTACCCCACCTCTGCTGCTGCATGCTGCCTTGTAGGCCTCTCCTCGTGCTCTCCCTCCCCACAGTGATCTCACTTGCCACATCCAAAGCCCCCCAGCCCCCTACTTCTCCACTACACACCCACTCTCTCTGGCTGCTCCAGCGCCTCCCAAACAGGAGAGTGACTTAACACTCCTGCCTCCTCAGATGCATCAGCAACCCTCTACCTCTGTGTTTCCTCTTACGCTCTATTGCTAAATTGAACAAAAGGCTGCAAAGATAGATGAGACTTTTAAGGTGCCTACACCCACTGCTCCACCTGCTCTCAGCTTCCCCTGAGGAGACAGGGAAGCAAGCCTCTGGAAAAAAAGTAAAATCCTCTCCTGGCCCTGCCTATTTACATATCAACAACTTGTTTGCCAGGCTACATCACCAAGAAATTTCATTGGGCCCTATTGTTTCCTACATAAATATTGGAAAATCATGCCCTTTCCTCTACTTTCTGCTTACAGACTTCTGACAATAACTATAACACAAGATCATGCTACTGTTATAAAGTGCTTTTATTCCTTCTGATTCTAGTTACAAGAGATCTCTGTTAATTGGCCTACAAAAATTGTGACTAGTAATTAAAAGACATGTTATAATTCAATTGGCTAAATATATTTGAGTGCACTCTGGTTTCATAAATTGTCTTACATGTTGGTCTTTGTCTGTCCAATTGTTTGTTTGTGTTTGTCCAATTGTATTTTTGATAAATGTTATTAAAGGCATGGCTGCCTTTTCTCCCAGGTTGCTAGTGGATCAGAATGACGTCAAAAATTAATTTTGATTGTAATGCATATTGCTGTCTACATCCTCTAACTCAAAAAGTATATATGTGTGTGTGTGTGTGTGTGTGTGTGTTTATGTTATTGGTTACAAATAAATTGTTAATTGTTACAAATCTGGTTTTTACAGGTCATGTAAAAAGGAAATTGTCAAGATAATTAAATAAAAACTTTTACATTTGGGGAGATGGCTGGATGATGGGACTCCCCTTGATGTATAAAGAAGCAGCTGCTCAGAAAACAGATATTTCTGGTCTTTGTTCACTAATGGGAGCCCCAGTAATTTTCATAGCCTTATGGGAAGATACACACCCAATTAACATTGCTTAAATATGTTATTGTGATATGTTTATACTGGTTATCTTCAAAACACAAATTTTTTGGTGGGAAAAACAAGGTGTTATTAAAAGATCCTTTTGGTACCAACCTACATTAGAGGACATAAGGTTTCATATAATTGTAGTAATTATTATTGCTACTTTTCTGGTGTATAAAATGTATTCATGCTTTCTGACTGTACAGGCGTTCTAATATATTGTTTATAGTAATAACTTTTTGATCCAGGTATTCGTCTTTCTCTTCTGCTCCAGCTACTCATGATAACAGGTACATTTATAGGTCCATACATTTTCCTTAGATGGCATCCTGTCAAAAAGTAATAACTTAAGAGTTTCCTGTTTTTTATGTGTTTCTGAAGGGTAGTGAGTGCATTTAACAATGGCTATCTTATACTAAGATACATATCTAAGTTTGTTACAAGGATAATGTCATGATTGTCATGCTAAAGTATTATTATTATTATTATTATTATTATTATGTATGGCTCCTGATTCAAAATTTTTTCTGTTAATATTCTACAGGAAATCAACTTCTAGAACAACCATGCTTGATAAAAATAATAGTCCTCTAACTACATTTTAGATTCCAAAATGCTTGCTATTCATATAAAATTATAATAGTTAAGCTCACTGCTCCTACTGCACTGCTAATGTCACTGATCTTCTCTTCAGGTTGTTCAACAAGTTTGGAAACCAATACTAGAAAGGTAATCGGACTAAGAGGACTATCAGTATTTTGGCCCTAGCCCCTCAAGGACAACAAAGAATCCAGGGAGAGAAGGAAGCAAGACTCTCCAAAAAAAAAAGTAAAATCCTCTCCTGGCCCTGCCTATTTACATATCAACAACTTGTTTGCCAGGCTACATCACCAAGAAATTTCATTGGGCCCTATTGTTTCCTACATAAATATTGGAAAATCATGCCCTTTCCTCTACTTTCTGCTTACAGACTTCTGACAATAACTATAACACAAGATTAAGAGGGAACCTTTTCTATGGGATCCTACATCTTTGGTAAGTCACCCAACCTCCTCAGCAGGGAGATTGCTAGACACCAGAGGACAAATGTACCATGTGCCAAAGGAGGGTTACAAAAACGGAAAAATCCTCCATGCTTTCACTGAAAATGACATGGTCAAGCAAGACCTTGACCCATCCTGATGGCTGATACTGACAGAGGAGCTGAGAGGCTCTATGAATGGTTCCAAAATAATGCCTGAAGAGACCTAATTGACCTTGATAAATGGCAAAAAGTTAATTTTATTTAATATAGGTCTCACTGAAACTTGGTCTTAAACACCCAGTAGGAAAGCATAATTAAAAATACATATCTATATAGCTAGACTTAAAAAGAGGCTTTAAAAACTCCTCCTCTATTCAGGGGAATTGATTTATCATCCTTAAAAAGGCAGTTCAAACACATCAGAGATTCCAACATCTCTTTAACACCACCTTGTTAAATCTGCCAGGAAACCAAAATGAATGTTGGATGTGCCTATCTTCTTGATTTCAGCCATATGTCCTGATACCTGTACCCCTCCCTGTCCCCATTAAAACCTGATTCCCCACAAAATGTCACCACAATGCTAGGTCCTTACATCCCAACTAGAGTCCACCAAACATGACAATTAGACATGTACAGATTCGTCCAAGCTTAAACAAAACATATCCACCCCTTGTGCTCTCATTGTCAACATTCCTGAATCTTCCATAACCTGTCTCTCTAAGGGGATATTCTTCATCTATGATTCCCAAGATTTCTGCTGCATAAACCTCTTCCCCCCTATGTTACTTGGGACTCCTTAGCCCTCCCCTCACCATCTATACTGAAACCCAAATGTTACAAGTTTCTTCCCATCATCTTAACAAGTGTGCCCTTCCTGTACTCCCTTTCCTAATGGGAGCCAGGAAGGATTCCTGGTGGGAATTTGCACTAGGGTGGCAGAAATCTTAACATCAACACACTTCTATTACTCCCCATCCCAAGATCTAAATGAAGATATGGAAAAGGTAGCTGACTCTCTGGTCACAGTCCCAAATCATTTCACTGGCAGCTGTAGTACTCCAAAATAGATGAGCTCTGGATATAAAAACAGCAGAGCGGGGGAACATGCCTCCTATTAAAAAGCATTGTTACTTTGTAAACCAATCTGGCATTGTTGGAGACAAAGTAAAGGAGCTCAGGGAGCACACAGAAAAATGTAGATGAGACCTAGACTACAATCTCTGCCAGGATACTTTGGCCAATGGCTTCCATGGCTTCTTCCTTTCCTGGGACCCCTCACCATCCTCTGCATAATCCTGCTTTTCAGACACTGTCTGTTCTGCTGTTTTCAAAATTTCTTACAGGAACACATGTGGGCCTTTACCAACCAGATGGTCAGGGAACTCATCACAGCTGGCTACCACCCCTCACTACTGATGCTGGCTCCACCTAATGAGACCACACCTTGGCCGTCTAAAGGCCCCACCCAACAACACTCCTTTGACAGCAAGAAGCAGCTACAGAAAAAGAGACCCTTGCCCCTATTCCATAATAACAAGAGTCTGGAACGACAGAGTTTTCTACCAGACAAAATGCCCCCAATGGTCCTACATTCTAAAATGGCTCCTGTTTCTAAAATAGTTCCTGATTATAGAAATGAGCCACTTGGGGTGAGGGAGTGAAACCTACCTCCTCTAGAGAAGCAAAACCTAACTTGTTGCTCCACCCTGCTACTCATGTGATCCTCCCCTTCCAATCACCCAGCATCCCGTTTCTCAACTCTCATGATACTCTCCCCATTGGACTGCCCTATTGATCGGGGTACCCTGGCAGCTCCTTCTCCAATAAAGCCTTGCCTGGGGCGGGGGGGGGGGGACACATTGCAGAGGACTTTAGGATTCAAATATTGATATATGGCTCATTTACATAAATCATAGTGATGCACATTTAATTCAATATAACTGACTTTATTTGTGGAAATAAAGCTGACTTTTATAGGTTATAGTGATGGCAAAAATTTGTGCCTCTCTGTCATTTGTCATGTTCTATCTCTTTAGGAGTTAGATATAATGTGCTTTTTTTTTATTTAGAAGCTTGGTAAATAGGTCCTTTGAACTAAGGAATTTGTCTTATTTGTTCTTCTCAGGGATATAATACCTGGTACACATATTCATTAGACATCAGGAAATGAATAAACTACCTAAAAATTAAGAAAGTGACTACCTAAAAATTGAGTACATGCACTAAATGAAAGTATTATTTACATGAGACATTTTTTAGTGTCATGATGTACAGTTATCTGTACTATGACATTCTAATCGTGAAACTAGATTCTACCTTGCTGATATCATCAAGTGGATGGTTGCTGGCATTTTCCCTTTGGATTATGTTCTTTAAATCAGTATGAAATTTCTTCACATTAAGGAAAACAAGTGGATTATTTATTGAGATGATTTTCATCAGAGGCGTGGTCTCCTTTTAAAAGAGAAAAAAACAAAGATTCAGAATTGTGAATTAAATGAAAGAAAATAACTATACCCAATGCGTTTAAATCTTGCAAGTCCAAATGTCACTCACTTGTGGGAACAATCTCTTAACTAACATTTTAATTATTAAAATATATTTAGGATCTTACTGTAACAGCCCACTTCTTGGGCAAATATGTACTTTCTAGAAAGAAACAGTAACCTTGAGACAAGCCTACAGATTCTCTGAAGTGATCTTTTTGTTTGTTTTTGTTTTTTTGGTACCGGGGATCAAACTTGGGTCTTTGCACTTGCAAGGCAGGTGGCAGAACCACTGAGCTAAATCCCTGGCCCAAAAGTGGTCTTTATTCCTGTTGACTGGGTTTGGGAAGGCAATAGCCTAAAATAACCAAAGAGTACAGGGGGATTTATCCTCCCCAAAGCATCCCTTCCATTCAACCTCTCAGTTAAAATTAATCTATTTAAACCATTTATATTTTTAAAAACAATGTGTCAAATGTCAGGTCATTACTTCATAAGGACATAAGTTTTCTTCAGCTGAAATACAACTGTATAAGTAACTGATGGTCCTAATTGGAACAGGAATATAACTTCACTTGGGGCAAGCCTGGGTCACACTGCATCACCACAATGTAGGTGAGGGTGGCAGAAATGGAGGAAAAGGTTTTATACAAAAGGGTGTCTGCTTTGGCCATTTGCCTAGATAATACTGGTAGCACTCAATGGCGTGCAAGTAAAACCATCTTCTTTGTGGCCTTGGGACAAATATCTGATTGAGAAGATAGCCAATTCTCTGAAATGATAGCTCCTCACCAACCAAGAAAGCAATACTCCTGTAGGCTTTAGTACTCATATAAACATGGAGATGCAATGAACTATCATGTGTGCAGGCAGAAGAAAGAAAGAAGAAAAAGAAAATGTTAGGGACATTAATTTAGATAATTTATTTAACCTCTCTAAGTTTCCTAATTTTTTAAATTAGATGAATGGTTAAACTAGATTGTCTCAAAAGTTTCTAAATCCACAAAATTGATTAAACTCCAAAAAATGAGATTTGCAATAAAAAGAAAACAAACAATATAAGCTACCAAACTAATTTTAATCAAGAGTAAACCCCTTAGAAACCAAAAATAAAATGTTAATTCTTAGGCCTTTCATATTTAGTCATCACAAATCGTACATGACTGTGCCATTAAGTTGTCTTACGTTAATTTGAAAACATATATATTTGTTAAAGAGGCGAGATTCAAGTTGTCCCAGAAAGTAAATTTTCAGTGAAGTTGAATTCATAAAGTAGGAAGAGATCTCCAAAATAAGGAATGAGTTATTTTGCATAAAGAAGGAGTGAGAAAGCATATGATTGAAAGACAAGAATAACAAATTATTAAATTTTAAGTTAGCTAAAAATTCCACCCAATAGTTCATCTTCATATCTTGCTCAATCTTGCCTTTTTCTCTTTTTTATTTTGGCACAAGTAATTAATGAGATGTAATAATTTTTCTTTTTTTATGAGTATTATTAGTACATGTTTGCCATACATAATGATTACACTCATTGTAGGGAATTGGTCCATGTATATAACATATTTAAATTCCTTTCTTTTTCCTCTTTCCTCCACCTTCTTTTGTTTTTCTAGCATCAGATTCATTTATCTTGCAATACCTTGTAAAGTTAATTATCATATATACAGATTGAAAACCAGACCAATAGGCCAAAGAATATATAAAATATGTAACCCAATGTACTAAGTCAAGTTATACTTTTAGATATATTGTTTGCACCGGATTATGATATCTTCTTTTTCTTTTTCTTGTTTCCTATTATCTGTCTTTTATTCATACAATAGTACCTTGGTTCACAAACTCAATTTTTTCCACATAAAAATAAGAATCATGGAATGAATTCTGTGACCAGGATCATGGAAAGAATTAAGTTTGTGAAACAAGACACCACTGTACTTTATATATATATTGAGTTTTTCATATAAGAGAAATCATGCTATATTTAAGCTTGTGTGTCTGAGATACTTCACTTAACATTATGATCTCAAGGTACATCCATTTTTTTACAAATGACTCCAGTTTATCCTTCTTTCTGGCAGAGCAGTGCTCAATTGTGTACAAGCACCACATTTTTTATCCATTCCTCTGTTGATGGACATTTTGGCTATTCCCAAGACTTAACTATTATGAATTGTACTGATATAAATAAGGATATAAATATGGATATATGCATGTAACACTGTGATATGATTGATGTCTTTAAATCTTTTGGGAATATACCTAGAAGGGAATAGCTGGGTCAAATGGAATTTCTACTTTAGTTTTTTGAGAAATCTCCATGCTGATTTCCTCAGTGTTTTTATCAATAGTGGAGAAGGGTTTCTTTCTCCTCACAGCCTCATCAGCATTTGTTATTGGTTAATTTCTTGATGGTAGCTATTCTTTTTGCAGTGAGATGGAGTTTCAGTGTTGTTTTTGTATTTCTAGAATAGCCAGTAATGTTGAATATTTTTTCATGTATTTATTGGCTGTTTTTATTTCTTCATCTGAGAAGTGTCTATTCATTTCAGAGACCCATATTTTTCAGTCTAAATTTGGAGGTCTCCCTTTTTGAGTTTTTTATATATTCTAGATATTAGTCCTTTGTCTAAGGAATAGCTGACATAATTTTTTTCCCATTCTGTAGGTTGTCTCCTCATTCTGCTAGTGGTTTCCTTTGCTGTGCAGAAGCATTTTAATTTGATGGGCTCCCATTTGTTGATTCTTGGTATTATTTCTTGTGTAACTGTGGTTTTGTTCAGAAAGTCTTTTCTTATACCAATTTCTTCAAGAGTTTTATCTGTTTTGTCTTTCAGCAGATTAAGTGTTTTCTGTTCTAATGTTTACATATTTAATTCATTTTGATTTTAGTTTACTGCATGATGAGAGATAAGGGCCTAAGTTCAACCCTTGGCATGTAGATAGCCAGTTTTCCCAGCCACCATTTATTAAGGAGGCTATCTTTCCTCTAGCAAAAGGATCTGACACCTTTGTCAATGATAACAGCTAAGTGTGCTTCCTGGAGTTGTTTCTGTATCTTCTGTTCCATTGATCCACAGGTCTATTTTTGTTGTTGTTGTTGTTTGTTTTGTTTTGTTTTGTTTGCTTGTTTGTTTGGGTTTCGCCAGTACCATGCTGTTTGTTCACTGTAACTTTGTAGTGTAACTTGAAGTAAGAGATTGTGATGTTCCCTGCCTTGCCCTTGTTGCCCAGAATTGCTCTTGATATTCTAGGTCTCTTCTGGTTGCATATGAATTTTAGGATTGCTTTCTCTAGCTCTGTAAGGAATGTTATTGGTATTTTGATTGGAATTGCATTAAATCTATATAAAAGTTTTGGAATTATGGCCATTTTGACTATATTGGTTCTGCCTATCCAGGAACAGGGGATATCCTTACATTTTCTGATATCCTCTTCAATCTCCTTTTTCAGAGTACTATAGTTTTCATTGTAGAGGTCTTTCACTTCCTTACTTAGGTTAATTCCTAAGTATTTCATTTATTTTGATGCTATTGGGAAGAGTATTGTTTTCCTAATTTCCTTATTGGTGAGTTTGTTATTGGTATAAAAGAACACTATTGACTTTTGAGTGTTGGCTTTGTATCCTGTTACTCTGTCAAATTTGAATATTTGTTATAGGAGTGTTTGGGTGGAGTTTTGGAGTCTTCTATGTAGAGGATCATGTCATCAGCAAATAATGATAATTTAACTTTTTCCTTTCTGATTCATATCCACTTTATTTCTTTCTTATCTTATTTCTCTAGCTAATGTTTTGAAAACTATATGAAACAGAAGTGGTGAGACCGAATATTTTGTCTTGTTCCTGATTTTACAGAGAAAGCTTTCAGCTTCCTTCCATTTAGGGTGATATTAGCTATTGTTTTGTCATAAATGGCTTTTATCAGGTTGAGATAAAGACCTTCTATTCCTATTTTCTTCAATTTTTTTTTTTTTACCAAGAATGGATGTTGAATTTTTCAAATGTTTTCTACATCTATTGAGGTGATCATGTGATTTTTGTCTTTACTTCTGCTTTATGTAGTGTATTACATTTATTGATTTGCATATGTTGAACCATCCCTGCATCCCTGGAATGAACCCTACTTGGACATCATGTATGATCTTTTTGCTGACTTTCTGCATTCTGTTTGCCACTAGTTCTTGAGGATTTTTCCACCTGTGTTCATTAAAGAGATTGGCCTGTAGTTCTCTTTTTTGGTTGGGTTCTTTTCTGGCTTTGGAATCAGGTTAATGCTTGTTTCCAGGAATTACTTTAATAAAATTAGATTTCCATGTGATACAGTTATTACTCAATTGAGAGACAAGACTGGAACCAAGATTCAAGAGATGTAGAAATTTCTGGCACTTTCATCTTTCCTACAAATCCCCTCATTCACTCCCACACATGTTTAGCCCTTGAGGAAGGTAAGGATTATTTAGAGTTTACTAACCAAGAACTTTTAAGGTGAATTCTTTATCAAAGCAAAGAATGTCAATCCTAATGCACATGTACATGAGTGATGGAGATACATTGAGGACATAGGCCAGGAGTTTGCTTAAGCATTTCCTTTGTTTTCCTTCTGTCTTCCTTCCTCCCTTTACTTCCTCATTTTTCCTTCCTTCTCTCCCTCCCCCCTTTTTTATACAGGATCACACTATGTTTTCCAGTCTGGCCTTTAATTTCAGATCCTCTGCCTCAGCCTCCTAAGTACCTGGGGTTGCAGATATCCACTGTGCCTGGCTCCCATGGATAATTTAAGGAAAGAAAATAAAGGCAGAATTGGTGGAAAAGGTGAGCATGAAACATCCTCAGAGTCTCTGAAGTTAAACAGCGCCCTGTCAAGCAAATCTTCCTATGCTTACTAAAACAAGCCCTTTTCCTGTGTGTCACAGAAGAACTCCTGATGTCATTTCCTAGTTCCAGTCTATTTGAAAACACTCTCACATTAGTCCTTCTGGTGAGGCCAGTTCTCTCTATTCTGAGGGGAATCATTAGGTACTAAAGTGAATGTAAGAAATAAAGGAGAAAAGTTTAGCCAAACATACATAAAGCAGGGTCAAAGTGAAGACAATTTTTTTAAATTGGCATAAATAAGTCAATATTTTCCTTCATTTTTAACTATTTTTATTATCTCTTAAGATAAACACTAGAACTCAAACTCCAAAAATTGGCTGTCCCTAGCATTGTAAAGTAAGACAATTTATTCAAGTTGCTTATTTAAAAAGCTCTTCACTGTGTAAAAATCCAATCTTATTGACATTCCAGAACCACTGAACTTAATTACCCTCTACCAATGATACAGTCTCATTGACTAGATTTTTTTAAAGGTAATATCATGAGCCAATTTGTTTATTCTCTTCCCTATTTCCTATCTTCATATATCACTTAGTTTAGAAAAGACTATCAATTTGGCTGGGTTGCTTTATGCAGCTTAGCAATAAGAAAGAGGTTTACACATGATTTTGTGAATGTGGACAATGATTCTACTGTGAGCTGCAGCTCTCTGAACCATGATCTGATCTTATCTGAATGGCAAATCCAAAGAAATTTTCTTCTGTTTCATTGAACCGTGGTATGTCCACTGTTAAGTGCATCGTGCTCAACATTAATCATTGGAAGTTCACATTAATTAAAAAGGGAAGATGCCCTACCAAGGTTGTGAGTTGCACGGAACATGCCAAATCAGCCTGCGCCCCAGCAACAATCTACTGGACACCACCCCCCCACCCCCCGCTCCCTTGTACAGCCACCTGGTTCTACACTACAAAGATGCAGAGGACATCGGACCACCAGACCACGGTACTGAGTCCCACCACTCCCGGCCCAGAGATAGGGGCGTCTGAGCCACCGTCCCACTGCTCCTGGTCCAGAGGAAGGGGCTTCCTGGGCACCAACCCTCCCACT
>NW_004624744.1:653950-699917 GCF_000247695.1 Heterocephalus glaber
TGTATATAAAAAAAGACACAATGGGCCGGAGATTTAGCTCAGTGGTTCCAACCCCTGCTTTGCAAGCACAAGGTCCAGAGTTCTATCCCGAGTACCCCCCCCCCCAAAAAAGACACTAATTGCTAAGTTTGTTTCAAGACAAAAGACAATGGCATGTATTCTCTTTGTGGGACTTTTTACTCGTACACTTATAAGGCACTTAAAAACAAAACCCTCAGCCTTAGGAGCTGGAATGAACTTAAACTAGAGCCAAATTCCTTCCAAGGATCTGAGCCACAAGAAGGTTATGTCACTTTTTCAAGAGCTAGGGAATGTAAAAGGCACGAAGGCTATGTGAAATGTATATTGACTTTCTGGATACTCCATGAAAGCCAATGCATTTTTTAAACTTTCTTTAGATTGGATTTTTATTCACTCCAACATATACATATAAATCATCAAAAAATATAAGATGATTTTCAGAAAATTAAGTTGAAGGTTTAATTTATAATTTAGTTCCTTTTCTATACATTGGGAATTATTCTGCCTTCTGAGAATAAGAGTTGATGGTGGAACTCTAGGTGTTCAGCAAGAAAGTGGGGACATTGAACAGCAGAAAAGATTGAAACTAGGAAAATTCATTACTTTTTGTTTGTTTTGTGGTGCTGAGGGTTGAATCTAGGGTGTTGTGCATATTAGGCAAGAACTCTACCACTGAGATATGCCAGTAGCACAGAAAACGAAACTTTAGAGCCTGAGAAAAATATTTTTTCCTTCTCTCTCCTTAAAAAATAACACCCTAGTACCAAACAAAACAGAGGGTAAAATGGCAACTTTATTTTAATAAACATATTAAAATGTTGATGATAATTCTAATTACATAAATATGAACACATATATTGAGAGATTTCCAAAAATTTGTTTACTTTGTGTGCTTTGTTTCACTGCATTTGTAACTTGTGCTTTCTTATGAATCAAAGTAGGACATGCATGATCCTTCTAATTTGAAATGCTGGCTCTGATTGTAAAGTAGTGCATTTGATTTCCAGCACTGGTAACACAGAATTTGCAAAGGCACAGCAGCCCACAGCTTTATGCGGTGGTATTCAAAGTGAGGCTTTTCTGGTTCTCATAGCAAGCTAGAGATTTTTCAAAGCTATACTTTTGAGTAAAGCTCCAAATGTTTTTAAGGTCCCTAGATATATTACAATGCACTGAAGCTATCACAGAAATTAACATCTCTAGGCAAAAACAATCCAACACAACTACACTAACAATTTTCTCTAAGAACTCTTTATTTTCCTTTACTCAGAAGACAAACAAAACTGAAGCACCTTCCACTTAATAAGTTCCAGTTAGGCTTTGGTTGTAATTAGTAAAAGTAAGTGTTCACACCCTTAATTATCCACAAAGCAACTATTTTCTAGGTATTTTATTCTTCTTCTATATTATACTAAAAGTCCAAAGACATTTTTGTTTTAAAATTATACCTGGTCATATTTATGAGTTAATTCTGAATAAAAGCTAATAAAATAATGAGGGGTTTTTTTCTTGATTTATTTTCAAGTAATATGTATGCTGCACATGCACTTACAAAGACGAGCATGCAGGAGTAGGGGTCTCCATAGCTACACATATACTTGGGTGGAGGAAGAGTCCGATATAGTCATTTCCTTTCTAAGCAGTTTTCAGAGTAGATCCAGAGCTCACTAAATGCATAGCTTTGCAGAAAGTAGTGGAATGGTGAAAGAGATAGAAAAGGACAGAAAGGAAGAGAGAGACATAGCAGGATATTGAGCAACTAAGGCAAGATTTAAAAGGCTTAAAGAAGATGCAAACAAGGAGTCAAATTTTGAAAGAATAAAAAAAATATGGTTTGGCAAATTAGAACCCAGAGGCAATCTCAACATTGCAGAAAAACAAGCCAGCTGTTGTTTTCAGTTGCGGCTCCGACGCCTCCATAGCAGATGCTTTCTCACATCCTTGGTGGTTCCGTGATGCCTCCTGAGGTCCCTGAAGAGCATTGGTGTATCTCCTCCATCAAAAGTGAAGAGAAGCATGGAGAGGAGAGAGCCAGGGCTGCAGGGCCCCCTCCACAGTTAGCATTCTGCATGGGGGAGGAGGGAAGGGAGGAGCGTGGCTTTCACTTGCAGTGTTTATCTAGGCAGCTCCAGGGCTTTCTCACTTTAGCCTGTGTTTGGATTTCACATCTAAAGGGAACCCCTGTAAAAAGGGCTTCTACATATCGGGATAGAAATATGTCTGTGTCTTTGACCACAACACTTGCCATTACATGATCAGTATCTTTTGTTATTCCTCTTAAAAGTTTTAGTTTGATTTTCTGAAGCACTAAAAGGCATTATCCTTGACTCACTAGTGTAAAATGGTCCTAAATTCACTGTCTGATACAGCCACATGTGGCTTCTGAGCACCTGAAAATAGCTAGTCCATATTACCATAAGCAGCAAATGTAAAATACACACCAGATTTCTAAGCCTTAGGACAGAAGAATGTAAAAATATTGTAAATAATTTTAAATTCCATTTAAAAATTATATTTTACTCTATTGGGTAAACTATAGTATTAAGATTTATTATTTTTAATTAATTTTGCCAGTTTCTTCTATCTTTTGAACTATACTAGGTAATTTTAATTATTCAAGTAGCTATTATTAGATTTCTACTGAATAAAGCGTCTTTGGGGGGGGGGTACCAGGGATCGAACTCAGGTCCTTGCACTTACGAGGCAGGTGGCAGAACCACTGAGCTAAATCCTCGGCCCATGAATAAAGCTTCTTTAAAGATGCTAAGCCTAGTTTTAAATGGGATTTTCCTGATTAAAATGTACTATACTAAATAAGAATAAAAACTACAAAGCTTGATCTATAGCTTCTAATGTCAGCAAAACTGGTAGTTCTCATTTATATTTCACTACTTTCATTTCTCATTCATTTTGTCTATATAGAGTGATTTTATGCCTACAGTGTACCTGGGCTACATATCAAAAGTAGGGTAAACCAAAGCAGACAAAGGCAAAATTATTCAACAGCTTAAGTCAAAGATGGAATGTGGACACCAGCCATATGATAATTCCAACGAACAATTAATGTCAAACAGCACTCAAGACTCTGAAGAAAAGGGATATAATTGACCCAGAAAAGGCAGTAAAATCTAAAGGATGGGGGAATTACTTTAGAGGGGAAGAAGAGGGCAAATCCAAAGACCTGGAGTCCTCAGGGGACAAAGAACAACCATGTGCTGAAAGGTGAAAATGATGTAGCAAAATTTCAGAGCCTTAGGCAACATGGAGGCCTAAATCCTATGGCCTTCAGCAAAGCCTTTCTGGGTTTAAGCAAGAAGTAACATGAACTATTTGCATTTTTAAAAAGATGACTTTCTACAGAAATACTGTAGTGCAAGGCTGGGGATTTAGCTGAGTGGTGTCGTCGCCTGCCTCGCAAGCACAAGGTCCTGAGTTTGATACCTAGTACCAAAAAAAAAAAAGAAATTTCCGCAGTGTATCTACAGAAATACTGAAAATGTTTCTGAATAAGAGTCAGTTGGTAAATTAGCCTACAAATGTAACATGGCTGTAACTAGTACTTTCATGGGTTGTCACTGGCCTAAAAGTTAAATGGCTTTTATGTCTTAGATGTCCATTTATTGGACATAAGTCTTGTCCATAAGAGAGACAGAGCCATTTAAGGAGTTGTTTTGTGAAATCATGTCTCATATAAAAATACTTTCACAAATAGCCTATTTAGAAGAAAACTTTTAAGATTTGGCTTGAATAGAGCTTTCTTCAAATCATATCACTTATCAGTTATAACCACATAAACTTCAAAGTTGAAAAGTTAAAGGTCTGAAATGACCACCATGGGAAAGCATCCTCAATTTGGGTTTGTACATTAAATTAGATTCTTTCTGTACAATTTTATAGGAATTGTTAGATACATTAGGGACCATTACAATAAGCAGAATATCATGAAAATATTCTACTACCAAGCTTTGTTTCCATGAGCGAGTGTTTTGTTAGATTTCTTTGTTTTTGTTGTTCTGTTTATTTTAAAACTTTTATTGGCACATTTGCAGTACACAATGATCAGATTCATCGTGAGGAGTTGGTACATGTACATAATGCATCTTAATTCTTTTTACTTCCCCTTTCTCTCCTTTTCCCCCTTCATCTTTCATTTCTTTTGAAATTTAATGAATAGAACACCACAAATGGAAAAAATTTCTATTAAAATATGTTTTTTTTAAAAAAACTACGTTATTCTAACCATTCAAATGTGTCCTCCAGAACAAAGAAAGGGTATCCCTCTATTTTTTCCTATTAATCAAATTTATGCCCAACTCAGATTATAAAATAAGTATACAGGCTTTCTCAAAATATTCTTTCTCTTAGATATTTGAAGTCAAAAGTTACAAAGATCAGAGGATTTCCTTGTTACTACAATAGCAATTGTAAAAATATAATAAATGCCTAAGAAAACCCTGGAGATGGAACATACCCAAGGTGGAAACATTTCAGGGATTATATTTCAACCTTCTCTTTTCATGTGGCAAATGATTTGCTTCCCTCAGAAAGTTGGAGGGGAAACTAGGATGATAAAACTGTCTTGCTGCATTCCATCAAGTCAGGAAATTTAAATATTAAATGATAAACAACAGGTTCTGAAAATCTCTTATTACTTAAAAAAGATCCAGTAATAATAAAATCAAGGATAATTATTAATATTTAAAGTGCATTTATTTAGTCCTCAGGCATTGCACACAATAAGTATGAATTAATTAACTCATTTAATTCTTATAACTTTGTATTTCTATTTTAACAGTTGAGTCCATTTCAGCTAGAGAGGTTGTGTTACTTGTGCAAAGCCACCCAATTGTGTAGCCAGGGTACCAGCCCAGGCCCTAGATCCAATTCTCTAAACCTTTCACTATATTATTGAACCTGAATATTAAAAAAAAGAAACCTAACATATTCACTTTCATGAGAAACTAGTTAGAAAATAATATAAAATCTGAGGATTATATAGATCCCTCACAGTAAAAGATGGCATTTAAATACACAAAAGACTTAGATCTTCAAATTTAAATCACAAATAACTGAGAGTATAGTTTGCCAAAAACGTTTGTCACCACAGTAACAAAAACAGCATGGTATTAATGGGCAAAAACAGACAGGCAGACCAATGAAATAGAATGAAGACACAGAAACAAACATACAACTATGGACATCTCATTCTTGATACAGGGATGAAAAACAAACTTTGGGAAAAAAGTTTATTTAAGAAACAGTGCTGAGAAAACTGGATATCACCATGCAGAAGATTGAAACTAGATTCCTATCTCTCACCTTATACAAAAATCAATTTTAAAATGAAAGAGAGATCTATGTACATATAAGACCAAAACCTTTAAAACTACTAGAAGTAGACATTGGACAAACACTGAAGCCACAGGCATGGGCAAAAAATTCCTGAATAAGGTACCAATAGCATATGAAATAATAGCAAGAATCAACAAACGGGGTTGCATCAAAGTAAAAAGCTGCACAGCAAAGGACACAATTAACAGAGTAAAGAAATAACCCACAGAATGAAAGTAAATCTTTACTAGCGACTCTTCTGCCAAAAGATGAAGATATAAAGAACTCAAAACATTATCAATATTCAGTAAATGGGCAAATAAATTGACTAGACACTTCTACAGAGAAGTACAAATGGCCAATAAGTATAAGTAAAAATGTCCACCATCTTTAGCCATTGGGGAAATGCAAATCAAAACTACACTGAAATTCCTTTTCACCCCCAGATATCAGAGTAGCTATCATCAAGAATCCAAAAAACAAGCTGGGCATGGTGGCACCCACCTGTAATCCCAGTACTCTGGGAGACTGAGGCAGGAGAACAGCATGTTTGAGTCCAGTTTGGCAACTTTGTGACTTAGGAAGACCCTGTCTCAAAACTTTTTTTTAAAAAAAAGGACTGGAAATCTGGTTTAATGCAAAGGTCCTGGATTCAATCCCCAGTATTGCCAGAGAAGAAGGAGAAGAGGAAGGAGAAGAAATAATAACATTGGTGAGGATGTGGGGGAGGGATAAGAAATCTTTCTACACTATTGGTAGGAATGTAAACTAGTACAACCAATAGAAATCAGTGTGGAGATTCCTCAAAAACCTAAAAACAGAGATATTGTTTGACCCAGCTATGTCACTGTTATGATTTGGGTCTAGATTTCCCCCCAAAGTCTCATTTGGTCATAGGCTTGATCAAGAGTGTGTGAAGCTGCAACTGATTCATGATGCAATGCTAGGTTCAAGGGCACTGGGATTAAGGGTATGAGTGCTACCCGCCCTAAGTAGTCTGAGTAAGGTAAAGGGGGCAGGGAGACACTGTTAAACTTCTCTTGCTACCTTTGCTACTGTGTGGGCACCATGTTGTTTCTCCTCTGTGATGCTTGTTTGCCATCCCAGCCTTGGAGCCAGCCAATTATGTACTGAAACCTCTATGAACCGTAGGCCAAATAAACCTCTTCCTCTCTAACTTTTGGTGCTGGGTATTTTGTCTCAGCAATGAGAGAAAAGTAACCAACACAGGCACTTTTCAATATATTCTCCAAAGAATTAAAGACCGCATACTATAGTCATACTTTCATACCCATGTTTATTGTGGCACAATTCATAATAGCTAAGCTGTAGAAACAACCTCGATGTCTGTCAACTAAAGGAAAAAGTGGGGTATATATACAATGGAATATTAGCTATAAAGAAAAAAATCATGCCATTGGCAGGAATATGGCTGGAACTGGAAACCATCATGTTAAGTGAAATAAGCCTGACTCAGAAAGTTAAATATCACATGTTTTCTCTTATATGAGTAATCCAAAAAAAAAAAAAATGAAGAGAAGACAAGAAAGCAGAAAGTAGACTATATGAGATAAAGAAGAGAAAGAGAGAGAGAAGGAGGTGATGGAGCCAAAATAACAAAAATATGCCCTATGCTTTTATCACTTCACCAAAATGAACTTTATTATTCTGTATTTCTAATATGCACTAAGAAAATAAATAATTCTAAAGGCAAAGAAGTTTATGCCAATGCACGATGAACCTATATGTGAAATCACTAACTATAAAAAAACTGTCAAATTACCTGATGCCTATTAACGAAGCTTCCATATGGATTCCACTTTTTAGCTGATTATTTGTCAAATGATAATATATTTAAAATTGGTTGCTGCTTTTCTTCTGTTTCATGGTATATTTACATTTTTGTGCCCCATTTTAGTATCTATTTACACATGTTTGTCTTGCCATTTGCTCCTAAGGACACAAACCCTATACTTTTCAAATTTATGCTAGTACAAGCTAAAAAAAACCAGTTAATAGAATTGACAGTTAAAAGAGTTAATAGAGTTAATATAGTCCTAGTATTTGTTAGAATAAGCATATAAAATGTTTTAGAAATTCTTGTTCCATTCATATTTTAAACAAGAAATGTTTTAATAATGATTAACTATTATTGTTCATTTCTCATGATAAGATACACATGAATTTTCTCATATGGAACAGTGGGTAAGAGCTCAAAGATTGGAGTAAATCTATCTGGAATCAAATTCCAGCCTACCACTTAGTAGCTCTTACACTTGGGTAAATTACTTCAACCCTCTTTCCCTCAACTTTCTCATGCAGAAACTGAGAATGACAGTTACATGATCTGGTTTAGATTGGAATGTCCCCCAATTCCTCATGTGTTCAGAGGTCGGGTTTGGGAAGGCGATCGAATTATGGAGGTGCTAAAGTGACTTACTGTTGGGAGGTGGGATCTGATTGGGGGAGGTGGGTCACTGAGAGTGTGACCCTAACAGCTGTATTTCCTTCCTCAACTCCTTCTCTTTCTGTTTCCTGGCCACCATGGCATGAATACCTTTCCTCCATCCAGGGCTTCCCACCATGCCATTTCTGCCTTGGAGCTAGCTAGCTGACCAGGGAATGAAACAATGACCCAAAATAGACCTCTCCTCCTTTAAACTTGGGTGTCAGGTTTTGTGTTCCAATGATGTGAAATTGGCTAAGATATTATACCTCTTATATAGGGTTTCAAAAGGATTAAATGGGTTCATTTATATAAAATGCCTGACAAACAACTCAGTATTGTTTGGGACATGTTCACTGTCATGGTCATCATATCACCAATGCTCAGTGTAATCCCTGGAGTAGGGTAGGCTTTCAATAAGCATCAAACTAACTTCAGTTCCTAAGAAAATGTAAGAAATGTTTCTTTATCCTGAAATGTTCACAGACATCGATGCCACATTTACACCCTTGTAGATCTCTCTTGGAAGAAATTTCAGGAACAAGGATTGGTTTTGCACATAATTGATTTCATTTTATCTCAAGGAAGTGAACAAAACACTTTCACTGTATAATTAATGGAAAAAAATCAGAGGTACCACTAGAGGGAGCTTTGGTTTCAAAGGTTGCTAACGATAAAGTTGCCATCTGTACAGATATATTAAGTTTGTTCATTGATTCGGTCACTCACAATCAGTCTCTGGAAGGACCGTTTATAGGAAAGAGGAGAGAAACAGGCGGGGGTTGGAGAGAGAGAGAGATTTCAGTGAAACTACTTGGAAAACTGTAAATAAATGAAAATATTTTCAGGGCCTTACAGAGAACTTCATTCTTCCTACTCTCCAAGGATGAGAGTGGAGGTTCTGTTGTCTGTCTGTCCCTGCTGAGTTACCTGTGTCTTTGCTCCCGTGCTGTACAGGCCAGCAGTCCTTCCCATGGCAGCCGCACTTGGGATACAGAAGAAAAATGAAGGAATCACGTTGCTGAGGCCATGGGCCAAAAATTCCTGCAAGATTGATAATAGGAGAATATATCACTTCTTGATCACAGTGGACTTTCAGATTGTGAAAGAATGAAGCTTGTTGATATTCAATTTCTGTTCTCCTCACCAGGTGCGATATAATAATTAAAAGGAAAACAGTAAGCATTTATTGAATGCTTGTAATAAGCAAGAAACTATTCTAAACACTGTACTTCTCCAATACTCATAGCACTCCTATAAAGAAACGCTATGCATTTATGCTCTTGTGGCCAACTTGTCATCTTTCAAGTCACTATAATCAAGCTTTTATTCCCACTACTCCACTAATGATCTCCACAATGCTACATCGAATCGCTAGTTCTTATCTTACTTGATCTAAGAGTCATTTGACACAGTTGCTAATTTTTTTCCTCCTTAAAGGCTCCTTCACTTAGCTTCTAGGACCTCATACTCTTATGGTGTCCCCCTACCTCACTGGCCACTTCCCAATTTCCTTTATGATTCTTTCTTATCTAACCAATTGCAAATATTGGACCATTTCTCTTCTCTAGCTACACTGTAGCTACCCAAATATGTATTGATAACTCCCAAATTCATATCTGCAGCTTGGACCATTTCTCTGAACTTCAGAATCATGCAGCCATATAAATGCTACTAGTTACTATCTGGACTTGAAGACTAACAAGTTTTTCCACCTTATTAGTCCAATCTATGGATCCCTACCACCCCACCCTGGCACTTTCAAGTCACTCCTCATCTCAAGTTCCAGTTGCTTAGGCCCAGAGCTTCAGACTTATTCTTGACTCCTACCCTGCCTTTGCCCAGATGGCATCCACATCTGGTTCAAAACCCACTCACTATACTCTGGTCTAAGGCATCACCTCTCACTTGAAGTATTACAACAGTTTGCCTGCTTCTGTTGTCAGTAAGCATAAACAAATATCCCCGCTCTCACTCATCTGTGGCTCTGGTGTGGGAATGCAGACAATAAACAAAATAAATATGCTATGTAAAGTAGAGGAGAACATGGGGAAATCGGGAATGTGCAATTTTAGATTACCAAAGGCATTCCTGAAAAATTTGAGTAAAGGATATAGGCAGATATCTGGAAGAATAGAGTTCCTGGAAAATGGAAGAAGTACAAATGCGCTGAGCCAGAATTGAGACTAGTGAATTCAAGGAAAAACTGCGTGGTACAGAGGGAAATAAAAAACTGTGTGGTACAAAAGGGAAATAAAGCCAGAGAGCAAATGAGATAGTGGTTGGACATGGAGAATCCTACAAACCATGATGAGGCTTTTGAGTATGATGGGAAGCCACTGAGAAGTTTCAAGAGAAAGATATAGTCTGTATTGTGTATTAATGTATCCTTGTACCTAGGCCCATGTCTGGCACATAGTATGGCCCAATGTAATACATAGAATGATAAATATATTTTTCACAGGTGAGAAAACTAGGGCACAGTAGGCATTAAGGTCACATAGTATCAGAGTGAGGTTTGCACACAGGTAGTTAAGCTTTCATAACTACTATAGTGCAGTTTCTCTTCAGACCTGTGCTGCTTGGTTGACCATGATGCTTGAAGCAAGACACTGGAAAAATATTTCAGGGAGAAAAATAATACAATCTACAGGCTTATGTATTCTAAGACTAAATCTTCATGTCCTCAGTACCTAAGTAAGAAAAGTAAAACTAGTTTCTAATCTGAAATCCATATGTTTTTGAAGTTAGCATGATATGATAACTACATTCAAATTTATTCTCTCCTAAAAACAAAACCAAAGAACATCTGTCTTTAGAAAAAAAAGTATTATGAACCAATGTGTTTTGTTCTGCCCATTCTTTCCATACAGTTAGGAAAGTCATATTTTTCAAAGGTTCAACTCTTCGGGATCTGAGAGTGTGCAGGACAATGATAGGACAGGAGTGAAGAGGGGCTGTGGCACACTCCACCTGGTTATCATCCACTGAATATTTGAATTTTTTGGCAGATCCTTGAGCAAGAGCCAGTGAGGCCACATAGCCTACAAGAGCAACTCCAAAAGCTTCAGTGACTACTGCAGAGAAGATGTTCATCGGAGGAGCTCGTGGTGGAGGGATTCTGTGAAGAGAAAGACCATACAGAAGTACCAACCTTCAGGTCATTTCTGTAACAACTGGCAATAAACTCAACTGTGATAATGATTCTGAAGTTTACATAGAATAAATGAACTAACTACCTAGAAGAAAACCCAGCAGCCTTTCCATGAGAAGCCCTTTGTTTTCAACATTATTTAGCAGAAAAGCAAAATTATAAGAAAATCCTAGGGACAGCTCCACACTCTGACATTTCTATTAGAGAATTCAGGTTACACTGAAGAAACTAACTTGACAAAAAATGTCCTGTATGGGAAACAAAAGCAAATCTGGAACGTTCTTTCATTCAAACATTTCCAAATATTTATTTGGTTGGTATTTGAGATGTATTTCTTCCCTTGGATACTATCTTACTGTGTGCAAACATTACTGTGAGCTACAATTCTTGAGTTAATCTCTAAATTTGCCTTTGATTTCATTATCTTAATTCCATTTTTAACTCAATCCTTTCACAGTATACTTGACCATGGTTTGCGTATGTTAAGAAAAATATGTAGAAAGATTCCAACTCTGTTGCAAACTATAGGACCACACTTAGCTGTTTCTTTGTCTCAAAGAACTGTTTAAAACGTTTCTCAAATAATTTCCATCCATTGTCTTATTGTCCTTTGAAGCCACTTTAAGCCTAAAAATCATCATTTCTGTATCCTAATGATTCTTTGGGAGATTTACCAAAAACAAAAAAAAAGTAGAACTTTTGTTTTATGAAAATTGAGTATGCCTAATTACTATAATTTGCCTTAAAAACAAACGGACCTAAAATGAAACTGTAAATAAAAATTCAAGTTGATTTAAACAATCTTCATTACCATATATCTACCTAGTCTAGTAAAGACAGAAATTTTTATTATTATCTTTTTAATTCCTGAGAACTTTTCTACTGTTTTTCTAGTTTAATGTTGTTTAAAACCAAAACTGGGGGTTGGACAATAAAATTTAGGGAATCCAACAAATGTTAACTTTGTTCCAAATTTATCTGTATTGGTATATTTCATCCATTAAAACGAAACTTCTCTCTCCATAATTTGCCTTCATTTTCTTTCAGTTTGTATTTGGAATGACTTTTTTCCACCTAGGATGAACATTTCCTCTTTTGTTAAAGACCCTAGGATCTAGAGCAAGGCTGTGTGCAGGAGAGGGGCCATGACTTCTCGACTCTATCGTCTCTCTGGTCATTAAGCACAGCCTGTGGTATTGTTGTTTCATATGATACCTTTATTCTGAGTTAAGTAAAAGAAAACAGTCATATGTGGGATGAATAGAGGTGATTAAATTCCAGACAATGCTTCTTATTTACAAATACAATACCCTCAATTTTTTCACATAATATCTTTGCAAATCTTTCTGTTCAAATCTTTCACCTAAAGCAATACCATATAAAAGAGTTATCAATTTACTTAGTAATACGTAAATTCCCTATTACAAAGTTAGACACATGGAGCTGTCCCTGGGAAATTACTATTTCCCTAAAATGTAGTGTTGTTTTCAATCATTTTATAATAGAAATTAATTAGAATTCTGTCTCATATAGGCCAGAAAGAAATAAATCCATATCCACCTACTCCCAGTCTCATCCTCCATTAAAAACAAACAAACAAGTAATATATAGTAATATGAAAAGACTACATTACCCTTTTGGAATATGACCAACCACTTCTAATCCATATGTATGTTCCATATTGGTACAATAACAAGCAAATGATGCTGCAATAATCTGTGTGGTTTCGTTTGAAAAAAGAAAAATAATTTATTACTGACCTTTCAAACATTTTAAAACTATTTCAATAATTTACAATCTCAAATTTAGATGATATCAAGCATTAAAGCTTTTCTAATATTCTTCACTACATCAACCTAGTTTTGTCCAGTTTTGAGGGAAAACAAAATACGGATATGGGGGCAGTGCGTGTGTGTGTAAAGACACCACAATCCAACCTAAATACTTGTCTTTCATGTCATAAAGGAATGCTTCTTAAGACCAGACATTTTTCCCTTCATGACAATAAGCTCTTCAGAATTTGAGATATTGCATTAATTCTCCTAAACTATGATGCTAATTAATGATGATTTACAGTTTCCTTGAATATTTTTGAATTTTGATCTTTAACTATTCCTTGAAGTAAAGCATCACAAGCTTTTAAGCCAAGTGCTTTTTAAACAACACGTGGAGTCTCAGCTACTGT
Organism: Heterocephalus glaber; assembly: GCF_000247695.1. Next base: position 667,088 of record NW_004624744.1, read on the forward strand.
GTCACTTGTTACTGATGTGCTGATCTGGATCACAGTTTCTCTGCTTGTACCCACAATCATTATTCAAATTCATAACGGAGTCAGTTCAGCTTTTGTTTTACAAGCCATACCACCATAGTATTTGCTATCCACTTTCACATTTTCTTTTCTTTCTCCTGGTAATTTTAATAGTTACTAGAAATTTCATATGGTTATGGTATCAGTTTGGAATGGTTTATCTTATTAAAAGAGATAAATCAATTATTTAATTAAAGTACAAATTTATTATATACACATCCAGAAAAAAAAGAGTAACAAAATCAGAGTAGCAAAATAAGAAATTTTTAACAATAATGCCCAATAATATTATTTTGTAGCGTTTTTCTATCTATGCATTTCTGTTGCTTAATTGAATTTGTAGTAGTTTCCAAAATATCAAATGGGCTTTAAAAGCAAAACATCTTTCAGGATTTTAAAAAAGAGAAAAAACAACAAAACTTCCCAGGTTATACTGTTAAACTGCATAAATATTGTGATATAATAATAATATTTTCCAAGTCACTGAATTAATCTTTCAGACAGTGTCTTACTTTTTCACCATGTTTCTTTAACATAAGTAAATTTTCTTTATCACTTAAGTCATTGGTCCTTCTCAGTATTATTTTAGTATCATATATGTATGCAAAGCCTGTACTGTCCTTAATCCTGGGCAATAGAGGATCCTGTCTTAGGTGGGCTCAGAGCTCTAAATGTAATCCACCCACTAAGATGGGAGCTTTGTAGGCAGGAGGATGTGCCCACCTTAAACTTGCTCTAATCTTGCTGAACCTCAATACACAAGAATCTATCATTTCTGCCCAGATGGCCCCCAACCTGCTTGTAAGGCATCTTCCTTATGTCCCAATGAAGGCCAAGAAGGCAGTTGTGGTGGTAGAGTGGAAATGTTTTGGAGTTTAGACCTGGGATAGGGACACCTACATGTAGACATGTGAATCCCTTTGTGGGTATGTGTGATAGTTCTTAAATGTCAATTGATCGATCAGATTAGGAGCTGCTAGGAGATTAGTACAGAACACCTCTGGGTGTGTCTGGGTGGGTCATTAAGGAGTGACCTTGGGATGTATATCTTGTGCCTGGCTCCTTCCTCTCTGGGACTGTTCCCCTGCTCTGCTTCCCAGCCTCTAGGAACTGAGCAGCTTTGTTCTACCACATCTTTCTGCTATGATGTTCCTGCCTCAGAGCTAGCTGACCATGGCCTGACTCCTCTGAAACTACAAGCCAAATTAAATCTCTCCTTCCTTAAGTTACAGATACTTGATATTTTGCCCAGCAACAGGAAAGGTGACCAATACAGTGGGATAGGGCTGGAGTGGGGGATGGGAAGGAACAAACCTAAAGGTTGGCTCACCTTAAGCTTCACATTCTGACAGAGCTCAAAGGAGTAGGAGAATTCTCCACCTAAGCTGATTTTCCAGGTCATCATTTAGGTACAGTAATCAGTGTAGAAAACCAGAAGCTGTTTTATTTGATATTTTGATCTATAACTTTTAAGTATTTGGATTTCTATTGATGTTTTTGCCTTGGGTCTTGCAATTGTCACACTGTATAAAGAATACCTTTTATTTTAAGAATAATTCCTACTCATTTTGCAGAGAATAGAAACTCTTTTATTAATAGCTCAAAGGCCTTCTTCCCTAAGTTTGCTTTCGGTGTTTGGTTTTATGAAATTTATATACCTTCTCAAGATAAATAGACATTTTTTAATATCTGCAGAACTTTACAATAAGATGATACACTTCAGAGTTGTAACTGTGAAAACTAATAACTATAGTACTCTGTGATTTTATAACATATCTGAAATATACACACAGACTACATATGTTATATGTATCTTAACCAACAGTCAGGAAAATACCATCATGGATTGGCTAGCCATAGGGAAAGTCCTGCTTCATTAGAGCTACAAAAATGTGTCATATACTTCAGAAGCAGATTTCAATGTTCCAGCTTTAATAAATGTATACAGACCTATACTATTTAACAGTATAAAGGTTATTTAATGGATGAAATTATTTAGACATTCTTTGTAATATACAAAAACCATTAAAAAACTAAAGCCAATTAATGAGAAATAAGTTAGTAGACTATGGTTGTACTAACATTTCATTTTCAGTTGAATACTTTAAGAGTTCCTATTAAGGCTCTTAAAATTTCAAAGCACAAATTTTAATACCATAAACCTTGGGATCAAGATATAAGATACTGATATTCCAAACACAACAAAAAATATTTTAAAGAACCACCCTGGCCAATGAAAATCATGAGCATCTCTTTGGTAAAGCAAAATTAGGCCAGTAACAAAAGTATGAACAAAGCTACCAGTTATTCATGGACATTTGCCAATTGAAAATATTTCTATGAATATCATAGAGGTGTCATATCAATAAGGTGTGGTATGACATTTTATTGCTTTATATAGGATCATGCCAGAAATCTTTTGAGTCTCACCCTTAGAAATGTCTCCTTATAAGATCTTAGGCTTTATATTCTCTTATTCATATAAAAAATTAAAAGCATATGAGAAATGCAACATAAATTGAAAACACATGTACCTCCTTTTTTAAATTATTAACTCAAAATGTTTCCTGTTCTTACATTAATGTATAGCCACGCAAATTAGCCCTTCTTTAATGAAACACAGAAGTATCTGTGGGTTGCTGTAGACATTGTAGTAAGCATCTGTGGATTACTCCAACTGGCAGGCTTAGTACAGCAGAAAGCTAAATGTTGATTTCATACTTACCAAAACTAAATCGACAGGGAGAACAACTTTAATTTTCCTTTTAAACTGTTCATTGAGCTCTTTAACAAGAACAAGAACCACAATGCTCAGCAAGGATAAGAGCAGTGCTTCCAGTTGGACAGACTTGATGTTTTCAAAGACATATGCATAAATCTACAGTAATGAAAAAGAGCATAAACAGAATTTAGGGGCATCCACAATATACCAGCATGGAAATCTGGCCTCAGATAAACTCAAAGATTTTTCATAAAAATGCCTCAATGACTGCATGATGGGAAAGTAGGAAGGAAAAGGGTGATCACTGCTGAAATACAGCAAAAATACATATGGGTGTGATCGACATATATGGTGAATGTTTAGTTATTTGTTTTTTGGGTTTTTTTAGTACCGGGGATTGAACTTGGGACCTTGAGCTTGCGAGGCAGGTGGCCACACCACTGAGCTAAATCCACAGCCCTGTTTTAATATTTAAAATGTGAAGACACTTTGCCATTAATGCCCCTCAAAATACTCCCCCTAACTTTGAATACACTTATCCCACTATTCTTGAAACTTTCTGAAGCAGTTCTGGAAGTCTTCTTTCTTGAGTGTCTTAAGGAAGTGTGATAAAAAAATACTGCAAGTGCTGCTGCCAAATGACATTCAATGGAAAGGCAGACTCATGAAAACATTATGGTAGGTCCTCATCCACTTCATTCATTAAATCTGGCACTGTGCAACTTCTGGTTCTTCCCTAAAGTCAAAATGACCATGAAAAGTAAGTTTTAAATTGATTCAGGACATTGAGGCAGCCACAACAGTGCAACTAAAGAGTAAAGACTCTCTCTGGAAGTTCTAAAGAGAACTTCCAGAACTGCTTCAGAAAGTGGCAAGAATGATAGATACGTGTTTTTAAGGAAAGGGAGTATTTTGAAGAGGATTGGTGGCAATTTTTCTTTTACTGTAGTAATTTTTAAAATTCAAACATTCCCCATTTTTTTATCACACCCTGTATTCATTTACATGTACAAAATTCTCCAATAAAAAATAGGGTTTGTACCTTCTTACATAAGGACACTACTAAAATGAATGATTCTTCTGGCTGTTTTCCTGGCAGTGAAGGGCAGAGATGCTATAATTCATTTAGTTACAAGAGGATTCATCATTAAGAGCAGAGACTCCTCCACCTTTGACCCTATCACTCCTCAAATGCCAGAGCCAAATACCTACAAGCCACACACAAAGAAGTTGAGAGCTGTTATTTAATTGCCATCAGATATTTGGCTTAATGTAAAATATTACCGTATTCTCAGCTACTCAGCATTTATTTGTTTATTGTCACATATTCTGCCAGTGTTAGGTCTATAATGATGAAAAACTTAGATACAGCCTCAGGTAGTAACATAGTCACAGTGTAGTACAGCCCTTGCTGATTAAAAGCAATATATTAGTGCAATAGGGTGCTATAGACATGAAGGGGCACCTGAAGTACACTACTTAGGGATATGAGAGGTCGGGAAGCCCTTACCAAACGAGATACACAGATATTGGCCAGAGTACAGATGGGAAGAAATTGAGGGGAAAGAGCCTGGTGAAAATGTTTTGCTCTAAGGTCACATTTATAAAACTTAGAACACTGAATATGCTGAGAGGAGTATCTGACTTCCAAAAATACACTCATGAAACCAATACAGTGGTTTGTCTTTAAAAGCAAGCAGCTCTATTGGAAATTCTATTATCAAAGAATTTGCTTACAACTAGGAAGAAGGTATAATACAATAATATTAGACTGGTAACTTGGTGTATGATGACAGAAAAGTAGAATAAATTTAAGAGTAATGTAAAGGAAAAGAATAAAATTAAAGTCCTCTGTAAAACTGAAAGTTTATATTTAATCAACTAAGTGCCAGTAATATTATGCTCAACTATTCAGGGTCATGTTGATAATTATATAAGCATCTCATCTACTGTCATAAAAAAATATGGGGTAAGATTTTAAAGAATTCTAAATCAAGTGCTAATAACCTAAATCCAATCCTATATCTACATAATTATTTAATATAGAGAAAATTAATTTGAATTGTATTTTTTGGAAACCTAATAAAATGATTCTCAAATTCATGTAGACTATTAAATGCATAATAATAAATAAGATAATATTTAAAGAGAAGAATATTTATGTATTTATACTAACATAAATAAGTATGTATAAGTTAAAACGTGAAACTATTAAAATGTATGAGCAAAAGTAGAAAAAAATGAGAGCCTAGAGCCATATAACAGTTGCATTACAGAAATGATTATCCACTATAACTTGTTGGGAGGAAAATTAAGCAAAATAAAATAAATTCTGGATAAAAGAGTTAAATGTAAAAAAATGAAGTAATTGAAGATCACTTTAAAATGGACAGAAGACATAGATAATTAATAAAATTAATAGAAATAATAAATTTATGAGCAAAGTGCTCAACCACAGTAATAATCAAAGAAATACAGACACAAAAGTCAAACACAAAAGCAGATTTTATCAAAGTATTGATTTTTAAATGGTAATGCTTAATGTTGATGAAGTTTGGAAGAAGAGTTGTGAACTCTTCTATACTACTGATACAATTTCAAATAGATACAATATTTTGATAATCTGATAAAGCTTATCCAACACTTGAAATATTCTATTTCCTAAGCAGCTCCACTTCAAGAAAATTAAGGTATGAACATAATTAGGCTCATGCAAAAGATCTTATTATAAGGATATTCAATGAAGCAATGTTTAGAACAGAAAAAGAATTTAAAACCATTTACAGTAGATTCAAGAGGAACTGGTTCAAATCATAATTTTACATAAGTACATGTATTAATGTACATTCATTAAACAGATTGTTTTAGATAAAATTTATCTTTGTTGTGGAAAGACCTTTCCGATCATGGTGATAGGTAGAAAAGCAACTTGGAAATAAACATGTGTGGGTTGACTTTCTTGTGCTGAGTTGTCTGCCTCCTAATTCATATGTTGAGTCCCCGAGTGACTCAGAATGTGACTTCTTCACAGGTAGTACTGTACCTTTAAAGAGGTAGTTAAGGTAGAATGTGGTGATACAGGTGAGCCTTAACTCAAGATGACTAGCGTCCTTATAAGAAAAGATTAGGACACACATTGAAAAATGCACAGAAAAAAATAGTGTGAGAACACAACAAAAAAGGCAGCAATCTACAGGCCGAGAGATCAAACCTCCTAACACCTTGAGTTTGAACTTCTAGCCTCTATAACTACAAGAAATATTTTTGTTAAATCACAAATATTTTGTGGTTAAGTTTCAATGTTAAGTTGGCCTTTGTTATGCACTAGCAAACTAATAGCGCATATTTTATAAAATAATATTTATGCCAAAATATATATAGATATATCTAGAAGACTCTTGGCTCAGCATAAAACGTTTGTGTTTATCTGTATCTTTTACATTCTCTCTTATGAAAAAACATCACTTGCATAACTTTAAAAGTTTTAATTGAGTATTACTTATCTTCAACATACCTCTTTACCTACTGAATCTGGGTTTTATCATTTCATTTCTATTTGTCCACAGAATGCTCAAGCTTTGTTTCACGTGATAAAAATTAGTTTTGATTTTACCACATAGGTTATTCTTATAGTAGTCCAACTTGTTTGTTTTTTGCCTTATTTAGCATCTCAAATATAATTTGACCGCAACCCAAAATACTGACTCAAAATATTATACAGACTATGGTTTAAAAAAAGTATATAAGTCATATTCATTGGCATCTCTTAAAACTCTACTTACTGATTTTTCTAATCACAGACTTAGCCCAGCTGGTCCAAACATCAGGAATGTACCTGGTGTAAAGGGGGAACCTTAGGTTATCCAAGACTGAATTCTATCTATTAAACGTGATCATTAACATTCTAACAGTTTCAAACAAAGAAAATGTGCTCTATTAAAAGTGGAGCCTCACCGTGTGAAAGAGACCAGCATAATGAATGCCAGGTTATCCAAATGCCACTTCTCTATATGAATAAAAAAATAGCAAACCACCAACAGTGTTATCAAACATGTAAAGAAATAAATTAGAGATCAGGTAGTTTTACTTATTTTTCTTTGAAGTATTCTCCTTTATTCCAACCATTTAGAAAGCAAATTAGGTTCTACAATATCATAGTTACTGAGATGCAGATAATACTTTTCCTCTCTATGTTTTGGATGGTAATTGTTCCCAGCATTCCTAAAGGTGAAAGAACAGGGACCATTTCTATTGTTACTCATGATTCAAATCCCAGGATAAAAATATAAAATTTTACTTGGTAAAATACATTCCATAGGGGATAGGGATCAGGGGAGTGTCAAGAAAATTTTGTCAAAATGCATAACTTTGTGATGGTTTATCATGATCTGAGGATAAAATTGAGAGAATTATCCAGATGATTTGTCAAGGAAAGGTCAAATATCCAAATGTTTTAATGCATTTAGAAAATTACTTTTTAAGCTTTTTTCCATGGTATTAAAACTATGCCATAGCAGTGCCTGTATAAGAAAGAAGAGAAATATGTGGAACTCCCAAGCCATACCAAATTTTCTGTAATGTGCATCTTGAGAACATGTGTTTGCAGTAATAAAAATGATCAGCCCAGAATGAAAGGAATGAGAAACAACACCCCCCAGGGATTTTATTGTCTGTCTGGATTAAACTATAGCTCATCAAGCAAAGCACACTGTACAAAATGATCCAGAAGAATATGGAGGGGTTGGTGAGCAGAGACTCATTACAACCAGCATGAAGAGCACAACAGGAAAGCAGGCTGGTGAGGAGTCCTTCTGCTGACTGTCATGTGGACCCAGAGACAGAAGTCACAAGCTAACTGGGCTCAAAGGAGATGGGTGGCATGTGCAGATAGAGGTAAGGACATGGATAAGACACACACACATACCACTTAATAGAGTTTTAGGTGTCTAAGCACACATTAAACTCCTCATTGCTTCTATAAATCCAGTTTTCTGTATGTGCTGTCATGTACTAAGCTCCAGTAGATAAAAATTCCTATTGAGGATCATCATTTGCTTCCTAGATCTTCCTAGAAGCAAAGGTAATATTTGTATCTGTATGGATAAATAAGAAAGCTATTTCATCAAAACTAACTGATCTACTTAATAAAATAGGCATTCAAGTCACTTTGAGACTAAATACTAATTCTTTCAATTGATCATTTATTGCAATGACATAAAATGCAAAATACTGATATGGATAAAAAATGCAATTTGACATATTTCGAAGAATGAAAAATGTGAAACTGACATTTCACACACACACACACACATACATACAATATATATTTATATAACGTATTTATCTGATTTGGCCATTCTTTGTAATTTTATTTTAACATTGATGCATTCTCAATTCCTATAATGGTATCTGGAAGACAAAAGATATCCAATAAATATTGTTGAATGAATGTGTATTCTAGTTTAACATAGTAATAATAAAAATAGATATCTAAATTGAATAGATTTTTACCCTGAATAAGCAGAATGACTAAGCGAGAAAGGATAGAAACTCTTTTATTGTTGTCAGTACTTAGGATATGTCATATGAGAGGAATTTTTAGTTACCGTTTACTCATTAATTCGACATGTTTATTGAAAGTTTTATCTTGTACCAGATATTGACCTAAACAGTAAGACTACCATTACAGTAAATTTCAAGTAATTCCTCTTTGGTATAGTCAACCTGACCTAAATAATTGGATATTTAATAACTTAAAATTTTATAGGAATGAAGGAAAAATGGAGGCTGAAAAAATTCATATTTGGTATTTATTTGAGAAAAATTAATGCCTCTCTGCAATCACACAATTTCAATTGCTTTTCATTACATAACTATTACTGAAGTTCATTGAAGACCTCACATAGGAACACTTTTGAAGAGGTAGTGTGGTATCGCACACCTGTGATGCCAGCGCTCTGAGAAGCTGAGGCAGGAGCATCACAGTTGGAGCCCAACCTGGGCAATCAGTGACTTAGTGAGAGTCTATCTCAGATAAAGGATAATTAAAGGGCTCAGCACAAAAGTTCTGGGTTCAATCCCCAGTAGCATAAAGAAAGAGGAAAGAAACAGCTGTACAAGGACAAAGGTCTAATGTGCGTTCACTCTATTAATCTTCATGATACCAACAAAAGCGCTTACACATTTAGAAAATATGAACAAGTGTTAACTTAATGGACTTTCTGCTTAGCACGCAACCAGAAAATCTCATTAACCAAAATAACACTTCCTGGCATTCTGGTTGATACAATAAAATGTATAGGAGGAAATAAAATGATTTTAACATACTTCACGTGTCATGATATCATCAATAGTACTTCTTCCGTAGTAAGGATGAACTACCCATAAAGGACCACAAAGAATATTAAAATATATGAGGTATGATCAAAGAATAGAGTGAATGTTTAAATTTTTTAAATGCATTATAGTAAAACACACATTGCCATTAATACCTCTCAAAATATTCCCCCTCCTTTTGAACACATTTATCCCACCATTCTTGCCACCTTCTGACTTACTTTTGGATGTCCTCTTTCATGTCTTTAATTATGCTGCCTCGATGTCTTGAATTAATTCAAAACATTTACTTTTCATGGTCATTTTCACTTTGAGGAAGAGCAAGAAGTTACATGGTGCCAGATCCAGTAAATAATGTGGATGAGTATACACCATAATTTTTTATGTACCTGTCTTTCTGTTGGACACTTGGCAGCAGCATTCACCGTATTTTTTTACCACAACTCATAAAGACGCTCACAAAAGAGGACTTCCAGGGCCGGGGATTTAGCTCAGTGGTTCTGCCACCTGCCTCGCAAGTGCAAGGTCCCAAGTTTGATCCCTGGTACCAAAAAAAAAAAAAAAGGAAGACTTCCAGAACTGCTTCAGAATGTGATAACAGTGGTGGAATAAGTATATTTGAGGTTATGGAGAGTATTTTCAGGGAGATTAATGGCAATGTGTCTTATACTATAATGTTTTCTTTAAATTTAAACATCACCATGTATCTTAATCACACTGTATATTTCTATGCCAAAGAAAAATATGTGAACCCTTTAATATTACTATTTATAATTCCTGTGCTATCTTTGTACTAAAAGTCTATCAAAAATAAGATTACATTTCACTAGAGAGAAAAACAGGGTAGTAAAATGAGAAAGCTTTCATAATGTCAGCACACTATATTACTAGTAAATACAAACTAGTAATCTGCAACCTATTCAGCTTAATTCTCAAAATATGACTTTGAGTCAATCATCAAACACAAACCAAGACTATTTCCAAGAAAAAAAATGGTAACATTCATTATTTGCTGACACATGTACAAAATTTAGTCTGAAAATATATTTGGCAAAATCTGTGTCCAAATAAATACATGTCTAAAAATATGGATCTTTTTGTATCAGAAAGAGTATTCTTAAAAAAGACAAAGGTAATATCACTAAAATAAACTATTTTTCTCATTGTAATTACTATCAAGACTTCCATTGAATAAAATGTAATACATAATCCATCTCATTGCAGTTTGGAATATCTGGTGAAAGTCTATGTTTATCTTTACAGGGCATGTCCCTTAATTTCTTTTCTCTGCCTTGAACACTGAGGACCTTTCACATTTTCTTTATGGTAGGCAGATGGTACAGAGAAGTTTAAGTAAGAAAGAATGGGGAGACTGTTTCAACTTCATCACTTAGTAGAAGGTAAGTGAATTAACATTTGTAGTCACCATCTTATATGTGGAGACTCATTTAACTTTTTAATTGTTGCAAGGTGAGCATTTTTATTTCCATTTAATGTAAGAGGAAAACAAGGCTTGGAGAGGTTAGGTTAATTGTTTATGGAGATATCAAAATTAAAATAGTGCTCCTGGGAAGCAGTTCTTCATGTACCTCCTTAACAAACCTTTGTGCTGAATGTTACCTACATAAGATCTGGTCTCTCAGCCAAACTGGAGAAGTTGCTGGACTAGAATCACAGAATTTCTGAAATTATGATCAACAACGATCAAGATGCAATATATATGTACCAATTCCTTAAAATGAATGTGATTGTCACATATCTCAAACATATACCAATAAAAAATCATAACAAGATATTTTAAAAGTTATGTTCTCAGAATGGGCTTCTCTACCTACCTTATCTAAGCAGTCTCACCCTGTCACCCTAACATGCTGCCCCATCAGTCACACCACCCTGTTTCCTTCATTAACATCTGAGTGTCTGATTGGCCAATATGTGTTTGGCTCCTCCCACCCTAATTCAAATATCTCCTCAGCATTTCTGTAAAATTCCATAGGAACAGGGATATTATTTTTCAATTGCATCTTCAATGCATATACATTGGTCAATACATATTTGCTGAATAACTTTGTTTCAGTGGTCCTTTGGTCAAATATGTATGTTAATCTCTTCCTATTCATATGTAATTCAGAAAATATCCCCAGATTATTGTATTGAACATTTAAGGCAGCTTTCACATCCCTCCCTGAAGCCTCTAAACCTGAGCCACAGCCATGCCCTCTCCCCACCTCAACTTGCTTTCAAGTTGATTGTATTTTAACTCAAACTCCTAGCAGATCCAGACTTCTGCTCACAGACAGGTCTCAGATCTTCTCACAACTGATGTTTGTACAAGTTCTGTTCATAAGATTTTGATGTCTCCTACCAACTTTGGCTACATATCACTGCATCACTAAATACTTCAGGTTAGGCACTGATAAAATCAAGCCCCCCAAATTCCTTCCCTTCTTAAAGTAGTGAATGCAAATAGTAGGAAGAAAGGGAGGGGGAGGGAGGGAAGAGAGAGAGAGAGAGAAAAAATGTTAAATTGAATATCAAACAAAACCCCAAAAGGCAGAAGAAAAGAATATTCTATAAGTTTTTATATCATTACATCCAAATTTCTGATCAATAACTATATCTCACACTGGGAATGAATCCATTTGCTATTGCTTCAAGATATAATTTAAGTCTCAGACCAGAAAGGAGTCTAAGGGAAGCATGGTATGTTAAACAGCTAAAAACAACATGGGTACATGAAACTCACTTGGACCAAATATCCAACCAAGCATGCCAAGGGCCAGGTGGCATCCAGCCATCCCTTGTTTAGAAAAATAAGTTTAATTTGAATTACTTGAGCACTGGGTTTTGCGGTGATGCATTTTTCAGTGAATTGTGGGGGATGGAAAGAACTTAGCCCAAGTTGGTTGAGTTGCAAAAAATATTTGCTGTCTGATTTAGAATTTGAAAGTAACCTTTGTTAAAAATTTTCATATAATTGTTCCATATTCAAATTAAATCTGCTACATTTTCTATTCCCTGCATCACTGATTGAATCAATCTGTAGTTGAACATTCCATTTCTCTCCCTTTTGACTTAATTTGTCCATTTTTTAAGGTATATCAAACAGCCCTGCAAGTCACAATGGAAAAGTCACAATATCTGCAGAGAAAATGTGGGCTTTCATAAACTATCAACGTGTGTTCTTGATCCCAGAGGGCCTATGTCTTCAAAGAAGATTTGTTCTACACATATAAACTTCATTTGTACATATTTGATTGTGATCTCATTCTCTATAAAAGAAAATGTTTCATCATCTCTGATTTCCTTCTGACGTTTCAATCCCACTTTATTAACATTCTTTGTTTCTGCTTCACACGTTTTGCAGTCCAAACTAGAAAAGCACTTTGCTTGTACTTCAGTGTTATGGGTGGAAATGAAACTGTTTCCTAGTCTGAAAGTCCCCATTTTAAGGCAAAGAAATAAAAACTTCCAAGAAAAATGGTTGAATATATTGGCAAACTTGCCTTTTGCTCTTGGATTTAATGCACAGAACTGTGCATAATTATTAGAACAGCATTCTTATAAACCATGCCAGTGAAACTAGCTTTGCCAAGTTTATCATGGGCTGCTACAGGCGCCATCTCAAAGAAATCCATATGTGCTAATATGAAATAGGAATTTTTAAAACTGTATTATCCCTTCTGGGGAAAACATCTTTTCTAACAAAAAGATACTTCATCATTTCTCAATTTAAAAATGTTCTTCTATTCTAAAGAATTAGAAGTTTCACTCTTATTTATATGAGGAATCTAGTTATCAATCAATTATCTGAATTTGAAGGATGACAAGAATGGAACAATTTAACTGTTGAGTCAGGATCCCGAGACAGAGTTACCCTGGTGGCATTAGTGTTCCTGCTTATTTTTAAACATATTATGGCCAGCATTATTTGTAATTTATTAAATAGGATTATAACTGCTCAGGGGATTTTGTGCTGAATTGATGGAAACATTTATAAATAAAAATCAAGAACACCACTTCTTCAGTTCTGATAATCATTTCAACTCCTTCATTCAGAGTAGAAATATTTAATTTATAAATTCTCAGGTCACCTTGATTTTCAAGGTGCAAAGACATATATTACCCTATTTTACTATTTAATTTTTCACCTGATTAAGAGTCCTCAATAGAGGGAAAATATGGTATTTATTATTTAAGAAGTACTTTTTTAAAAAATCCATAATTTGTTTTGTCCAGCTATTCATTACTAAGAAGAAAAATAATGGCTTCCTTTTAATGAACACCTATGTTCCAGGCATTTTGTTTTGAACTGGACTCCATCAAGTGTAATTATCATCAATTTACAAAACAGGCAACTGGAAATTAAAAACACTAGGTCATTTGCTCAGATTATGGCTGGAGCTATGATTTAAATCTGGACTTCTCTGATTCTAATGTTTTTTGCTCTATTACTCCTTTCTCAGAAAAAAAAAAAAGACTGATCAATTAGTGTCCAACTGTACAGATGCTAATAAAATCTCCACAGCTAAAACTTAACTCAGAGAAAAAGTTACATTTTACCCAAAATAAAACTGAAGAAAAATGTATTGAAAAACTTTTCAAATTCAGTAAAAATAACCATAAGTTTAGCTGTATTTTTTTTTTTTTTTTGGTACCAGGGATTGAACTCAGGACCTTGCACTTGCGAGGCAGGCAGCAGCACCACTGAGTTAAATCCCCGGCCCAAAATAACCATAAGTTTAAAAGAAAGTTTTATTGGAAGTATATGAATTTACAAAAAAACCTTTGAAGAACAAAGGGAAAAGTACAGTATTGTGTGAAAGAAGTAAGGAAAGTTAAATAAGTGGTTAAATTAAATCTTATTACACCCACTCTTTTTAGGGATTTAGAAGAATCATGACAGTTACTCCAGAGGCTTCCTTTGATTATGTGGACCATTAAAATCCCGTGTGGGCACTCAGTACCAGGGGAAAATCTTAGCAGGGTTTCCCTGCATCTGAAGAAACTGGTCAACAACTTTCAGCGAGAAGAAAAGAAGTGACCTAACTAGGAAAGCTTAGTGGAGTTTGTTGTGTATGCTTGTGCCAGTCAGCTCTGTGTTGTAATAAATGCCTGAGATGACCAACTTATAAAGAGAAGAGATTTCTTTCAGCTTACAGTTTGAGAGGTCTGTCTAAGTCAGTCGGCCCTTTTACTTACGGGCCTGTGGTAAGGCAGCACCTCAGGGCAGGCAGCAGAACAAAGTTGCTTCCATACCTCATGGGCAGAAAGCAAAAAACCACGAAGAGAAGACTAGCATTCTCTCATCCTTTTCAAATTTGCACCCCAAATGACCAGAAGACCTACCACTAGGTACCACCTCTAAAGGCTCCACCTCCTCTTAACAGCACCATGGTTGGAGACTGAACATTTAACCCATAGGCCTTTGAGGGACATTCAAGATCAAACTGTGACAGGTCTATGTCCCCATAGAGCAGAGCTGACACGATGCCACTCCCTGTATCCGATTTAAATCGTTCCCTGAAGGTGTTCCACTGAGGTTAGTACACCTACTAGCCCACCTACTATCATGGATGAAGACTTCACCTATTCAAACTAGGGAACTGAATTTTCTTCATAGCATAGAACCAGGCATGGTCCATGTAGAAGATGCTGTTGTAGACATCATAGTAGCAGAAGGGACAGAGCCCCAAATGCAGATCCCTGCCAAAAGCAGAATAAAGGCAAAAGGGTTGTTTTTCTCAGCGCTGACAGTAAGGATTGCCATTGCCAGAACTGATTACTGAACATATTGGTCTGTCAAATTTGAATTCTTTGGGGCCGGGGATTTGGCTCAGTGGTTTTGCCGCCTGCTGTACAAGTGCAAGGACCCGAGTTCGATCCCCAGTACCAAAAAAAAAAAAAAAATTTGAATTCTTTGGATAAAAATGCAACCCACCTGACACTATTAAGATTGTGACTGGCTCACTGGGCAAGAGTCTTTGGCAAAAGGCCCAACTAATCTCTCAAACTGGAAGCCAAAAGAAATCTCTTCTCTTTACATGTTGATCATTGCAGGCATTTATGACAACAGAAAGCTGACTAGCACACACAACAAGAGTCTTTTTGATTCTAGATATCAATTTATGTTCCAAGGGATATCAGTAATACATTCTTTATCTTTCATCAGCCTGAAGAGCTGTCAAAAAGATTATAATAGATGTGAAAACACAGAAGTAAGAATTAGAGTCAAAAAGCAAAAATTCTCATAAACATATTAATTCATTTTGCTCTAGATTCTTTAACTCGATGGCCAAGACCTCTGTGATGTCCTTTGCCCTGTATCTTCATGCTGAGTTTCGTTATTCTCTTTCAGGCACCTAGTGACCCAAAAGCAATTTCAAATCTACATTATCATCACCAGATTTTCTCACCTGAACTATTCCAAAGCTCATTTTTGAAATAACTGAGTGGAAACTATGCTCACATAATCAGTATTTCCAACACTGCAGTATCAGCATCCATCAATATCCTGGCAAAGAACAAAGCATCATTCCTAATAGGGCAGGTCTCTGTGATGTTGAAAGGCAAGAGCAACTTTAATTCATTTCCAATCATAGTAATTCCACTAACTAGGTCTTGTGTATGTGGAGTTAGTTGTCCAGAATTATTCCTAAATCTGATTCTGTTTCAGTGTGCTATCTTACAACAGACCTCTAAAGTCCTATACTGCTTGACCTAGAAAATCAAGATAAAGCAGCTTGAAGTTTATCTCACAAGAAAATAAAATGGAAGAAAGTTTCTACATAAAACTCTTTAGTATATTGTTTATGCAAAGCGCCCTGACAAAGCCAAGCTGAAAAACCAATGTCATTCCCACATCAGGCTGTCCTGCTTCATTAATACAACTCACAAGAGAAAGGTGATTATCTGTGTATGACTAAAGAGGTCAAATCGTAACCCTCAGGCATTTTCTATTCTGTACATGCACAGATAAACACACTGTTCCAGGCAGGAGATTAAGGCACAATTTTAACCAATTTTGTTCTGTGCTGTAGCCCTGGTGTCACTGAAAGTCTTAACTCTCAGCCTGTCATCTGACAGCTTACAGCTACTCTGTTCTGCTTTTGTTTGAGCAGAAGCTTGGGATTAGGTTGCTTCCAGGCCCAGTTCCAGTTTTCTTGTTTGGGTTTTAAGCTTTCTTACAATGAATGAATCACCGAGCCGGATATTACCTAAGGAGCAATATTCAGAGCCAGTTTCCAGTTCCATACAGCCAATTACTATTTTTATTAACTATTTAACCCCCTAATCAGAGAAACACTTGCTTGAATAGTGGATACCAGTTTTTCACATATCAAACATGCAATTTTTAAAAAATAGTAGTAACTAAAGTTGACAATGTTAAGGCTAGAGTAAAATATTACGCGTACAATTTTTGCATTGAAATTTGGAAAAAATATTATACCCATTGGATCTGGTATCTCAACTACTAGGACTTCATCCTAACAAAATAATCAGTGATGCAGACAATAATATACAAATGAAGAGAATTCTCAGAAAGCCATATATAATAAACAACAGAAACCAACTCAATAACAGGAATCAGAACAGTAAGTTATCATGAAGATTGTTTCAAAAATTAACAGATATTACTCCTTAAACTCATTTCACACTCTACATCATATTTAAAATACCTGGATGATTTTATGTAAACCCAAGTTATTGTAATACAGAAAAACTTCAGTATTATAATTAAATTCTACTCTGTGAAAAATACACTCAAAATCTAAGAACAAAGACATTTGGAAAACTCACGTAAAAAAATCCAAGAGGTCCAGATATATATGGTATTTTTATTCCCAAGAGATATTTGACTTGCGAAGTCACCACATGGGTGGCAGCCCCAGTTGTCATTGCGCTGATCACAGGCTCTGTAAGCAGGAACGTGGCACTGCCCAGTTGTAGCACAAACATGGCCACCTATGGGGACAAAGGAAGAGTCAGATGATACTTTCAGGTGAAAGTTCCCAAGGTTCTTAGAGGACTAATATCTGACACATTTTCATCTACAGTTTGCAAAGACATAGCAAGCTAATATGTAATGGGCTTAAATTTTATATAGTAAAAATGTTAGGTTTTCTTAAGAACATTACCATGTTCCAAGGCTTTCCAAACATTACTGGATTCTGTGGACTTGCATCAATTAAAATTAACTTTTTTCCCCTGAATGTTGACTTTGTTTCTCCTTTCTTAAGCCTACGTGTTAAATGGGAGTGTGAGAGAGATATACTCAAATCGGTGAGCATGTGGATACTGAAGAAAAATCAATTTACATTACCATATCTGTAATTTAAAAAGTAGAAAATATATGATTCACTATCTGATACCCAATAGACTTAAAACCTCAAAACCACTGTGGAAAAAAAGCAATTTTTAAAGTTTTCCCCAAAGCTCTAAAAAATGGGCACATACTATTTGAACAGATACTCTGTCATGCACCTCTAACAGACTAATATTTAGTAAGAAGATGCCAAGATATATTTGTATATGGGGAAGATCATAATGCAGAGATCAGAAAAAGGGGCATGTCTTAAGAAACCTAAAAATCAATGCAAAAATAATTTTCCTACTCCTAACATCACCCTGCATACTAAAACTATTTCATGACCAGATAAGAGCATCATGCCGGAGTAGAAGCCAAGCATTGGGTTCTGCTGCAAAAGGTGCCACCTTCTTCAGACAAATCCAAAACTCTCCCAGTCTTGCCATTTCCATGATCAGTATCCTTTGCTAGGAGACCTTTCAGATGCCCCACTCTTGAAATTACAACTGTAAATGCAGTCCTAGAAACCATAAAAAGCAAAACTTGCTGTTTCGAAAGAAACATTAAATCACTTTTATGAGTATCCACACTGAAAAAGGGAAAAAAATAAGGTCACGTGTTAATTATGTATTAATTATAATATTTAGGTCAGGTTGTAAACTCCTTGATGGAAAATGAGATTAATTATTATAGAAATCAGTTGAAAGAAGAGCAATGAGGTCTCCTATCAAAAAGCTACAGTGATGAAAATGAGAAAATGCCGCTTGGTGCCACAAGAGCATAAACAGCAAAGTATATCATTTTTATATTGTGATCATATTGCAATGCCCTTGGCGAAGAGCACTAATTCTTTAGGGTTATATTAGGGTTTCAGCCAGACATGCTAGCCCACACCTGTAATCCTAGCCAGTTAGGAGTCTGAGGTAAGAGGATCATAAGTTTGAGGCCAGCCTGGGGAACTAGTGAGACCCTGTCTCAAGGCAAAATAAAAAGGGCTGAGGATGTAGCTTACCCCTAGAATGAGTGCCTAGCATGTCCAAGGCCTTCCCTGGGTTCAGTCCCCAGGATACTGCCCTCCCCGCACATACACACAAAGGTAGAATTTCCTGGCATAAATGTGAAACCTAGATTCTGATCTTGGCTCCACTAAATCCTAGCTTTGTGACTTTAAGAAATCTACTGAAATACTCATTATAAGTTGGTGTGGTGTGGTGGCACATGCCTGTAATCCCAGCACTCAGGAGGCTGAGGCAGGAGGATCACCATGAGTTTGAGGCCAGCCTGGGCTACATATAGTAAGTTTAAGGCCATCCTTGAAGACATAGTAAGACCCTGTCTCAAAAATAAAATAAAATATCATCTATAAATCCTTTGAGTGATGTCTGCCCTATTTATCTGGTAGAGCTGTGGTAAAGTGAATGTTAATATGAAATAACATATAAAAGGATGTGAAACCTGTAAAATGAGCAACACACATGATGCAGTAGAAATATCTTGAGGTATTATACACATTTACCGTGTCTGGAAAACCAGCCGTTAATTTTGAAAATGTAGAAAGGACCACATCACATTTTCTAAGTCTCTGAAATTTATCAGTGCAGAAAGAAATACGCATAGTTTGTAGCTTAGCAGCCATCTTTCATTCAATATATAATAAAGAAAAGAGGATGGATTGTCAATGTAGCAATGAACCTGTCATTGCCAACATAAGAAGGCAAGGGCTAGCTGGATGTGTGGCACTTGACTATAATCCCAGCACTCAAGAGGCTAAGGCAGTAGGATTGCTGTCAGTTCAAGGCCAGACTGGGCTACATAGTGAGTTCAAGACCAGCCTGAACTGCATAGTGAGATGATTCTGCCTCAAAAAAGAAAAAAAGGAGGAGGAGGAGGAAAGGGAGGAGGCAAGGGCTACAAGTTCTGATCCTAAAAAGTTTTCAGAAACTGTATGTCAGTTTGTCAAAGTAGAAGTGTTCTAAAGGAAATACCCAAGCAACTAAATACTGTACATGGTTACAAATGGACCGTAGTGATATTTTTGACAATTCTTGGCTCAGTCTGTTGATTTTCATTCTGAAGTCACAATCAGTTAAGAAAAAACAATGAACCAATTATTCTTAAGTCTCTCTCTACTGGTAAATGCATTGAAATTTATGATATTGATATTATAGGCTATGAGGATGAAATTAGCAAATTTAATATTAGAGTAGGATGCACATCAGAGTTGAGTTTTCATTTCATCTAAAAGCAGCATATAAGTAATCCACGTCTTTAAAATGGTGAAACCTATTTGCATACGTAAAATTTTATTTATACTGTATGTAGAATGTTGGAAAGTTTTTATTTGTATATTAAGTATTCCTATCATCATTATTTTGAGAAGCAAAGTTTTGGGTAGACCTTGAATAGCCATTACCATCTCACCTCCTATTTTTTGTTCCTTTTTGTTGCTACTCTGAGGGTTAAGGATTTGCCATGCCTGAGGAAACTGAAGTGTCACCAACTACTACTCACTAAATCATTAACTTGTAGTAGCAGCTTCTTTGTCATTTTCACAATGTAAGATTTACAAATGGAAGGCTCTAGGAAAAGTACAAGCTATAAAAAGTAAAAGTAAAAATGTTCTCTCATCTCAAATGTTGAAAATATGGGTAACTACCTTGCAAAAAAAAAATGAGAAAAAGTGGAGCATCCTCTTTTAAAATACAAAATACTGGATATATTTTTGTAATATTCTACTTGTAGACAGTTTTCTGCTTTTAGAAAATACTCCCAACAAGGGATAAATACCTAAAATGAAGAGTTCTTGACCCTAAGGTCAACAAGTTCCTTAAGATCTCACTTCTGCCACAGACCACTGGGCATGTGAAGGATGATTGCAACCATGAGATTTAGCTGAGGAGAAATTACGCTTTTGTGGAGCACAAGCTTCTCTATAGCCCAAAACAATGGCAAATACTTTAAGAAAGATGAGGAGGAAAAGTAGGATGTGAAAGACCAGGAGAAGGAGCAGGAAACAAACTTTAATAGCTTACCCTGTTCCTGCTGTCCACATATCAAGTTTATTCACATTGAAATTAGGGACTTGGTGAGAGACGGATGTCCACAGCCTGAAGGTACCAAGTATTCAGGCAACACAGGTTTTGCAAGAGGAGCCCACAGACTGAACCGTATCTTCAAACTTAAATATGTAAAATGATGTCCTCTCAAATGGGTCCTCTCAAATACTTTTACTTGGAAGCTCAGTACTTAGTTTTATATTAATATTAAATATATTAAGCAAATTACTTCATAAACAGCCCTAAAACTCCTTTTACTAAGAATATAGATGACAATGATTCCACTATGGCAAGTCAACTCCCCAAACCTAGCCATGAAACATTTTATGAGAAAATAAATTTTATATAATATATTTCAGATGTTTATAGTAATGCTGATGTTTTGGGCTAATGCTGAAAACCTCTGACATACATTATCAAGGTTCACTAGCATGGTATTATTTGGTAATTCTGTATAAACACCATATGTTCTACATAAATTGAATGTATCTCAGATTTCAGGCCTTTTTTTTTTACAAGAGGCCTTCAAATACATTTTTAAATGAAAGATTGCATAGGAAAGAATTATATATCCAAGTGGATAGAATATATTGTTGTATATTATGTTGATTTGTTTGCCATCTGGTTCTTTCATTATACCAAATCACTCATTTATCCATTTGATGAGTATTTATTCAATACCTGCTAGGGGAGAGGCACAGAACTATTGCAGAATACAAATATAGAGGCAACACCTTAACGACTATATAAAGAGAGGTGAAATGGTGATGTTAGGAGAGAGAAATGTTAACTGGAACCACAAAAAAGACTAATACAGGTATTTGGAAGGTAAAGTCTGGAAAGCTGTTTGTGTGGATCATGAAAAAACTGAAAAGTCTTATGGTGTTTGCTCAGCTACACAGGTGGGGGCAGAGAACTAAATTGCTCAGGAAGTGAGGAAAACAACTGAGCGCTGAACAGGGAGGGCAGAAACGGCTTCTGCATGACCAGACTCCTTGAAAGAAAAAAATATCAAATGAATACCTATGAAGTTATGAGTTATACAGTTTAGGACACAAAGCTCTCCTCCATACTATGTTCAGATAAGAATGTGATGAGCAAAGCCAGAAAGTACAAAGTCGTGGGTGAATCTTGAACGTATATTATAAAAAGGCAAATAGTCTACAATGGCTATGTACTGCATGATTCTATTTACGGCAGTTTTAAAATGTCAAAACTATAGCAACAAAGCAGACCAGTAAGTTTCCATGGGTTAAGAGTGGAGGACTGTGTAGGAAGTAAACATGAGTTTTTTAAGATGGCTACATGTTCTGTATGATGCTGTGACAGCGGCTATATGATGCTATGCATCATCAAAACTCATAGATTTCACAACAGTGAGCCTCACAGTGTGCAAATTTTAAATAAATTATTTTGGAAGCACTTTCAAGTGACCTTGAATAGCCAAAACAATGTTTAAAATGAACAAAACTCGGGCTGGGGATTTAGCGCAGTGGTTCTGACACATGCCTCGCAAGCACAAGGTCCTGAATTCAATCCCTGGGACCAAGAAAAAAGTTTAAAAAAAGGAAGAAAACTGGAAAACTCCCCATCCTGATTTGAGAACTTACTACAAAGCTACAATAATCAAAATAGTATATAGGGCCAGGGATGTAGCTCAGTGGCACTGTCCCTTCCTGGCAAGTACAAGGTCCTGAGTTGGATCCCGGTACCAGAAAACAAACAAACAAACAAAAAGCCTGGAGGAGGCATTGAAATAGATATAGAGACCAATGGAATAAAATAGCCCCAAAATAAACCCTTAAATATATGGTCAAGCAACTTTTGACAAAAGTGTAAGACCATTTAACAGGAAAAAGACAGCCTTCTCAACAAATGATGCTGGGAAAGCTATATTCAACATGCAAAACAATGAAGCTGGAAATCTACTTAACACCATATATAAAAATTAGCTTAAAGTTGATGAAAGATCTAAATATAGAACTTAGAACAATAAAAATCTTAGAAAAAAAACCTTGGGTTTAGCAACAATTTCTTGGATTTGATACCAAACACATAGGCAATAAAAGAAAAAATAGACCAACAAAACTTCATGAAAATCTTTTAAAATTGTATATCAAAAGACACTATAAAAAAAAGAAAAAAGATACTATGGGCAATAAAAAGGCAACCCACAAACACTTAAAATATTTGCAGATCCTGTATCTCAAAAGGGATTAATATCCAGAATGCATGAGAATTCCTAAAACAACAGTAGACAAATGATCTTACTTAGAAATGGGAAAGAGATTTGCATATTTCTCCAAAAAAGATACACAAGTGGACAACAAGCATGCAAGAAGATGTTCAACATCATTAATCCTTAGGGAAATGCAAATCAAAGCTACAGTGAGATGCCACCTCATACCCATTAAGTGGCTACTATCAAAAACATCAAGGAGCCAGGTGTGTTGGCACACACTGTAATCCTACCACTCAAAACGTTGAGGCAAGAGGTTTGAGTTTGAAGCCAGCCTGTACTACATGGCAAGACTAAGCCTCTAAAAACAAAACAAAACAAAATGGAAAATAACTGTTTTCATGAAGATATAGAAAAACTAAAATCTGTGCAATGTTGGTGGGAAGAAATGGTGTAGTAACTGTAAAAAACAGTATGGTAGTTCACCAAAAAAAAAAAAAATAGAATTACCATATGATATACAAATTTACTCCCTGGATGTAAACCTTAGAGAAGTGAAAGCAGACCTCAAAGAGATATTTTATATACCCATGTTCATAGCAACATTATTCACAACACCCAAAAGGTGGAAGCAAACCAGATGTCTGTTAATAAATGAATGAATGAGTAAAATGTGGTATAGACATACATGGAATGTTATGAAGCCTTAAAGGAAGGAAATTCTGAAAGACACTATAATGCAGATGAACTATGAAGGGACTGTGTTAAGTTAAATATGCCAAACATATAAACACAGATACTATGTGCTCCCTCTTGTATAAGATACTTGGCACAATCAAAATCAGAAAGACATGAAGTTACTCATGGTTACTATTGGCTGAAGGTGTTAGAGGCTGGGTAATGAGGAGTTACTGTTTAATAGGTATAGAGTTTCAGTTCTGTAAGATGAAAAGAATTACATAGGTAGACAGTGGTAATGCGTAACATTATAAATACATTTAATACTATTGATATGTGTCTTTAGAAATGGTTTACATGATAAATTTTGTTATGCATACCTTACAATAATTACATATTATATATAATAAACTATATATAGTTCTATGTAATTCACATTATATAATAGATGTTATTCAAGTGGTTGGGACATCTCAGAATGGAATGCAGAATGTGACAATCTCACTGACAATCTCTGAGATTTTTACTGTCTCTTTAGCCTCTAAATGTTCTGTCTTATCCAAAGTATTATTTAAAATAATATATAGCCTTTTCAGACAACCTCGAGGGGTGGTGGTGCTGACATAAGTAGATTGGAATTGAGGGTAGACTAAAGGCAATAAATAAATATTGTAGTCTAATTGAAAAAGTTGTCTACCTAGAGGTAAGGTAAACAGTTCTGAAATTGTTATGCATAAACACAGGAATTGGGAAATTAAGTAAATGTATACTGACTGCATTTTAGGACTCAGATTCTCATTTTTGAATTGGGAGGTGACAAACTAGGCAAGAAGACTTTGGTGTAATTTTGAAAACTGTGGTAATGGGCTAGAGCTAGAGATATCAGTATGAACTCATGTTTATTTCAATTAAATATAGATGAACATAGAGAAATACAAACCGATATGTTTATATAGAGAGATTAATATACACCCATACATTTCCTTGTTCTGTCTGCTGAAAAGCACCAGAAACAACACCCTGGTATCAAGGAGCACACCCAGCATCCCAATCATGGTTTCTAATAGCTTTCTGAAATAAAAGGGACCAGAGCTCCGTAGGGAAAGGGCTAATTCTAGGATTGAGGCAGGATTTATGTTATGAACTTGGACCATCTTATATTGCCAGAAAGTAAAGAGGTGTTAAGTAAATGTGTCAAGGACAGATACTGAAACCAATTGAAAGACCTCCCCATGCCTAAAACTGAGACAAAAATAAATAAAATATATTGGATTAGAGTAAATATCCTTGACTCCATATTGATATAAGTGATTGACTTGATAAATGGGGAAGAGCAAGGAAATCGCTGCAGAATTCCAAAATTTATGCAGATATTCCCCACTTACTTCTACTCCATAAGTGTATGTATTTTGACTTATTTCCAAAGAATATAGTACACAAAGGGAAGAAAATAGAATAACATTATATTGAAGAAACCTGACAAACACTACCTCAGCCAGGTGACCACGTTAGTATCAACAGTGATGGTGGTGTGGTGAGAATGTCACTATCTCTCTTCGGTATTCTTCCTAAAATTTATAATGCCAAACTAGACATGGGAAAAACTCCAGACATATTCTAACTGAGGGATATCTACAGAATACTTGACTAGTACTCCAAACCATCAAGATCATCAAAAACAACAAAAGTCTCATAAACTTTTTTTAAAGAAAAGACTGAAGGAAGACAGGGAAACTAAATGCAACATATCCTGGATGAGATTTTGGAACAGAAAAAGAATATTAGTGAAAAATTAAGGAAATCTGAATACTACATATGGACTTGAGTTAATATCTATGTAACAAGCTGGTTTATTAATTGTGGGATGTGTACCATAGGAACGTAAGATGTTGATAATAGGAGAAATTGAATGAGATATATAGCAACTCTATGCACTATCTTTGCAAAGTTTAAGTAAATTTAAAATATCCTAAAATAAAAGTTATTTTTTAAAAAAGAAGAAAATTATTTCCACCAGTCACACAGAATCTACAGGCGAATCTCCAGTTTTTACCAAGCTGTGTAATATTCCTGAGTGCCACACAAACAGGTATAATGTGGGGGTAAAGAATTCTAACAGGAACACCAAGCAGCTAGGTTTCAGAGATACAACATGTGCATGAATAACACCCCCCAGACAAAGCTGTGAACCTCAATTGTATAAGACAGTGAGAGAAAATGTGCCACTCAATTTCAGAGGGAGAAGGAAACACTGCAGGATATGATTAAAATTGTACCTTGACACTTAAGGAGAAATGCAAGACAGAGAAATTATTAGAAAGCATTCCAGAAATAGGGAAGAGAACAAATATAAAGAAGCTCAGCAGCATGGAACTTATTCAGAAGACTCAGAGTTGCTAGGAGCAAAACTAGCCAAAGGGGAATAATAGAAAATAAAGCAAGAAATTATGACGTAAGAACATGGATCACTGTAAAAGTAGTAAAAAAAAAAAAAAAAAAGGAGTTTTGCAAGAGTAGGTGACATCATTCTTTCATACATTTATTAAACACCTAATTTTGCCAAGAATGATGAGGTACACTGGCTTACACATCAGAGTTGTGCTATGGTAGGATTGATCTGATGATCCAATGTGGAACAAATGGCCATTTGAAATCTAAGCATAACGAATAGCTAGAGCAAACTGCACAAAGCCATGTGAACTAGATTCCTAAAGTAGGAATGGAGAACAGGAAAATGAGCTAAGATATTACCCAGTAGGCAAACGAGCATGTGTTTAGGAAACATAAGATTTGACTTTTGTTTATTGTAGAATAAGTCAGAAATTTACTAGCCTAAGAATTGTTTTTATTTGCAATGATGTACATGGTTGAAAGGGCACCATAAGCTTTACCGTTCCCAGACTTTTCAAGGCAAAGCTAGCCTCTGATACAAGAGATGAGGAAAGTTAAAAACTCTAGGAAGAAATAATTTGACTCATATCTTTCTTCCTGCCCAGTTAAAGAAAAAGGCACAACTGTTCCATGGGATGACTGGAAGTGTAATATTATTGAAAGAGACTGGAGAGTACAGAGTTGAAAGGGTACTATAGCTGTATCTTGCTTTTTCATCAAGAGTCCAGGTAACTGTGAAGTGAGGTAGATTTTATTGATTACATATCTACATTTGAGTGGGCCTGGCCTAATAGAAAATTAGAATCTTTATCGCTCATTTTTCATTAAGAACAGTGTCACAATTTTAAAAGATATAAACAAATTCCCTACTTTCTGATGAAGAACAGACAAAGTGGTAAATCTGAAGTCTTTTGTAAAAAACCCTTAATTTAATTTCAGTTATTTAACATAATTATTTCACTAACATTTAATTGACCTTTTTTCTCTTTAATTTCTTCAGGTCACATTTATTAAGAACCAGTTGCTGGAATTATAAACAGTTTCTGATCCATAGATATTCACAGCTTACAAAGGAAAGCAAATACGTGAAAAATGATTTGTGGGAGGTAGAGACACTCTGAAACATAGGATACAAGCAATGTCTTATAGGAGTACATGGGGGAATCACTTATAACCATGCTTGAGGATATCAGAGAAGAGTTCTCATGGTTATAGTTGAGCTGAACCTTCAAGAACATGGAAGAGCCACATAAACCATATAAGAAAGCCTTGCAGGGCTACAGAATGACAGTCACATTGTTATGAATCCAAGACCATCACCCACTAGATGCCACATGCCTAATGCACAAGCTGCTGCTACTGTTAAGGAGATACAAGACGTGCGTTAGGGGAGTTACGCGCGTGCGCACCACGCAGCGCGCGGGGTCAGGCAGAGGATGCGGCTCCCGCACAGCGAATCCTAGGACTACGGCTCTGGGGACCCGGGGAACTCTGCGGTCAGGCTGAGGTATATCTCCATGAATAACTTAAATGATCTACCAAATTGGAACATCCGGCCTGATTCCAGAGCTGATGGTGGTGATGGAAGCAAGTGGAATTATGCCCTGTTGGTGCCAATGCTGGGGTTGGCAGCTTTTCGTTGGATTTGGTCCAGGGAGTACCAAAAAGAAATAGAAAAAGAGAGACAAGTGTATTATCAGAGGACAGCTGCTTTCCAGTAGGATCTTGAAGCCAAGTACCATGCCGTGATCTCAGAAAATCGACGTGCTGTTGCTCAGCTATCTTTGGAACTTGAAAAGGAGCAAAATAGAACAACTAGTTATCAAGAAGCCCTCATCTCTCAAGGGCGCAAGTTGGTGGAAGAAAAGAAGCTTCTGGAACAGGAACGGGCTCAGGTAATGAAAGAGAAAAGCCAGCTGCAGCCCCTAAGTGTGTATCTGAGCTGCCTGGAGGAGCAGGAGGACTGGGAGCAGAGAGCCCGGCTGATGCTGAAGGAGGTTGGAGAGGCCCTTGCTGAAAGGCAGAGCATCTACTGCAGCCTGGTCCTCCTCCGGCGTGCCAGACTGGAGCTTGAGAAAAACTTGCTGGTGCGCGCGTCCATCGACCCTGTGGCTGCCGACTTAAGAGATGGCAGCTGGCTCGACTGACATATTTAAGCATGATACATATTGTAGTGGTGTCTGGAACACCAACAAACGCCAAAATGGGAGACTCATGTGGCTCTATCTCAAGTATTGGGAGCTAGCTGTTGAATTGAAAAAGTTTAAGAGAGTAGACAAGGTTATGCTACAGAAGTAAGAGAAAATGAAATAAAAGTCAAGACCAGAAAAAAAAAAAAAAAAAAGACAGGAGTTAGTGCAATGCCTGGACCTAGAATGTGAGTGATTAAGCTCCCCTGCTTCCTTTTTCATTATTGGCTTAGAAATCTATGTAGCATAGCATTTACTACAGGGTAGACTAGAGTCCAATGCCTACTCTGTCAATTCCAATCATAAGACTCTAAATAAGCATGTTACCTTCCAGTATCTTCATCTGTTTAATGGGGGAAATAACATTACTTATTTCATAAGATATCAGTGAGGACTGGATATATGAACTTATGTAGTAAACTTAGAATAGAGTATGGCATATGTAAGATAATAAATTTTTGTTTTTAACAGAAGGAATTTTCAGTTTTATAATTTTAAAAATGTTATAATTCTGATTTTATTAAATTTATTATTTTTTAGCTTTGCAAGGTACAAACATAGCTGGAAAGATTTAGATTAAATGGAGTAATGATTTCCTAACTGAAATGGTTGTAAAATAATGAAACATTATCAAAAGAGATTTTAGATTCTCCTCTTCCTTCATTACAAAAGAAAAGAGTTGATGGATTTTTTGGAAAGAGTATGACGTGTTGAACAGGAAGGTTAAGCTAGCTTGACATCGTAAGTTGTTTCTATATTCATGATACTCTTATTTCATACATTTTGAAATATGTTTCATATGAAAACAAACCTAAATGGAGAATCTCTTGCTTAGATTTGCACTTTGTTTATCATCCCCCAAATGTAAGCCCATGTGTTTCCAGAATGCACTAGTTATAATAATAAAAAGCTCTGTCACTGAACACCCCACCTTATGTCACCCAAGATTATGCAATTGTCAAACAAAGAAACTGTATTTCCCTTGTCCTCCAGGGCAAAAATCTTGTCCTGTGGTTGCTTCAGAAAAGCAGAGCTTGGGAAATTTTCCAGAAGTAAATGGGAAAGGGACAATCCCAGATCTCTCTCAGCTCTTCAAAAAAGGAATGGGCTAAGTGCCCATCATGGAGAATAATAAAAGCTACAGGAACAAGAGAACAATGGTTTTAAAAGTGTATTGTCTTTTATTGGGAACCAGCAGAAATGTTTATTGATACTGACATTTTAAAAGATTCCACCTTGCCTTGAAGTTAACACCTCATTTCTGTAAGCATGCAAGCGATTCCTCTCTTGGCTGCTACTGTCTTTTGGCTAGAAAACGTTTCTTTTTTTCCCCTCTAAAATAATACTAATAATACAAAATTGCACCGGTTACACCGAAAGACTTTCTTTGCAACTGAGACATTTAAAGTGCTTTAGAAATAGAGAGTAGAAATGGCAATAAAAAGATTACTAACCCAGTCAATTTAGTTAATGTTTTATCCACAAACAGAAATTAATCACAGGCATTCCTTCTATGTTGTGAAATTATTGCAATAAGCCTAGACAATCAACAACAAAGTTATGTTGGGTGAAAAGAAAACCAAAAAAGGGGAGACAGAGAACACATTTTTATAAAACACTAAAAAAATACAAACTTAAACTATACAGGAAGCAGACTAGTGAATGGCACAGAATAGGGAGTATCTAAAAGGTAGGAAAAAAAGATGACAGTCTAGGAAAATTTGGAGAGGTTAGGGAGTATAGATATTATCACAATCTTAATGATGGTTTCATGGATTTATACATATGTCAAAATTTATCAAGCTGTACATTCTAAATATATGGAATTTATTGTATGGCAATTACACCTCAAAAAGACAGTTTTTAAAAGGCCCACAGTCTTACTTGTATAATACAAAAATATATCACATTACATGGTCATGTTTGCATAAGCACATTTTATTTATACTAGCAATATAAATAAAGTGGTGAGAGTGAGGAGAGACTGGAATACTTCATTACGCCTGACAGATAATGAGTGAAATACACTTGGATGTGTTCATGTTTATGACACACATATATACCGCCAGCCCAAATGGCAATAAACAACTGCAACACCACTCTCCTGGTGAGGGCAGTAATAACTGCATCATTCTTAGTGCAAGAAGAATCAAATAAACAAAAAGTTAGCAATCACGTAAGGCAGAATTTATAGTTATACACTGATCTTTACCCCTGAGACTAAGTATACTTTTTTCCCCAAGTTCTCAGGAAACATTCACAAATGCACACACAAAAAACTGATCATAACAAAAACATTAGTAAATTAGATAACGGAGAAGTATTACGTTACCAACATGCCCTGACCACAATGTAATGACACTAGAGATTGTGAAAGGCAAATAGGCTCATCCATCCCCAAATTAAAAATTCTTCTCTTAAATAATTGTTGGGCCCAAGGGAAAATATAAACAAATAAAAATATCAAAAACAAAACACTACCTGTTCGAATCTACAGAACATATTTGATCCAATGAATGTAGGAAAATTAACAGCACTGAATCAATGAAAATTAAGAAATTATGACGTATTAAAATGAATTCCAAGCTAAAAAACAGAAATGAGCAACAATCCAAAAAATGATAAAAGGAATGAATAATAAAATTAAAGTAGCAGCATAGATAGGATAAAGGAAAAACTTATTATTTCAAAATTCTAGTTTTCTTTTTTTAAAAACATAACAAAATAGACACACTACTAGCTAACTTGACTAAGAAAAAAATGAAAACAAAGCACAAATACAAAATAAGAAACATCAAAGAGGAAATATTAAAATAAAAAATTTTAAACTTGTAGCAGATTAAAGAGCTACATGCAAATAAATTTCATAAAGCTGAATAAAAATGGTTTCTAGGAAAAATATAGTTGCAAAATTTGAATATTAGAGATAGAAAGCTCAAATGACCTTCTTTTGTAGAACTTGGAAAACATTATAAAAAAATTTCTGCACAAAAGAATGCAAAGCAGTTGCTGATTTCAAGGAGAGATTCTACAAAGCCTTTTTCAAAAACAAGATTCCCCAGAGTGCTGCAGGTATTGAGGATCACTGAAAGGGGGTGCTGAGAAGAAAGTAAAGCATTGGCACTTCTGAGAAAGACAGCACAAAAAAGGAAACTGCAGTCCAGTACCAATGAAGAGAATGATGCTAAAGAATCAGATAAGGAATTAATAAACAACATTCAGCACCATATTAAGAATAACATATATTATGTCCAAGTAGGATATATTTACACAACTTAAGATTGATTCATCCTCAGGAAATCCATTAATATAATACTCCATAAATAGTTTTAAGAGAAAAAACATATTATCTCTAAATGCTGAAAAAGTCTTCATCAATATTGAATGTTTTTCTAACGTGTATTAAAAATACAACCTGACACTATAATTTGTTAATATGAAAAATAGATAAATTCTATCTTAATTATAAATTCTAAATAATAATTAACCATAAGTTTTTAATTAATGGAGATGCTAATGGCATTTTACATAAGCTCAACAAAGTGCAAGAACTGCCACTATTTCCATTGTTATTTAACATTATAACAGAGGTATCACCTAGTGCAACTGGGAAAAAAGTAGCCAGTAAAATGAATCTGTAAAGAAGTAAACATATCTTGGCCATTCCAGAGCCCCAAGGACTTGAGCTTCAAGGGCGCCAGCATACACACACACAAACACACACACACACACACACACACACACACAGAGCTGTGCCAAGCCATTACCTGGATCTACACCACAGAGTTGTAGGGATCACAAAGGACATTATTCTGAGCTGAAGATAGAGTACAAGTGAACAACAGACAGAGGGCCTCTCTGAGGCCCCTTAATGAAAATTAAAGCTCACCAGAAAAGTGAAGTAGATCTCTGAAATAAAGGCACATTAGACCACCTGAGTTGGGGGGAGCAGCTGTGTGGACCAGAGCAGCATGGCTGCAAGCAGATGCCAGCCAGGGCTCCGCCCTTACCCCAGAAGCTGGGGCACATCAGCCAAGCCAAGAGCCTGCCTGGAAAAGACATGCACAGGCAAAGAAGCATCAGCCAGAGGTTCACTGCAATATCATCAGTAAGTGCACAAGGGCTTAGCCGGAAGCTTGCTCACACGACAGGAACTGGGGTGCACAGCCCCCAACCAAAGATGCTCCCAGACAACAGCTACATAGGCACCCTACCCAGTGGCACACCTAGATACCATCCCAAGTGTGCACAGGCCCCAGCCAGAAGCCCACCCAGACAACAGGTCAGCTCAGTGATCCACAAGGCCACCACTCTAAACCCAGGAATTTGTGTACTGGTGAGCAACAAAGAAAAGACAGACAGCTCTGTGGCTTGCTGAAAATTCAAGACCACTGGGTGAGCAAAAAGTTGCCTCAACAAAGGCACAGGATGGTGCATCTATTGAAATGAGAAGACATGTAAATAAGTCTCAAAACCAGACTTCCAGATCACCTACAGCAACCCCAAAGGGCAAGGAGATGGAACAACCTGATACTCAACCACTTAGACTCCCTGAACTGGCAACAAAAGAGGATCTAGAAAAAATGAAATCAGAAATAATTTCTCAGATAACAACACAGATTGTGCCCATAGTGCAAGACATGATTAATAAATCTAGAGAGGACACAGATAAAAACATAGAGGAGCTGAGCAACATCATGGAATCCCAACATAGGAAACAAATTGAATCCATAAAACAGATGCAAACAGATTTCCAGGAGATTAAAAACACCATTGAAAGTTTACACACCAGAATGAGCCAATGTGAGGACAAAATTTGAGAAATAGAAGAAAGATTGCAATTTGTAACCAAGAAAAGAATAATTTCTTTAAAATAGTAAGGGACCATGAGAAATCAATCCAGCAGCTGCTAGA
>NW_004624744.1:726024-759985 GCF_000247695.1 Heterocephalus glaber
TTTTTTTGCTACCGGGGATCGAACTTGGGACCTTGCGCTTTCGAGGCAGGCAGCTGAACCACTGAGCTAAATCTCCAGCCCTACTCCACCTTTTTATGTGAGGCCAAGCAACTAGGAGCCAGAGCACTACTATTCCTTCCTTCAGGTATGACTGGGGGAATAAGAGTATTTTATAGACTGTACCCTTTACTTAGGAACTTTAACTACAGCTAACACAACTCAATCCTAACAGAATGCAATGCCCCCAGAATGTCAACCCTCTTTTTTAAATAGCATTATGTATTGAGTTGTAGCCCCCTAAATTTTTTTGTGTCGAAATCCTAACCCCCACAGTATCTCAGAGTATGAAATAAGATTGTTGTAGATGTAATTAGTTAAAATGAAAACATAATGGAATAAGGTAGACCCCCCTAGTCCAATCTTACTGGTGTCTCTATAAATAACACCATGTGAAGAGAAAGACAAGCACACAGGAAGAGCACCATGTAGATAAAGGCAGATATTGGGATGTTGACTTCTATATGCCAAACACCACCAAAGATTGCAAGCAAACCACCAGGGTTTGGGGGAGAGGCCTAGTGCCTCTCATCCCTCACAGTCTTCAGAAGAAACCAATCCTGGTGACACCTTGATTTTGGATTTCCAGCCTCCAGAACTGTGAGGCAACAGATTTCTGTTGTTTAAGCCACCTAGTCTGTGTTACTTTCTTATGGCAGCTTTAGCAATAAATTAAAGTGTCATTTTTTACAGGAAAGGGAGAAGTCATTTGATCCTGAGGAGTTCTACCTCACATTCCAAACAGAACCAAAATATTTTTCCTTAAATATATTACCCAACCTTTTATTTCCAATTCATAATCCCTACATCTCCATATCATTTAATTCTATATTTTGAGCCAACAAAAATACCATCTAAGAAATTTAGCCCTAAACGAATGTTTAGAGATTAAGTTGCTTACTCAAATTTCAACTGTGAAGGTGAAGCTGCACTGAGTCTCCACTGCATGTGGTGCTGCCACTTGAAACTGTTTGCAGGATTCTCAGAGCAGTGTTCTCAGGAGCACACCTACAACCTTGAGGAAACTGAGCCTGTCAGTTGTCTAAAAGCCCACTGCATTGAGAACTGCAGTCAGTCTCTTAAAGCTTTGCGGCATTGAGTTTCCACAAGAAGTAATACAATTTAATTATTTCATTGCCTCTCTGATTTCTGGTACACAAGAAAAAAATATCCACACCACACGGAGAAGGCTGGATGATTAGCTCATGGGGAACCCTTGAGCCCTCCAGCCTGAGCTAACCTACTCAGTCCTTGCTATGGAACTCAGCACCCCATGTGCATCAGAAAAACCACCTACTCCCACATGACCTAGCCCACTTATTTGTGATCAGTAACCAAGGAACTCAGAACACATTCATGAATTTTTCCTATTTTCTACAAAGAGTAGAATTTTTTTCTTTGGTTTGATCAATTTTTTAAAACATTCATTTCTCAAAGTCATGCTGAAGCCCTGTATTCAATGGTTTGGAATAACCAAACAGAAACCAAATACTGCTTTTCAGTTCATAGTGTTGAGCTTACAATTGAATTACTGCCTTTAGCTACAGTAGAAAAGAAAACTCTAGGATTTTTAAGATACTAATTTTAAAATAAGTTTTGATTCTTATCCTGGGAAGTCATGCTACTTGATAACTCATAGAATTAACCAAATAATAGTCCCTCAGTAAAGGTATTTCATATGAGTAAAAGCCAATGACAAAAGTTTAAGTATTTCTTACAAATACCTGTAGTTTGAGAGTGTAGGTGGCAGTTATGCTTGAATATTGAGCATTGGAGGGATCTTTGTGTGTATTTCATAATTTATCCTGAAACCAGTTTAGCACTGAAAAGTTAAATATACCCTTATCCCCACTAATCAGTTCTGCTTGGCATTATTAGAGGAAGCAAATTTGTAAGCAAAGTGTTGCATTTACCCTGGAATAACTAAAAATAGAAATACTTTAAAGTTCTCATTCCAAAGAATAATTCTAAGTACCAGTAACTCTATGAAAGGGAAAGATTTTGGAATTTGGAGAAAATACTAACAATAAGACTCAAAGAAAGGAAATGAAAGATTAATGCTGCACTGCTTTCCTTAACCAGACTTAAAGTCCTTGTACACAGCCTTTTCAATGAAAATTAAAGAACAGATGACTTGTACGAACAATGGAAGTGGAAGAAAAGGAAACCTGCATTACACTACTAGGTTAACGATTAAGAAGTAAGTATAGCTACCTAGTAAAATGTGAAAGTGTTACATAATTTTGTTCTGCCCTTCCTCTGTCTCTCCCTCTTTTTCTTCCTTTCCTCCTTCTCTGCCCTCCCAATGTTCCCTCACTCTCTTTACTTTTCAGCTCCTCTCACCTTTGCTTTGATTCAAAAGGAATTTGTAAAAATATCTGGAATCCCTTGTCAAAATGAGAAGATAAGAATCTTGAGTCACTGCAGACGGCCAATCAGCTACATATTTCATTTCCTCCCTGTCCTGTTTATACAACCAATTGATTTCCTTACTAGTTGTCCCACATAAGATTATGTTTTATATTATATACAGAAGGGATTCTCAACTGACAACCTTCTAAAATTTGAGTTTGCCTTTCACAAGTTCTGGGATATTTTCACTTCACCTTGACAGGTTTATGGAAACATAATATATATTTAATTCCTGCTGCTAAGGACAACCACTAAGTTGAGGAATCCATGGTCGGATCCCAAGAAAGAAGAGGAAACGCTTATACTGAGTATTGAATGATGAGTCAGACATGAATATATATATATAAATATATATTCATATATATAAATATATATTCATATATATGAGGTGTGATTTTATATATATAATATCAGGGATGATATTGAGGAGATCATTTTATGCTGGAAACACATTCAAAGGCAGAGTTCTGAAAATTTGCTTAGTTCATGGAACAGAAAGTCATTTGATATGTTCAGCAAAAGCGATTCATATGAAAAAGTGTTAAGAAATGATAAAGTATACTTTAGATACTAGCTTTATACACTAAAAAGTAAGTGGTAATATGATAACAACTTAAGCCAACAGAACCTCCTGTCCTCCAACTTCATCTCTACTGTAATACAAGCAGTATAGGAAAAATGACCAGGCAAAGAGGAAATGCCCGTAATTGAAGTCATACCACAATCAGAAGTACCCAACTTTGGTGCCAGGTGAGATCCAACAGACCTTGTGAGAAAAGAAGAGCTTGCCTCTCCTCAAGAGATAGAGGAAAAGTAGGATTTCTTCCCTGCTTGGGGAGAAAGAGGAAGGTTTTGACCAACAGAAACAAAAGGTTCCTCAGAGAACGGTTATCCCAACCAGCCATTAAGGGTCTAGAAGGCCTGCTCTATCCTGTGGGCCAAGAGAGGAAGTGCAGTAGGGCCCAGGGCTGCTGGCACACCCAGGAGAAGACATCTTCCCAATCCTGGGAAGGGCTGTTTATACCTCTACTGATCGCACTCTGCCCACAAAGACAGAACTATTGTGCTTCCCACAGTTTCTTGCTTGTTCCTGCTTACAAGATCCCAACATCCAGATTTATATAGGTGCTGAAAGAACACAAACCTTGACTAGAACTAGGTTAAGGCAGCTCATGGTGACTGAAAGAATGGCAAACTGAACATAAGAGCTGACTAAGCTAAGGTATAAATAATGGCCTCAGAGAAGTGAGAATTTGGAAAAAGCAATGTAGCATAAATTTTAATAAGAATTCTCAAAGAGATGAGTTAAAAAATATGCAATTTTCTTACATATGACATCAACAAAAAGTTTTTTGAAAATGTATATTAGATACCCTGAAAGCCAATTACTATTATTTTTGTGTGGCCAGAGAGATACAAATCTCTAACTAGTGAGGCCTGTGATACTTCCTATTCCTGAAGATAGGTAGTGTTGACCTATGGGAACTGATGGCCTGCAAGTGGGAGAGGAACGATTATGTAAGGTGCCAGTCCAAGAGGGCAAATACATAAGCAAGAAATACCAGTATATGCATGTATACCTTGATATAGTGACTTGGAAACTATCTCACAGTCCTATAACAGAAGAACACATGCAAAATATTATGCTTTAAAATGATTTATGTAGTGGTTAAACATGAAATTAACCTGAATGTCCACGACTATGGTGACAATAGATACATTTTGGTACAAATGCACTATGGAACATTATGCAGCTGTTTAGGAGACTGAAATAAACTATATCCATTAACAGGGAAGCATGTTCATTATATTCATATTCATACTGTTAAACATGCAAACAAGTTTCAAAATGATATGTCTTGCATAATATTTTTCTTTAAAACTCCAACACAGAGACTACTGTTATTTTTATACATCTGGGAGACTTTTATTCACCTTGTCAGCAAGTTCCTAAAATGTATACAATTTAGACAAAGACTTTTCAAACGTCTTTTAGAAAAAGACTTTTCAAAACAATATAAAAATTATACTGAATTGTATGAAAGTTATTAGGTTTTTTTCTAATAGGAGCAAGGTGACAAGGTTTACCATTTATAAGAGCACTGTAGAAGTTATGTGAAATACATCAAAAACTTTCAGAAAGAACCTTTAGGAATCTATCTCAAATATCCAGGTGGTAGCAGTGAAGAAAGATGTGGCATTTCATCACATGTAAATAGGTATCACACACACGCACACACACGCACACACACACTAAACAAATCAGCTCCATGGCCTGTGGCTCCAGCATAAGACAATATTTGTCCTAGCACAAGTCACAAAGCCAAAAGTGGCTGACTGGGTGTGAGCAGGGAATGACAAGAACCACATAAAAGGCAGCAAATGCTTTGGATTACATAATCTGAAAGGACAGAGCAGAGACACAGTACGCTGGAAACCTGTTCAACACCAAATTTGGGGAATAAAGGAATTGCCAGATTCAGATGAAAAGAACTGGACAAAAACTGTATGGGAAGTCTAGGGTCAACAGTGTGGCGATTCCACAGAAATAGCACTCCTGATGAAGAACAGAACTGTCCTTTGAACGTCACAGCAGAGAAGCTTCTGGTGACCTTACAAAAAAACAAAAGAGCACTTCCTAGGAGGATAGACATGGGAAGCAAATGGGAACAGTCAGGAAACATGGACTAGTCTTTGATAACTCCCATTTGTAAAGAGAAGAGAGAAAAACTTAGTGCCAAATGCGGACACTGGATTGAAAGAAGTTAAGTTAGTTTTCTTACTAGCTCTAAGATAATCCTGAATCCAGAGACAGACACAAATTTTATAAGTACCAAACCCTACACATTTTGTAAAGCTTCCCAGAAATATATAAAATTGCAACATAAAATTAAGTAACTTAAACATAAGATTGGAAACTATAAATCTACTAGAAGAAAATATACGGGGACATTGGTCTGGGCAATGATTTCTTTGGATGTGACCCCCAAAGTACAGGCAACAAAAGCAAAAAATCACCAAACAAGATTATAGTAGATTCAAGGCTTTTTCCAGCCAAGGAAACAATCAACAGAATGAGACAACCTATATTTGCAAAGAAGAAATATTTGCAAACCGTACATTAGATAAAGGGTTAATATCCAAAATGCATAAGAATTCAAACAACTCAATACCAAGAAAACAATCCAATTTAAAAATGAACAAAGGACCTACAGAGAAAATTGTTAAAAGAAAACTTACAATGGTCCAAGTTGCATATGCAAATATTCTCATATCATTAATTATCAAGGAAGCCACAATATCATCTCACACCTATTAGTACTTAAAAAAGATCACAAGTATGGGCAAAGATGTGGAGAAAGGGGAAATCCTATATATTGTTGGTAGGAATGTAAATTTGTGTGGCCCTAGTAGAAATGTATATGTGGAGTCCTCAAAAATTACAAACAGAACTATCACATGACCCAGCAATCCTATTAGTGGGTATATATCCAAAGGAAATGAAATGAGTATGTCAAAGGAATATACACTTTCATGTTCACCATAGCATTATTCACAATAGCTAAGGTATAGGATCTGAGTGTCTATTGACAGATGAATAGTTTTTTTTTACATTAGAATACATACGCAATGGAATACTATTCAGCCTTCGAAAAAGAAGGCAATCCTGTCAATTGCAACAACATGGATGAACCAGGAGGACATTATGTTAAGTGAAATAAGTTAGACACAGAAAGACATACCACACAATCTTATTTATATGTGGAATATAAAAATGTCAAACAGAGTTTACCAGTCTGGGTGTTGGGAGGATCAGAGAGAGATTAGTCAGAGAGATACACAGTTTCAATTAAACAGGAGGAATAAATTTGGGAGACCTACTGTGCATCATTATAACTACAGCAAGTAACAGTATAGTGTATCCAGTACTTGAAGATTTCTAAGAAAGTAGATTTTAAGTGTTTTCAATATAAAAAAATAATATATGAGATAATACATATGATAATTAGCTTGATTTAGCCTTTTAACAATGTACACAAAGCATTATGTGGCACTCCATAAATACACACAATTTTATTTGTCAATTAAAACAATAATGGAAAATTACTTACAAAGACAAATATTTATTTATGATGAGAAATCACAGCAAATTACACATTTTGATAAGTTGGCCAGTTTATGATCAAATATCCAGAACAATTTAACACAATAATTCTATCAATTAGCTGACAGAACTCTAGAACATTTCTCCCCATTTGTGTATTTGTTGAACACTTTTGCATATGACACTGACATGTTTAACATCTTCTACAGAGAGAATAGAAAGACAGTTTGGGCTTTCTTCCTGTGTATCAGCATTTTTTAAGCATCATTTTGGTGTTTCTGGCCTCACCTGTCTCTTGCAGCTCTGCAGGGTCTCTGTCTGACCTCCCACAGTGCAATGCAACAGTTCTCTTTCCTCAAATGCTACAGCCTCCTGTTCACCTGCTCTGTGATCCTGCTCATGCCCAAACTCATGTTTGTCAGTGCAGAGGCGCACCAGTGGGTAAGATTTGGCCAGTGAGAGAGTGAGCTAGTGAATAAAACTTCTCCTTTCCTCCCCACTGAAAGATGGCCTGGAGTAGCACCTGATAACCTTCTTGCTGCCATGATCCCAAAGACAGAGCTATTGCTGCCCTTGGAGGTAGCCAGCTGCACAGCAACATCTTCTCATTCCTCCCTTTCATCCCTCACTCCTTCTACTGGTCTTGTTCTCCATAAAGATATAGCAGCACATAAACCCTCTGACTCAGGGACTAATTTGGGGAAGATTAGAGTAAGATAACATTGTTTAAGTTGTTTTATAATATTTGTGTATTAGAAAATGTTATTTTATTTATAACTAGCTAACCATATCACATGAAGTATAAAGTGTTGAATTCAGAAAGTCTTTATTAAAGCTCTTGGTAACTATATAATTTCAGGGCATTTCATGTTTTCCTGGGAAGAAATTTAAATCTTATTTGAAATGCAGACATTAATTAGCCAATGTCTTGACAATGTTTTTATTAGAGTTCCATATTAAAACCTTATTTTCAGTCTCTGGTAATGTCAGTGTTGTGTGGGAACTTCCTCTTAATCAGATCTAAAAGAAGATTTGCAGCCACTCCCATTCCACAGAACATAAAAAGTATCATCCTAGAGAAATTGGGCTGAGAAGAAACAGTGTCCTTAATGAATTTCTATTAAAATATCCTACTTATAAAAATCTCTGACCATTTGAAAACCACTGACCTTGGAAAGGGC
The DNA here is from genome assembly GCF_000247695.1 of Heterocephalus glaber. Next base: position 733,780 of record NW_004624744.1, read on the forward strand.
ACATGTAAATGGGGATGCAGTATTGAACCAGACAAATATTGGATGAACACATACAAGCAAATGTGTCAATGCATCAATGCATCAATGGTCAAGGGCAATGGGAGAATGACTGATCTCCATTCAGAGCTGTGTGCAGAAGCGATGCCCTTGAATGAAAGAACCAGGTCCTAAGAAAAGCAAACGGGCAGAGAGACTACTTCGTGGACATTTTTGAAAGTGAAGTTTATTCCCAAAGAAAGAGGCATTTCTGAGGGTACATTGGTCAAGACTGGGTATGTAAATATCACTGGACATTCAGGTGAGGGAGGAGGACACATGCCACAAACCAGAAGGAAGAGGAAAAGGAAGAATGACTGAGAAACAATCTGATTTCACAGGAGCCAGAGGTATATGTGCAGATAAAAACTCAAATATGCATGAAATATGCCTTATTTCTTTGTGTTTTTTTTAATTATCATGTTTATTTTGAACTCTGAGACCAGGAAGAAAAAGAAACTACAAAGGCAGATGCTGGTTTTCCATGTCTGAATGTGATGTGGAAGAAAATAAATTTGAGTGAAAGAAAGTGGATGATAAGATATAGTGCATTAGGGCATCAGCAATTCATGGCCTTAGCTGGTAGCTTTAAATGGATTGTTGGTAAACAACAACAACAATAATAATAATACCTGTTTTTGTTTCAGCATAGTTTAATCCAAGTAGAAAAAGGGACGGGTGAATGTGAGTCCTGAAGAGAGTGCTAGCATGACTTCTAATCTCAGAAACCCAAGCTCAAGAAGGGATAGGAGCAGAATGGCCAGTTCTAGTCTAGATGTAAGTCCATAAAGAGGAAGTGATCATGGCCAAAAGGAGGATTGATTTGGGAGAAAATTTTGAACACCATCCCATTCTCCTAGTATCTGCAGGAATCTTCACTGTAGCTATAGAATCCAGGCTTAATGGACATGAATGGGGCCTACAGCACTACATTAAGGATTAATTACATCCTTAAAAAGTAAAAAAAAAGAAAAAAAAAGTCATATGAGTACAAACTAATATTTTTAAATTGTACAAATGCAAGTAGTAATCAGTTTGTTTTCTCACATGGCTTTAGAACTCAATGAATTATATTTTCAAGATCACTAAGAGAAATACCAGGACTTTCTCCTAGTCATTTTTATCACTTAATGTTTTTAGTAAAAGGGATTATTTAATTGTATTCATCTTAGCTTAGGAAGAAAATGTAAACTATTTATAGTCACAGTATTACATAAGCAAGCATCAAATCATGCATGTGAGATGATAATCTCTGTTCAGAATGTGATGGCTTAACTTCAAAAATTGCTCTGAAAGGGTTAATTTACTACTTAAAGATAATCCAGCTACTTTCAAAGAGGATTAGTTAGCTGATGGGCTTCAAATGGATAAGAGTGCAATACCAAACCTGAAAACCTGCAGGGCAAAGAAGAAATACCAAGCAGGGGAAAGGCACAGATCCCCAATCCCTGGCTCTGGGCGGGGGTGGACAGCAATCTCCTGGTCAGACCAGGGCATACAGCTGCAGCCAGGCCAGCATTCTCTTCTCACAAATGCAGTCTAGGATAAGAAGGAAGCTTGGCCACCAAGTATCATATGAAAACAATAATGATGTTTGTTTGTACACACTGCCATTCTCCAGCAATATCCCAAACAGTTTATGCACAGTAGACTAAATGAGAATGGTCATGGACCCATGTGACACAACAGTTGCTAAAATGTTCTTTGACCCAGCTGTGGACATTAGTGCTGGCTTGTATGCCTAGAGACCCAAATAGAATGATGCAATGAGCCTAAAATGCTAAATAGGCCATTTGGCATCTTTTCCTATTCCCTTTTGGATTTGTTTGTTTCTAATTCTGGTGGGGTTTTTTGGGTTTTTTTTTTTGTTGTTTTTTTTTTGGTACCAGGGATCAAACTCGGGTCCTTGCGCAGCAGGCAGCAAAACCACTGAGCTAAATCCCTGGGCCTTCTAATTCTGTTTTTTAACTGGGTAGGAAGGGAGTGGGAAGTTGAAGGAGGAATGGGAGGAGTTAGAATATATGCATGAACATTCATAGAGATGCAGATGTTAAAAGATACATATCTAGAAAATGACATCAGTAATGACTAGCTGTAAATATGAAGTACCCCACCATTGGCAAACTTCAGGGAGGTATGCCCTTAATATTTTGTATGATGCCTACAGTTTGCTTTTAGAATATTTCTTGCAAAGCTTACATTCTTCATCTTTCGACCTTCAAGAAACAGAGCTAAAGCCTACAGATAGGAAAACATCTGCCTAAAATTAAGTAGTTGAGATATAACAACTAACAATCTAGGTAAAAATCTCTATCTTTGTAGTTTCTTTTTATAATCTCTAATACTGGTTTATGTTCTCATAGGAAGTAGTAATAATAAAACATTATAATAATAACAAATATCAAACACCTCACATACACTGAACTCTGTCCCAAGCACCTTATATTCTCTCCTTTCTTCTCCAAAGTAATTCTGGGTTATGTATTATTATCCCTATTTTACATATTGTAAGACTAAATCTCTTTTTTTTTTTTTCTTTTGGTACTGAGGATCAAACTCAGGACCTTGTGCTTGCGAGGCAGGTGGCAGCACCGCTGAGCTAAATCCCAGGCCATGTAAGACTAAATCTTAAGAGTTAGCAGATAGGCTGGGGATTTAGCTCAGTGATTCCACCACCTGCCTTGCAAGTTCAAGGACCAGAGTTTGATCCCCGGTACCCAAAACAAAACAAAAACTCAAAAAGTTTGGGCCAGGGATTTAGCTCAGTGGTTCCGCCGCTTGCCTTGCAAGCGCAAGGACCCGAGTTCGATCCCTGATACCAAAAAAAAAAAAAAAGAGTTAGCAGAGAACTTGCTCAAGGGATTCAGGCTGAGTCCAAGCCTGGGGTCACTCTGACAGTCTACATATATAAAGCTCTTACTATGTTCTCAAATCCACATTAAATTCTATGAGAGATATAAAGAAATAGAAACAATCTAAATGTCCATGAACTGAGGGATGAGTCAAGAGAAGGTAGGACATATCCACAGGGGAATACTTTCAGAAGTAAGAATGAAACATTGCTACTGCATTTGAGACAACATGGATAGATCTAGAGGTCCTCGTGTTAAATGAAATAAGCCAGGTGCAGAAAGAGAAGTACTCCATAATATCACTCACACGTGAAATCGAAAAACTAGATCTCACGAAAGTTGAGAGTACAACAGTGTTTACCAGAGCCTGGGGAGAGTTGGGGGCCAGGGATGGGATGGGAGCTGGTGAAAGGTTGACCAAAGGGCACTAAATTAGTTAGACAGGAGCAAGAGGTCCTGATGTGCTACTGCACAGTGGGATGGTTAAAAGTAACAACAATGGACTTTATATTTTAAAAAGCTAGAAGAACAGATGTGGGAAGTTTTTTCATAAAGAAATGACAAAGGTTGGAAAAGATATATATGTTTAATCTGATTTACACGTGACACAACGCATGTTTTGAAATGGCACCCCATAAATATGTACAGTTTTTGTGATTTTAGGTAGCAGTTAAAAGGTTAAATTTTTAAAATTAGGGCCAGGGATTTAGCTCAGTGGTGCCATGTCTGCCTTGCAAACACAAGTCCTGAGTTTGATCCCTGGTACTGGGAAAAAAAATAAACAAATAAATAAATAAAAATTTTAAAATTAAACACTTTAAAGTGGCTGAGCAGCAGGGCTGTTATAGATCTGAGACTATGTTTGTGCTGGCACCACAGAGCCTCTCCTTTTAAATGATTCTGATTTTTCTACAAGTGTTACTAGTGAAAAAATGCCAGGATTAATTTACCTGGACTTCCAGAGGCCAATGTCAGTTCTAGGGAGAAGCTACAGGAGCGTGAATCTCTGCATGCAGAGAATGTTCCTGTGAGAAGTGGATTCTCATATATTTTCTTAATAGGGTTCACTGCACACGGCTCATCACCTCCAGCACTAACTAGCTGTCCCTGGACCTGCCCTACATGTCATAAAATCAAGAATTAGAGAGACATGGATTTGGATCTCAAATTCATCTCTTTTTATCAAGGAGACTTTGCACAAGTTATTTAACCTCTGTAAACTTCAATCAGTAAGATGCCAATAGGTAAAAATTTTTTCTCAGTACTGGGGATGACTTTGAACATACTACGCAAAACTTTCCCACTGAGTTACTCTCCCAGGCAAGTAGGATTCAACTAATGTTTACTGACTACCTTCTTTGTGCTGGTCACCTAACCAGGTACAAACAATTTAATGATAAATAACATAGATATGATACTATCTCTGGCCTTACCAATCTTAGAATTTAGCAGAATAAAAAGAACGAATAAATACTTACTCAAAAAACTTTTGAAAAGAAAGCATCAGAAGCTATAGAGTCATATGAGAAACACCTAATCGATTGCAAAAGGATTAGGGCAATGCTCCTTAAAACTTGGCAGAGGAACGTTGCAAAGGAGACAGGAAGAAAATAAAAAGAGAAGTAGAGGGCATCCAGGAAAAAGACGGCCCAACATTGCACTGCCACATAGAAACGGTTAAATAAGTGATCAGAATTTTTATAGCAGATGATGTCATTAACATTTTTGCTAGGTGGTCTTCAATGCTTAAATACCAAGGTAATAGAAAATTGCACTTAAAGTTAGTTTCAAATAAGAAGAATTTTCTTTCAAAATAAGAGACAAGAGATGAACTGAAATCCTCCATTCAGGTATAGATACTAAAATATTCTATTAATGTATGTTTTTATGATAACATAGCCCCCTTACAATGATGGAAGTAATGTGGAGAAGCAAGGCTACAAGGTCAAGACCACAGGGTCCTAGGTAGTCAGAGTAGCAGAAGAAGCCATCATAACAGATTTTCAATATCTACCTGATATTTGGTACTTTATAGTACAATTTCTAACTCAGGAGCTTACCAAAGTGAAATAAGACCTTTGGGATCACATACCTACATGCCTATCCTATAGACTTATGGACTGATTGATTGTTTGAATGATTGCTCCAGGGATTAAGCCCAGGGTTTCACTAATTCTAAGCAACTATGAAATAGATTCTATTGAGATCAAACAGGAATAAACCTTTATTGTTTTGTAAAATAGTAATCCTAAAATTACCTTCGATCACTTTTCTGAGATTCAGAAACTTGAGATAAAATTGGTTTGGATATAGAAACATTTGTAAATTAAAGATTCTCAGCATTCAAGGTATATATATTATATATATATATATAATATTCCAGTCCTTTATTAATACTTTATTAATACTTATTTGGACTTATCACAAAGGAATGGTTCATTCACTTATTAAATGCTATGCTAAAATACTAATTTTATTGTTAATAATTGTGTTTAAATATTCATCAGATTAGGCAATATATTCAACACCCTTCAAGGCTTGTAATTCCATTACTAAAAACTCAAAGATCTTATAGTCCATAAATTTTTAACACTTAAAATCAATATTTAAAAGTCAACATCAGGAAAACTGTCCATCCTCTTCAAATCTGAGAGGCACTGAGGGGTTGCAGAAATTGTGCTAACCACTTGACCTTCCATATTCAGTTTTTAAAAAAACCTTGATATCCCTGGAATAATCAGCAGGAGGGTAGAGAGACCAATTTGATGTTCAAATGTGAGGTTGGGAGACCCCAACACGTAACCTTCAACAACAGCTACAGGCTGTGGCTTCTTCCCTCAGTTCTCACGCCAGCCAGGTGCATCTCATTGTATCCCGTATGCTCAGTCTCACCCACCAAAATTTGAAGTCTGCTTGTATACTGTGTAGAAAATTAGAAAAGACTCTAAGGTCTAGCAATGCTGCTGGCTCCCTGCAATATAACTCAGACCCTTTTATCCAAAATCTTGAACCTAGACTCGAATCCTGAGTTGCTCCGACACTTTACCTTAGCTTCTGACACTTTATTCCCACAGTTCTACCTTTTGTGTCCTAGTTCCACGGGTTGACCCTTAAGTGCTAAATTTCACACTTGCCAGACTAAATTTGTCTTAGCTAGCCTCCCTGAGCCTGACCTGGATCCGAGGTCAAGATTGTATCTACCTCGCTCAGGCTGTATAGCAGAAGTTCTCAGACTCCTCTCAACTACCTGCTGCCTCCCACAGTAAAGAGGAGTGCTGCTAATTGGAGAGGTCAAAGTTGAACACTCCAAAGAGGACACATTTCCTGGTGGGAGAAGGCCATGTCCAAGAGTGTAAGTTTTTCTGTCTTCTACTGTTTCTTAGCCTGTGCTATTGGCATGATAAAAGAACCAGTCTGCCTCAAAGTAAGCTTTGATATGTTTTTCTTTCTCTTTCCATAAGCACATTCAAACCTCAGCTTTACAAACCTTAGATCACAGTTCTAAACTATTTTGCTCCACTCTAACTTGGCTAGAGCTATACTTCGTGCACTAACTCAGCTAATAGTGTGGGACACTGTTTATCATTCTCTCAATGTTACCTGTGTATATAGTTCCCTAGTGATCACTTCCAAGGAAAGAGTGACTAATAGGATGTGATTTTTTAAAATGCCACTTCATATAATATCATATGTCTATAACCAATCAAATCTTGCTAGCATTTTAAGACTACCACTTTGTCCTCTATATTGGTCCAATTTTTACCACCAAATATTCATTTCATGTTATCTTATGTAGATAGAATTGTAGTAGTCTCCATGTTCCTAAATAAAAACAGAATTCTTTGGCAGCTCTCTGGGTTATACAACCTACTCCAGGCAAAAAGTGGCTGAAATCAATACTGTATAAACTTTCATTAAGAAAATGTTCCCACCCTTACATACCCACACCAGAATGATATCTTCAAGGTTGAAATAACAAGATCATTTTCTCATATACTTTTGTGCACATTTCTGAGGAAAGAAAAAATAATAATCCCCTTGTGTGCTGGATTGTTGTCTTATACTTTTCTGTCTCTTTCCAAGAACATAGCAAAAGATTATATATTCTATCAAATATTTTAATAGAAATAAATAAAGAACACTCACAAGACAGATTTCCATATTCTTGAAAACAAAATAATTAGGTAGTAGTAGGCATTTCCAAGAACTACACATACAAAATCAGACCCAAACTGTGTGGGTAATGATGAACGTTATTCCCATCTGGTAACTGGTTTGTGGTGGTCCAACCATTATTATTAGCAAACCACAGTATAGCCAGCTGTCTGCTTCACACTACCAGAGGCTCAGGGTTAAGTGATATTACAAGCAGGTCTCCCATAATAAATCGACATGTATTCAAGAAACATAATAGTGTGAAAACAAAATTCCTTTAAACACACATTCTTTTGGTTCACAGATAATTATTCATCAAAAGTTCATGGTTCTAATCACTAGAAGGCCTAAGGTAAAGCACACCAGGTTTTTGTGCTGTAACTGGGTATTTGTGTGAGATCTCAAAAGCATGAAAATAATGACCATGTCCCAGGGACCTCATGATTAACAGACCTAGGGGTATATTGGTCACTGTAAGAGACTGAAAGTTTCTCCACTACCTTGAAAATTTATTTTTAGTTCAGTTTAAAAGAAATAATAGAGTGACAGAACTATACATGGGAAGATATGCAAACTAGCAAGGAATGGATTGCAGGCTCAATAAAAGTAGATGCATGGGATTTGCAAGTAAGAAAGGCTTGATTTAAACATTGTCTCTGCCTTATAGAAAATTAATCAATTTCCCTTCATCCATAAAATACAAATAAAAACTGTATAAAATTCATCTTATTCTTATTATGAAGGTTAATATAGTATGCAAAGAATGCTTAGTACACTGTGTGGCATATTTTAGGCATTTAGCAAATGTTAGTTTTACTTAACTTACTACTACCAAGGAAGTTGACACTAAAGCAATGGGCACCAAATGTATTTGAGAGACATTTAGAGGGAAGAATTTATAGAATTTGATTAATAGAATGTGGCTATTAAGGGGGAAAGGGAATGAGGATCATTCCCTGATTTCTGGCATGGATAACTAGGTAGATGGTGGGCAGGGGGTGACTTTCATTATAAAAAAAAAATAGAGGATATGGACTGGCTTGAAGGGAGTAAATGATGTGTTCCATTTTAAATATGTCCCTGGGAGACATTCAGATGGTGTTGAATAGGAAGCTGTATATTTATATCTAGATGTGGATTTATATCTCTCTGGAAGACAGAACTGGGCTGGAAATTTATTTCTACAATTCACCAGTAGAAAGGGGCAACTGAAGCCATGGAAGTGGATTACCTTAAGAAAAACAAAATGTAATCAGAGAAAAGAAAAAGTTGATCAAGCATAAAGACTGAAGTGAAAAACAATAGTCGTGTTTTTTTATTTAGCAGAATGGTGTTAAGATGAGTTGGAAGCATGCTCCCAAGGCTCATGGTGGACAGGAATAGAGCCTTCCTACCCTGGGGAGCAGACATCTCCAGTGTCAGAAAGGTTAGGGGAGCTGAAGGCAGTCATGATCTCTTGGATTCAGAATGAGAGGCAGTGCATGTCTGCGTGGTACCCTGGACTGGGAGGAATCAGGGTGAGAGCTGGTATTTTTTCTGATAGAAATAAACAGAGCTGAGACAAAAGATACCAAACCAAATGAAGAAAGATTTCATATTCATGGTGGTGATATTAGACTACGTGATACTGAGATTCCATGGTTCTGGTTAGAGAATTCATTGTACTCTTGTTACCTTTTTCATTGCCCTCTTTAAAGTCTCATTCAAGCATTTTTTCCTATGTCATCTCTGCTACATAGTAAAACCTATTGTTCCATGATGCTCAGGCCAGTGGTAAAGCATGTCTCCCTCCCCTCTCTCATCCTCAACTATTCTAGCAGGGGGCCATGAGAGACTCTTGAGAAAAAGAACAGTAGCTCCTGGAAAAGATATTCTTCCCACCACCAGAGATCTCATCTGATGTCAACTGGAAACTCTGGGCTTTATTTTGTCAAGGGAGGAGATAGTTATCCTAAGAAAATGCTGCCTGAGGGGCTGATATGAGGGAAGATTCAGCCCCAGGTCCAGCCACACCCAGGTTGTACCTGCCACTCTAGAAACAAATGGAGGAAATCTTCCAGAAAGCAGTCATAAATAAAGACTGAAGACTTAAGTAAGGCAGAAGCATGGGCTTGGATGTCAGAAAGACTTGCACTTAGAGATTTGAATCCACCTTAGCATAGCTAGAATTGGGGACAATTCACCCAGTGTTCTTCTGAGCCTCAAACTTCTCACTTCATGAAATTATAGAGAGTAATATTTATCTTACTGAGTTTCATAAGATGATAAACAATCTATATAATATGTTTAAATTGTAATGGCATTCAAACATGTCATTGAGGTGATTAGAAGTCCAACTTAAACCTACATAAGCAAAGAAAAATATGTTTGCACACACAGGTGCAAAGTCAAGACTGTACTAGATGTCTTCAGGACTCAGTTTCCCTCTCCTCTAACTTGTGCTGGGTTGGCTTCATTTTCAAGCCACGGAGGTACTGAAAAGCCATAAAAGTGCTTCATCTGTATTGTTTTCAATTCTGACACAAAAGAGGCTGGCCCTTCTTGAAAGATCCCACGCAGGTGTTGGGATCCAGACAGACTGGGCTATGTGGCTCATTTTTTTCCCATTATCATTTTAAAATAAATGACCAGCCCGTTGTGTGGTAAGCCCATACCTAGAGAGAAGATCTTATTCCTGAGTCAATTACTAGCCAAGAGTGTGAAATTGTGACATTATAAAAATACTGGGCTACAAGCTTTCACCTGGACCAGTAAGTATCTGGATGCAGCTCTCAACACCACTGCATGTTACAGTCTTGAATAATGGGAAGAAGAAATGGAGGGTAGGAAGGGAAGAAAAAGAGGAAGAAGAGGAAGAAATATAAGGAGGAGGGGGGAGGGTACTGTGAATCTGAGGAGGGGATGGGAGGGGAGGAGTAGAGAAAGAAGCAGCTGCAGAAGAGAAGAAAGAGGAGGAAGGGAAGGAGGAGGAGAAAGATAATGCCTCTAGGCCTGGGTACCACCTTTAGTAAAATCTGATTCATTTATTCAAGATGAGATGCAGGTATCAACATATTCATAACTCCCAAGGTGGTTCCAACAGGCCTACAGAGTTGAGAGTCCTGGTGTAGGGGCATTCAGTCAATTGAGCTAGAAGCTCATTAGAGCTAGAAGCTGAATTTCACTTAAACCATAGGTACTAAAAATGGGAAAGGCATTGTTTCCCAATGCAAATCTGAGACAAAGTAATTAAAAATAACAGGAATAGATCCTAAGTCACAAACATAGAAGTCTGCTATTGCCTCAGAAGTCTGTATTGGCCACATACCTCATCCTTTGTTGCAAATATTGCTTACATCCTAAAAAGGAAGGTCCTGGCTCTTCCATGTGCCTTAAATATTATAGCACACTTTCTCTTAATAAATAGTCTTTCAATATCTAAATCATTCTTCTACACTGAGGAAAAAATAGAAGAAAATCAAAAGTGCTGAAAGAAGTCTGGAGCTATAGTGATGGGATGGGTCATGGGATGAGGGAAAATGGAGAAGGGAAAGGGTAGCAAAACATCTTCAGCTCTTCCGTACAATTTTATGGGGAGGTGGCAAGCAGAATTTAGACTTATTTAAGTATATTTAACTGTTGTATTCCTGGATGAAAGAAAAGTCACTATCATGAAGATACAGTGATTCACGGAGCTGGGTTGGAGACACACAGCTAATGCTAGGATTCTGTCTCCCCAAGGCTGAGAGCACACAGAGAAGAACTCCCAGACAAGCCTTTAATCTTTGCAATGCAGTATGCTTCAGGAATTTCTACTTATTGTTCTACATGTCACTAAGCTGCCCTCAGGAGTGCAGTGAAGCTCAGCTTCCACACATATGTTTCAGTGCCAGTACTGCCACAAATTCTTCGTAATTATAAGGACCATCCATCTTCTGTATGAGGCCCAGCGCATTATGGTTTGAACATCAGGCACCCCTATGGCAGATTAAAATTTTCATGGTTTGAGAACAAAAATTCTAGGTGATCGCTTGGAATGCAAGGCAAAACACTCTCCTATTTCTCCTCGGTGGATTCCTAGGTTCTTATATGGTAAGTCGTGCATTTTAGGTTTCCAGCCTGTCTCAATGCTTGAGTTGTTCTGCTGGAAACAAAATAACCCCTAAGTGGTCATGTAGGCTAGAATGTGAACTAAATACTCTAAAGACCAGTCTTATACTGGTTAGTTTGCCAACCCCGTTGGTAACATATTTTAAGACCATGACATTCTCTACAAATACTTGCTCATCTACAAATATATTCATTGGTGAGGACTTTCAAGATATCAGTTAAACACTGGCTCTTACTTGATGATAGTAATGAGAGCTATAGAATTTTTAAAAATATTTTTAAAAACACAGATAGTTTCTAAGAAACATTTAAACAGGATAAAAGAATGACCTAAAGTTTCTTTTATCTTTCTGTGAAATGAACACATGTATATTTATGTTTATTTACTATAGTGAGGGAGTCACCCTTTTAAAGTCTATCAATTTCTCTCCAGCATAGTTTTTTTTTTTAAAGTAACCAAAATATATAGGATTATGAAGAAGGCATGTATATTGGAATGTATGAGGCCAGGTACACAGGCATGGATCAGTTCTATGAATCAGTTTAAGAACCTAGTTTTATGTAATCTAAAGAGATTTTTTTATTTAAAAGGTTTTTTATTTAAAGGTGAGTTGAAAGCATCTCAACAAAACACATTGAGACTCGTGTTGGCAGGGGAAACAAAGTTAGCCACCCGTAGGGCTGGGCAAGTAATGGCGATACAAACAAGAAGGGCGGTGAGTGGCAGGGACCATGGCAGAATGCAAAGCACATGCCTTGAACAATGGGAATCACCTGTGATGAGGGCCAGTAGAAGTCTGTCACATGGGGATGTGGGTTCTGTATGGCTCTGTCTCCACTTTGTGAAAGCTAGGTATTTGGATTTTTATATGAACTACCCATACTTTTAATGTTGGATGAAGAAAAAGTTGATCCTGAGACAACGAAGTCTTTACCAGGTTTGTCTAGAGGGCCACGAGTTTATGACTTCAAGAAAATAAGAGAAGTGGGAAGAAATTAATTACTCAATTTTTAATATACCTTTTCTCTATCAGTATCTTTATCACACTTGTTTTTAAAACAAGAATTAATTTAAACTCAACTTCCTTCCTACAGTGGCAGTATGTTGCAAGAGAACAATCAGTAGCTTCTAGAATATTTTAATTCTTGTACTATTTATTGAAAACTAACTTCTGTATGCTAGGCAATTACAAGTTGGTAAGAATAAAAAGAGGAAGACAATGTCTCAAGAGCTTGGAGACCGGTTTCAAAAGAGTTGCGCCAAAACTTTATAATACAATGTGTTGAGTAAAGCCTATCACAGAGATATGTAAAAAGTACAACAGGGGCCCAGGGATTTAGCTCAGTGGTTCTGGCGCTTGCCTTGCAAGTGCAAGGTCCCGAGTTTGATCCCTGGTACCAAAAGAAAAGTACACCAGGAGTGGGAGGGAAGAAAACACAAGTCTTCCCAGGAGATTGAGAGGGATTCTCAGAAGAGGGATCTCTTTTAGGAGAGCTTTATATAAAGAGGCCCCAATTATTAATCATCAAATTGGATGTGCTTAAGAATTGGGCTTTTATACTAAGAGAAAATGAGCTATTAAAGAATTCCGAACAGGGAACGAGTATAGTCAAACTTTTTCTAACTCTCACTGCTGCATTATGGAATATGGTCTACAGATGGAGACAGAGCCAAGAATGAAGACTCAAGATGTTTCAGGAGTTGAAGACAATGCAGAAAGAAGGCAGCAGAAGTTGTGAACCAAAACTATTTGGTTGGGAAGAGATTTAGAGGACAGAAAAGAAAGAACCTAGTGACTGTATGCTGGTGGGCAGGGGGGCAAAAAAGAGGAGAACTAATAACAACTCGTAGGACTTTCACTGAGAGCAAGTCAAGTCTGTAATCTCTAAGGCCAGGTTGCCTGAGTTCAAATCTTACCTCTTCTGCTTATTTGCTATGTGACTGTAGACAACTTATTTATCTTCTATGAGGTTTCATTTCATATATGTGTCAAGTACTTTAACAAGAGTGCTTACACTTGTGCCTAAAAATGACTATTGCTGTAATTATTAATTATTATAATTCTGGCTAGGGCGTCAGTGCCATTCGGTTTGTTTTAGAACACTGAACATTGCGGTTGATGGCGCTTTCAGGACATTCTAGGTTTTTGTGAGTACACATGTAGGTCTCAGGTTGAGAAGAATTTACTGGGCAGAGGGTGTGAGTGGTCTTTTATGCAAAGGAAATTGCCTAGGATGCTTTTCAAGAAGAAGGCCAGGGCTTTGGTTTCCAGGATGCTGATATTTATTGGAAGGAGCAGGAAGCAAAATCTGCAAAGGATCATAAGAGGAGGAGGCCAGACAGGTAGCAGAGAAAGACCAAAGAGCAGTGTCTGAAAATCAAGAGAAGAAAGAGAACTAGAGAGAGTACAGTCAACACAGAAAAGGCTCTAGGCTAGTCAAGTATACCAGTAACTAAAATAGTTATATTTCATAATTAGGAAATCTTTAATAAGGTAATTTAAAACAATGCCTTGGTATTTGACATATAGAGAACACTCAATTGCTAATTTCTACTATCTTTAATTTTAAGTCAATTTATAGAGATAAAAGAATTTTAAAATTTACTAGATTGAATCATATAAACTTTCCATATTTGTAGGTCAAAAAACATTAATTTCAACAATTTCGTAAAATCTAACTGTGCTAGGTGATTGAAAGTGGCTTAGAATATCACTAAATTTAAAAAGATTTTGGTTTCTATTGTTTACATTACAATTCAATAGAAAAAATTACCCCTTTCTCTAATTTTTCTAATTAAGTGGAGCAGATGATAATCACCAATATCATATTCACCCAAACAGGAGGTTTGGTGTTCTTGATTCTGTATCCACTGCAGTTATTTTTCTTGTCACTTTGCCTTTGAGTCTAGAAACTGCAGAGATGAAACCTGAATACAAAAATTATTTGAAGGAAAAGATAGTTATACCTTTCCAAAGAAATGTCTCCTATTAGTAATAACATTGGTATTGTAAAAAGTCTGGTTATTTTGGCAGTGTAGAATATAAGTTGAAAATGTTAAGAGTGTTGGCTTTGGAATCAAGTCTTGATTCTGCCATTTATCAGGTATGAGATCCAGGGAAAATTCCTCATGCTTCTCAGCCTACATTTCCTTATATGGATAGGACAGTGCTATCTCTCAGGACTTTTTAAGGATAAGGAGAAATAATGTATCTAACGGGTTACTGTTGTGACCCTTAGAATAAATGGTAGTTTTATACTTCAATTTTTAACTCTCCATAGTTGATAAACATGAGAAAATTTGATGGAATTGTGTCAAAGGCATAGGTACTTTAGAAGGATTAGTCTTTTCATACACCAGCAAAATCTTTTAAGTTCTTCCTAGCTGTGTACCTTGCCCATTCCCTAGTAGCCTTCCAAGAGGAGCAGTAGCCAGATCGTTAACTTCCCATAATACATTGCTGAGGAAGCTTTGTGCTTCCCATCAAATGGGAACTGACCAATGTGTTTTTCATAACCAACAAAATATATAACTCACAAAACAAAATTCCACAAAATCTATACCCAAATAAAAGCCCTATAACTGACTACCAAAGGGTTAACATATAAACCATATTGGTAAGGCTATTCAACAAAAACCTTTATTATATCCCCAAATATTCTTACTAATCTTATATTTTTAAAAGTAAAAACAAATGAATACTAAAAGCATACTTTCATTTCATATTAATTTATGCAAAGTAAATTTATAGCACATGCTGAAACTATAGTGAAAAAGCCTTTTGAAGTGCATCACCTAAGTTTTGAAATTGCATGGCGAATTTCATGTTGAATTTAAAAATTTTAAAAAGGCAATGCTGAAATTCCCTAACCTGTTATTTATTTTGCATTTTTCTAAAAAATTACTATGGTTCGCTACTGGGAAAATGGTCATTAAAAATGTAACACAAGACTATGCAGTGAAATAGAATCCCATAAAATATGATAGTATTATGGATCTTAAAGCCACCAGTGCAGATGTCCCTAATCATACTAAAAACACAAATACACAATCCAGTTCATTCCAGATACAGAATAATTTAATTAAAAGAGTGCTTATAATTTAACAGTATAAATAATAAAGCCAAGGAGGCAGTGAAATTGCAAGGAAATATAAACTTACAGAGGCTATGCCAAGAAAGCTGTACCAAATACTCAAGGCTAAGAAATCAGTTCCTTTCCTCGCTACAGGTAAAAAATAATTACCTGAATTAGCCAAAAACTATGATGAATATACCTTTAGGGGAAACACACACACACACACACACACACACACACACTAATTAACTGGTTCTTAGCAAGAGAAAGACCTATCTCAGCCCAGAATATCATTTAGAATCTGCTTTGGGAATGTTAAAATCGGACTTCTCACTAGTTTAAATTTCTTATTGAGATATAGATGCGGAGTAACAAGTTACAAAAGCAAATTTGTATACACAGTAAAACATAAGCTCTAAAGACATACAGGATTCTCTTTGCAAATAATGATCTTGGCAAAGAGCCTCCTTTATGTACAGAAAGCTTTGTTCCTTGCTTACAGCAACTCTCAAGGCTACAACAGGTAATTGTGTGCTGCTAATTAAGTTAAAAAATGATGGTATCAAACCAGGAGATATTTTATAGCTTGATTCAGTGAAGGTAGGAAATTATGTTTGCAAGATCAAATTATAAAAGCTCATTTTTCCTACAATTACTGATTCTTTACTCTAAAACAGTATGAACTTTCATATTGCAAATCTGTAGTGCCATTCAAAAGTTGGTTCCATGCTTAACTGCTAGCAAAAATAAATTTAAAAAGAAATGAGGAAATCTCTTATACATAGATATTCATGGCACCTATTTTTCCAAAGTTAATATCTATTTCATTAAATACTCAATTCATTAGATAAATTGTCAATCCTAGATCATTAGTACTTTTCCAAGAAGCAAAGTGACATCCATTCTGCAGTAAACTGGAAAAGCAAATGCAGCACATTACCTTGTGTCACCTGTTGAACTGCCAACATTATCCCAGATACCGTGTCTGGAAGCAGGTTTTCTTTCAGATTGTAATGCGGTGCCCATTCCAAGATAGGTAGCCGCCTTTTGCACCACTGTTTGATGTCTTCCCAATGCAGGGTATACATCTTGCTCCAGAGCACACTTTTCTTTTTCCTCTTTGCCCCTGTCATTTTTCAGATTCCCCCTTGCACAAGTCAACTTCTTTGGCCAAGAAAAAAAAAAATCGCTGCAGAACACCTCTTTTCAATGCCAGGCTTCAATTCGTCTGTGGTTTACAATGTCAAAGCTATCCAGGAAATAAATAAATAAGAGAGAGAGAGAAAGAGAGGAGAGATTAACAGAAGCATGTAAATGGATGCAGCTGGGCTATATATCTTACTATGTTGCAGCTAATTATTCTAGATAAAAACCTTTAATTCTTATCTGAATGTGGAGTGGTGCCTGTTACTGTAATATTTTTCTGATCTTGGAAAAGTAATGGGTTCAGTGGTAAGCTGCTCTACAGCTCTCTCGCCAGTAATTCCCTTTATATTCACTGCAGTTTTATATTTTTGGCTGCGATCCCAATGGTTAATGAGGTAGTTCTGGGCGTGTGTTGGAAGTGGGCTGGGCTATGCTAATCAAACCAGGAAGCATCCAGCTAGTCCAGTCTCTCCCTCTAAGCTATGCAAAATCATAAATCTGCCAAAGGGATCTGTTGTGTAAATTATTTTCAGAGAATCCAGCCACAGTTCTTTAGGAAGTATGTATTTTCAACGTTACCCAACAACTGCCAGGTCTATAAACTTCAGTAACACGACTTGGCACTGTAAAGGTCTTTAACCTTTTTAATTCCCTGATAGGTTAGATTTTCATTCACACAAAAACATTCAATAGCCACTGCTCAGTCTGGGAAAGGAATTGCTAGTTCTCATAAACAAACTGAAATTTCATCTCATGGGCTAAGAAAATAAGTATCACAATGAACAAATATTTGTGGCTAGTGTTCTTCCCCATCTCAAAACTATCCATTTAGTTCTCTGTGTTTCTCTAAGCTGTATAATTCACATACTTGTACTATTGTAGCTGAAATTTATTGAGAAATAACATATCCTTCAAACTATTGTTTAAAGTGTCCCTAAGCTTTTAAATTTGTGGTGGTACCCTCAGTTCAGATAATTTTTAGGAGGTCTTTTTAAGAAGGCATGTTACATTTTGTAATAGAACAAACTGTCAAAGATTTTTATTTTATGGTTATTTCCCTCACCCCCCAGCCCCAGAAGAAAAAGCCTGCATTTATGAGCTGTGCCACTGGAATTAAACCAAAAAGCCAATACCCTAGCTAAAATTGTGAAGCCAAGAAAATGAATAGCATGTATATAGTTTGCTGCAGCACTTTTTAATGCCCATTTTTCCAGAGAACAGAAATCCGGTTTCTGGAAGTCTTGACAGTAATAAAGTACTGGATCCCTTGGCTACTTCTAAGGACCCGCGCTGCACTTTCTCCTATTGTTCTTAAAGTGAAGAGCTACATTCTTAGCCTTCCAAAAATGACATCTCTTGCTTTGTATCTGTACAATGATACTTCTTTTCAAAGTCAATGAATCCTAAATAGAGAGAGGGAGAAAAGAGGGGAGAGAGGGAAAGAGATTCAATTTTTGCGTATCTACAAAATTTGCTTTGTATCTTATTTTTTACGTTAAATTTCCAAACAATTCAATAGCTCAGGTTTGAGGCATGTAAACAT
The DNA here is from genome assembly GCF_000247695.1 of Heterocephalus glaber. The sequence continues at coordinate 751,678 of NW_004624744.1, forward strand.
TTAGAGACATTTTTAAAATTGTAGCATTGTAACTCTATTCTTATGGTATAAGAAGTGGATTCACCAGACAAATGCAAATCCACTCCTAACAGAGAGGTTTTCCTTCACAAACAGTTATATTTAACTTCGTCCCGTGTACTCCATTACGTACACGAACTGTGATTGTTTGATTTAAAAGTTCATAGGAAGCTAGTCAGAGGGGTAGGGGAGCAAGAAAGGTCACAATGCTTTTGCTAATAAGTTTCTTTATCAGAGATAACAGAAATTCAAATATACCAATAATGTGATCAAAATAATATTTTAAGAAGAATTTTTCTATTGGTCCAAAAGCACAATAAAATATAATACGAGGTGTGATTGAAAAATAACGTATGTTCAAAGCTAGGGGAAGTATTTTGAGGCACTGTGTCTTTTACTGTAATAAATATTTTTAATTTAAACATTTACCGTATTTTGGGGATAAATTAATATTCAAGTCACACAATAAGTGATATGGGAGCTTAGAAAAGGGAGAGCGCATTTCCACTAAGAAAAAGGCTTCCTACCTTGCCTACACCCTCCATCCCACTAAGTAAGTATTCTGTCTCCTGCTCATCACTTTGACTCTTCATCAGTTGGTCTCTACACAAATTTCTCTAGTTCTAAATCTTCTAAATATTTATTCAGTATTCCTTCCATGAACCCTTCCTCAATTCCTGAAGTTCCTCTCATGCTGTATAATCAACATTCGGGTAATCCTCAGGCTACTCATGGACCATTTTCATAGTTTATTGGTTTTCTTCCTTTAAATCTACTTCATGTGACTTTATTCAGTGTGGCTCATAAGTTTTTAAAGTTCTTATGAGTAAGGATTATCCCCATAATTTGCTTTGTCTCTTTCCTTAGGCTCTAATAGAAGGAGCTGCAGACACAAAATGCACTCAGGAAGTTTCAACATACAATGTTCCTACCCTGAAATTTCCTAAGAAGTACCTAATATGTCTCAGCCTGACTTGCAGGCTATACTGTTACAATGTCAGGAAAATAGATGAAGAACAGGAATTAAAGATATTAAGAGAAAAATAAAGAAGAATTTTATCTTCTCTTGCTCAACTTCCTGGTGTTCTCCCTGAATCTAAGAAGAAGGAAATTTTTTTCAACACAGATCCTCTTCCCTATCTTACACAATCTGGAGAATAGAGAGAGGAAAAACTAGATGGGACATGCAGGTTAGAGGGAGGAGGCACAAGAGAGGTAGAAGACCTCATAGGCTGAGGCTTCAGAGAGAGTTTGAAGGGTTGGTATATGAGAGTCCCTGGAGCAATTATGAAGTGTAAGGGAACTGGGCCAGGCTTGAGTGAGGTAAGAGTCTTTGGGGAAATATTGTGCAGGTTATAAATTGGATCACATTTAATGGCTTTTGAGAGACAAGTAAAGAATGACATTCTTCTCATAGGACTTTTGATTTAAGCATGGTGCTTCACCTGTGCAGAGACCGGAACGCCTAAAGCACTGATTTATATCCAAGCTACCCTTGGAAATAGAAACTCATAACCTTGAATGGCATCAATCCTTAACTCAAACCTACTTCCTCAAGTTGATCTATGGTGTTTCTAATAAGGAGACACTGCACAAAGCTCCCATCTGGAGGGGAGAGTAGAAGCTGAAGTGAAAGGCATTCTCAGTTCACAAAGCCATGGAACCGGCCAGGGGACAAATCCACGCAGGGGCAGCCAGGGTGCCTTCTCCTCATTTACCCAGTTTCACACAGGTTGGCACAGCCCTGAGTGCAACTTCTGTTTTACCATTTCCAATAACTGAAATTAATAGTCTTAGAAAAATAGCCTGTTCCAATTTTCAGACATTCTGATCATTAGAACATTTTTTCCTAAGTTTTGAGCCAGTATCTGCTACTTGAGATTTCTGTACTTTAGTCTTTATCCTAACCTCTATGGCATAACAGACCCTACTACTTCAGGTCTAGTTCATTCACTGCTGCACATGCGCACACACGTGCACACACACACCCTGATTTTTTTTCTGATGATGTTCATTTCATAAATACTCCTATATTTAACTGGGGATATACATGTGTAAGTCAGTTGGAATCCTGAAGGATACAGTTAATGTTTTTCTCTCACAACAGGCTAACCAATACAGTATAGTGAACAAAATTCTGTGCTCTCAAATTTTTCAGTCTGTTTTTTACCATTTTTTCTTTCTGCAATTATTTTTTATTCTGTGATATATTTTGACTCATAATAGAGACCAAAGAGAAAAAAGTTTAGGAAAGTAAAAAATGCCTAGAAAAAGAATAAAATGCATGTTTTACAATAAGATACTTTCAAAGATATGGGAATGGGGGGAGAGTGAGAGAAAGAAAGAACATTGAGAATAAAAGAAAAAGGAAAGAAAAGAAGAGGACAGGAGGAAGGATGGAGGAGGAGAAGGAAGAGGAGGAGGAGGAGAAAAAGGGAAAAGAAGGGAAGGGAAGGGAGGGGAGGGGAGGGGAGGGGAAGAGGAAGGGGAAAGGAGAGAAAGGAAGAGGAGGGAAGGGAAGGGGAGGGGAGGGAGATGAAGGAAAGAAGTAGGAAGCAGGAGGAGGGAGGGAGAAGGGCAAAGGGAAGGGAAAGGGGGAGTAAAAAGTAGCAATTCACTGACGCTTAGTAAAAGCCTTTTCTTATTTTGACCAAAAATTTATAAACATGAATTAATATAAACTATACATGAGGACTCAACATAATTTAAGATGATTTTAATATGCCAAAAAATAGAATAAAATAACAGGGATTTATCTAGTGCTAAAAATTCACCTCCCTAAGGACTGGATAATCTTGGGTCCTTAGCTGGCAGCCCTGAGGTTACCAACCCTATTTCGGGAAATATGAATCCCCATGCTAAAGGAGTCATCTATATAATGGAAGATTATGATTGTGCCTGTCCTTGCATTCTCATTTTCTAGCCACGTGTCCTACATTCCTGTAGTTATTCCCTGTATAAAAATTTTTCAACATTTTACCTTCAAGCTACTGTGTCTTTATATTTACAGCATATAATCAGGTCTTCCTTTTTTAGTCCAGTGTACCAATCTCTGCCTTATTTAGACCACATAAATTTAATGCAATGATCAATATGGTTGGGGTCCAATCTTAGCAAGGTATCTTTAATAAGAACCTAAACACAACTGTTTGTATTCAACCTTTAATCTGGTCATTAATCCATTATATTAAAATCTTTCTTAATCTGATTCTGTCATTACTACAACTGACAATTATGATATTTCGCTCCACCATATTAGCTATTGTTACAAACACTGTAACCTGAATTAGTCAGTTCAGGTTGTCATAACAAAATGCAAAAGATAAGGAAGCTCAAACACCAAGAATCTATCTCATCGTTCTGGAGGCTGAGGAGTCCCAGATGAAAGTGCCTCTTAATTCAATTCCCTAGTGAGGGCTTCCTTACTGGCTTTCAATGACCACCATCAAAGCAGAGAGAGGAAAGGAAGCAAGCTCTCTGCTGTCTCCTTCTATAAGAGCACCAATCCCATCATAAGAGGCAAGCTCTCACAATCACATCGAAACCCAGTCACTTCCCAAAGGCCCAGCTCCTAATTATCACATTGCAAGTCAGAGTTACAACTATGACTTGTGGAGACATAAAATTCAGTGCATAATATTACCCCAAAACTGACTTGACTAACACATTATTCAGAGCATCAATAAATAAGAAAATCAGATATATCTACTAGTCCATGTATGTCAGATTGAAATTTATTCTTTAGTGGGAATTATTGGAGAACAGTCAAATGGAATTCTCATTGTGTTTCATTTTCTCATTGAATTCTCATTGTGTCTCATAATCACTGTGTCCAAAAAGTTATCTTCAGAGCTCATATCAGCTTATTTCTGAAATCAAATATACTGTCTTCACCAGTCAAGTAATTTTTCAATATGGTGTTTCTACTTTTAAAAGATATTAGAGTTTGTCTAATAACTTGATTAGACTCTTTCTTTGGACAGGGCCTCCATTTGGAAGGGATGATAATAGTGAAGAAAAACTAGACCATTTGGAATTGCTGTGTTAGAAGAAAAATGGCTGAAATTCTCCTTATAGCATATATTTTTCCATACAGACTAGCTCAAAACAGCATTTTTTCCATCATTATGGGAAATGAACTTAGTAACTTACTTTTAAGAGAAATTTTAAAATAGTATGGATTTTATAATTTTGGCCTCATTAGTACTTAAAGTAGAAATAGTGCCTAGAGGTCACTCCTAATTAAAAGGACTCAAGCAATGTGGAAGTAATTTATATAGCATTTCTGAGAGATGATCATTTGGCTTTCTTTGTGCAAGGCACAGACTGTTATACTCAGGATTTGGGATTATCTTAAGGATTCTCACTTGGAACAGAAGGTATTTTTTCAAAAGGCAGTTATTGGGTATATAGAAAGATAAGCTACAACATTGAAAAATAATCGAGTTGCTCCTATTTGTTTTATTTATAAGGTAAAAAAAAACAAACCAAAATTCAAGTTTCTATCATCCATTGCTCTTACTGTAAAGCTTCATGTCTTTGTATTCTTTGTTACAGGATGAACAGAACAAATAATTTAGATACTCTATTTTTGCCAGTGTTTTTCTTCATCTTTCTGGCTATTAAATAATAAAGTGACCACTATATAATAAAGGATTTGGGGAATTATAGAAAAGCATTGAAAAAGTATGTTCCAACATGGTTAAATTCAAATTAAGCATAGTTTTTTTTCCTATAAAATGTATTTCTTTACATAGTTTAGGTATTATTATACATAGAATCTTTATTTTATTAAGCATTATGTCAAAACCCCTTACCTAATATCAAAAACCCTTTATGAACACTATTTTTTAATTTGTACCTTATTGTACCTTAGTCCTTCACAAAAATGTACCACAGTACACATACCCATTTCCCAAAGAGCAGACACATTGGTTGCTTCCAGTTTTTTAAATTGCTATTATTACAGATAACACTAGAGAAAAGTCTTGGCATAAATCTTTTTCTAGACTTCTAATTATTTCTTTAGAAGTAGAATTATTTAGGGACCTAGTGTCGAAGAATCATTCCTATTATTGTCATTTTTACTGGTGGATATTTTTCCCATGCTCCCTGGAGGTTTTACTGGCTCAACATTTTACAGAATCAATGTCTACAATAAACTCATCCTTTGAGTAGTCTCACTTAACCTGTCATGTGTTAACTTTCACAACATTTCACGATATCATTTTCTGAATTAATTGACTTGTCAGTAAAAATTCAGGGCATTCATACTCAGACTCTCCTGAGATCTTAAAGCCACAGAATATATTTTTCTTTTGAGTTTGTTTTTACATGCTGACTTACATTCCACAGCTGATAACATAACTCAAATATGAGCTACCATTAACATCTTATAACTCAAAAAACACAAAGTAATATTTAGAACTTCTCAGTGCTCAAACTCATTTGTCTCAGGAAGTCAAATTGGATGGCTAAGTATAACTCAGACATGGGATCAAAGTAATAGGAAAAGATAGTGAATAATTATCCATTTATCATTTATGAGAAAGTGTAGAAAAGTTCTCATACCATTTTATAGTTCATTGAAAATTCAATATTTAAGGGACTTTTCAAGTCTGAAATAAAGCACTTCTTTCACTTTAAGAAGTAGCAACTAGGGAATAGCATAGAATTCTCATTCTCCCCATTAACTGGTGGCACAACTGAAATTTAGAAGTTTCATGGTTTACATTGCATACAAATTCCATTGATACTTAGTACCACACTTACTATATTATTGGTAGTAAAAACAATACATAAACTAGAGGAGATAAATCAACCCCTAAGGGGTATTATTTTTTTATTCATGTCAAAAAGAGCATAATAGAAAAAGAAACATTTAGAGTGCTGGACTATAGAGCCAGGCAGCCAACTAACACATTAACAAAGCTGAAAATTAATGCCAACCTTTCAAGGTCTTGGAGGGGAGGACTTAGATAAGCAGAGTACCAAGGACAATGCTTGGCACATGAGAGAGACACTGATAAATATTCGTGTTAGCTCCCATAACTTTCTTTCATTAGTTGCTAAGGTAATTTTGATGTTTGAGTCTTTCAACAGTCTTGAATTGAATTTTTAATGCACCGTTGTACATTCAAATTATAAAGGAATAATACCATATATGCCTGACTTCCCATCATTATTTAATCTGAACAAAATATTTTTTTCTTCTCCTGGTATGGACAATCTTACATAGTTGGCAATTTTCTGCAAACCTATCTACTTACTCAGTCCCCAAACTGAATAACAACCTAAATCCATGTCCACCTGTGTCAATCCTTTTTCAATACAGAAGAATTGGTTTTTTAGTTGAAATACTGAAATATATGAAGTTGCAAAGGGTTCTGAAACATTTGCATAGACCTCTTAGTAATATCTGGCATGGGCATTAATGGGAGTGATCACAAATAATGAGAATTTATCATTATTATCCTAGGAGTTTTAAATCTAAGCAATTCTCTCATAGTTTTTTCTATTAATCACTTTAAATAAATTGACTGTGAGACCCAATCCAATTTGTAAATACAATTTTTTATTGTACTTGGAAACTTAAAACTAGTGCCAAAGTAAAAAGTAATGAATATGCTCAGTAGCACATATTTCTTATACCTATCAATCCCTGCAACTGTCAATAGAAAAAGAATTGTGTATGGGCCACTTATTAACACGTATTTAAATTAAAATATCCATCTAATTAAATGTATACTTCCAAGTCTTCTACCCCCAAGAACATTTTGATTATTAACCAGCAGTTTGTTTTAAAGATTATGTATGATAGTTTGAATATTTTCTGATGCATCTCTATGGGTTACCCATATCCAAAACTGAAGGAGAGTTATAGTTCAAGAAACTCACATAATTGTGACTGTAAAAGTCTTTGAAACAAAGGACCACATACTTGAGAATTCAGTGTCTAAATTGTCCTTCTGGAATTGATCATTGAGATCAGGAAGAAGATCAATTGTATAAATGATCTTTCCCAGAGAATAGTCAACATCTTAAGCAGATAATGCTCCAAAAAGTGAATTGATGGAAGTAGCTATATCACATTCATAAATAAAATAATTTCTGACCCTGATGACCCACTATCAGTATAGCGCAAGAAAATCATGTTCATATGACACCTCTACTGTCATGCATACCTATCAAATAGCAATCAACTAAAAGCAGAGAATTTATCAATATATTGTAAGTTCAAAAACCTAAAGAATCCCACCACAAAAATGACATTTATTCTTGTTATCCCTAGAATGATCATCAGTTAAAGAGACTCAGACAGAGAAAACAAAATATTTCTTTTCTGTTAATTTTAAATTATCAGGTCAATGTGCCACAGCTCCAAGCGCAGAGGAGGCTTCTGAGTCAGTGTGCCACATCTTCCAGTGCACAGTAGGAGGCTTGGAGGCCAACCTACTAATGCTCCCACCACAGAGGAGGTGAGCTGAGCTGGCACCAGCAGCACACCACCCCCCCTACCCCATCGTAATGAGAAGACACTTAAGCCTCAGAACCAGACTTCCAGATCACCTACAGCAACTTCAAAGGGAAACAAGATGGAACACTCTGATACTCAACCACCTGGACTCCCTGACCTAGTAACAAAAGAGGATCTGGAAAAAATGAAATCAGAAATAATTTCTCACATAACAGCAGAGATTGTGCCCATAATGCAAGATATGATTAATAAATCTAGAGAGAACATAGGTAAAAAAATAGAGGGGCTGAGGAACATGATGGAATCCCAAAACAGGAAACAAATGGAATCCATAAAAGAGATGCAAATAGATTTCCAGGAGATGAAACACTCCATTGAAAGTCTACACAGAAGAATGAAGCAATGTGAGGACAGAATTTCAGATATAGAAGATAAGATTGCAATTAGTAACCAGGAAAAGAAAAATTTCTTTAAAATTGTAAGGGACCATGAGAAATCACTCCAGCAGCTGCTAGACAATGCAAAGAGGAATAATATAAGACTGATTGGAGTCGATGAAGAAAGAGGAGAGAGTGCAGATGACATAAAAAAACTGTTCAAAGAAGTGATGGCAGAAAACTTCCCAAGGAGGGGAAAAGAATTTGACATACAGATAAGAGAAGCATATAGAACTCTAACTAGCCTTGATCAAAAAAATGTCCACATAGGCATATAAGCATTAAGATTCCAGAAACCCAACAGAAGAACAAAGTTCTCCAAGCAGTTGGAGAAAAGAAACAAATCACATACAAAGGAAAGCCCATCAGAATCACA
>NW_004624744.1:766905-783069 GCF_000247695.1 Heterocephalus glaber
ACCAAGAGACTCATGTAATGGTACAAGATCCCAATGATGAATGTAACTGTATTGTATAACTAAAATGTACCAATAAAATTAATGGGGGAAAAAAAAAGAAAGAAATTGAAAAACGGTAAAAGAGATGGTATAGAATTCTGGCTCTTGGAGGACTCTAAGCAAGGAATAAGCACCTTTGAAATAAAACACATTAAACTAAGCAGGGAACTTAAAGTTCTATGCTTTGCCACTGATACACTGTGTGGTTTTGACAAGTTGCTTTACCTTTTCAGGTTTTAGGAATATATTTATCTGAAAAGTGAGACAACTACAGGTTACAAAACCCTCTCCCACATAATCTCAGGAGACAGCTGCCTACTGGTCCCTTTACAGACTCTTCAGTGGCCCCTTTCTTCACTCCTTTATTCCACGACATGTTCTCTTCCCTTCTGGGCTCATGCTCCTTTGCATTATTGCTAGGACCAACCTGATGAATCTTAACTAGGCTGAAATAAATTATCCTCTGTTCGAGAGTTCCTTCTTCATCGTCAGGATGGCACAAGAATACCCCAAAAAGTACAATTTAAATATAATCAGTCCAGGCCATGGAAGCACCTTGAGAACACAGGGCATTCTGCACCAACTTGGAAATATTTGCAGTATGTTTCAGTTCTCCCAATGAACATTAGGCAGTATCATCATGGCTGAATCATAAAGCCTTCAATTGTTGATAATCACCAGCTCTCAAAACGACACTGCCTTTCTTGGAATCATGTGACTAAAAGAAGACAAAGAGAACACTTCATTCAGTCACTGGTGTTTTCTAAATGTTTTTTTCCCTAGAAAAATAAGCATTTTGTTTATATTGAAATTTCACAGAGTTATATTATAAGCTTGTCAGAGCCCTGTGGATGTTCCAACAACAAACACTATCACCACAAAATAGGCCGATTTAAGATGTCTGGCAACGTTTTCACTAGGTTTCCTCTGTCACCTACTCAGACATTCTAGCCCTCTGATTTTCAAATCAAATCACTTTGATTTCCTTGGGTGCTTTTGAAATTCAGCAAGCCATGCTCAAGTGAAAGAAACCATTATGGGACATGAATTCCTGAAAATCTTTTGGTACCAAGTAAATGAGAATATCCTTATTACTGTAAGAAATACTGTACAGTGTAAAGTATTTTTATAACAATGAATAGACTTTTCACATAAAGAAAAGTTAGGTGTTATCAGTAAAATATCTGTTTCATAACAGACTGTTTTTCTAAATATCTCTGTTAAAATACGATGTATCAGAATCCTGGTTTATAATACAGACCCCCATATGAAGGAAAATACAAATAACATTTTCAATTTATTTGAAATAAACAACCCCTGAAAATGACGAGCTTGAAAGCAGTTTCATAATTATTTGTGTCAAAAAATGGTACTTTATTTATTGCCCATATACTTTAAAAATACATTTAGAGAACAAAATTACTTCAGATCAATTTTATTTTTTATAAAGAGTAATTCTTTAAAATTCTTCCTCAAAAAATTTCTCAGCTTGACAATCTTGGGTCATTTGTGTGATACCACAAAATTATACAATGTAAGAGATAAAGATTGCATATGCATAATTTTCTAAAAGATAATACAAAGCCCCAGCACTATGACTAGAAAGTTTTATTACAAGAAGGCCATGGTAGTAGTGTCAGCTGTTTCTCTGACCTCCAACTCCTGCCTAGCAATAAAGAAGAATCAAAACAAGAAAGAGTACAAGAGTGTGCACATGCAAGCAAATGCACACACACACACACACACACACACACACACACACAGTTTCCCTGCATCACATGGTAGTAGTTGCCTCTTACCTGGATATTAGGAGCAACTTTCTGCTAATATTTTATTATTCATAACCCAGTTTTTATTATTCATAATCCTCCTTAAACTGCAGATTGGCATGCCATGACTCAGAGGTCCAGTTTTAATCTCTCAGAAAAAAAAATGAAAGAAAGAAAAAGAGAGAGAGAAAAAAAAAAAAAAGAAAGAAAAAGAGAGGCTTCTCAGGGCAGACATGCCCCAGCCTTATGTATGATGCAGTCCTCTGCAAATAGTGCTTCTTGTGACTTTTAAATGGGCTCTTCGTGTGTCTTTGGCCTTATCTCCATGAACAGAGACATCTGTATGTGGCCCTGCACATTTGTGTTCTATGACAACAGCAAATAGGAAAAGGAGTTTTACAGTGTTAGAATTCCACCCAGGGCTAGAAGATTTAGGATTGTAGGAGAAATCTAATCACAGCAATAGCTAACCTGTAACAATAAAAGTATAACTCTTTATTTGTACATGCCCATAACACAGGTGATAAAAGCATAAGTTTTTTGTTTGTATTACCCATAACACAGATCATAACAACAGTAAAACAGACTTTTGTTTTTCTTTTTAATTCTCCCTCTGAGACAAATGTGAGTGAAAAGAAAAATTCCAGAGAACACCCATGGGAGAAAACAAATGAGAAAAATTGGAACTAGACTATTCTCAAAAAAATTAATGCCCCAGTCACTTTAACTTCACCTAGATAAAGGTCGGTTGTAATTGTTAGAAAATAAAAATATTGGCAATGTATCAGTTTCCCAACAGTAGCATTTCAAATAGATTACAGATTCACAAGAAGATTCCACACCATGACATGTACACGCATCTGTATATGGAATAAGATAATTAAGTTTCTGATTTAATTATGATTCAGAATATGGGGTAGCCATTGGCAAAAGCAGATGAACCCTTCCCTAATGTGGTTCCCATGGTGGCACTGATACATGATCGTGCATCCAGCAACATTAAATTTCCTGACATCAGATCATGATTTTTCTTTAGCACACTATCAGTTATCTGATGCTTCCTTTGTAACATCCAGGATTCTAGCCTTCAAATACTTACTCATTTCTGTTTATTAACTCCAGATCTCTAATCGAATACTACTATATTAGACCTAGACCACCCTATATAAAAAATATTACCACCATTCTTTGTCTTCCTAATCCTATCTTATTTTTCCTCAAACTACTTATCACTCACATTATTTATCTATTGTTTACTGTTCCCCACCATTAGAAAGTCAGCTCTAATAGAGCAGGGGCCCTGTTAGTCTTGCTCATTGTTATATTTTTAGAATAGAGAACACTGCCTTGAAGATAGTGGCCCTTCAGTGAATCTGTATTTGATAAATGAATAAATGGAAAAGTAATAATTTGTGTGGAAGAGATTCTGTTCTAGATTGCTGAAATCAAGGAGCTTGAAAACATGGGTTAAAAATGAAAGTAGAGGGCCGGGGATTTAGCTCAGTGGTTCCGTGGCCTGCCTCACAAGTGCAAGGTCCTGAGTTCGATCCCTGGTACCAAAAAAAAATAATGAACACACACTGAGGAGCTGCCACCGCAGGTATGATCAATGAAATTGGTAGAGAAAGTGCTAAGAGAGGAGAAAATGGAACTCTGTTGAGAATCTCACAGAACACCACAAAAAAAGCTACAGAGGATGGAGCAGAAGAATGAACCAAAGATATATATTTTTCAAAGAGGCAGATGTCAACTGAGCCCAAACCTGCAAGGAGTACCAGGTATATGAGGAGCTGTGGACTGGAAGGAGGTCACTGATGGTTTTTGGAAGTCCAGTTTTTATAGAATTATGGAACAGAAACCAGGTGACTGTACTTTGAGACAGGGAAAAAAACAAAGGTAGAAGAGAGCCAAGATTTTCTCTGGTGTCACCTGAACTTCAAGAAACTACTGAAATATTGTTGAATATATGTGAATACAGATGAATGAATGTTTAAAATTTTCTCTTAGGCCCACAGTGCCCTCATAAATTTTGGTTGTGGTCATGGGATTAAAATAGTAAACGAAACATGTTTAAGAGTGTAAGTTGTAGGAAAATATTTCCCTAATCAAAATCAATGTACTGAGCAGTTCCCCCCAATAAAGAGACATAGTTTATTTCTATAAGTCATTTTTAATGAGTTCCAATGTCTTTCATTTGTTCTTTTGTTTTTTTTGTTTAGAACACATTCTTAATTAACGGAAACTTTAGAAAGTTACCTTGAGGCTGCATCTCTTCTGAGCAGGGCCTGAATCAAGCACAACTAATGCAGAAAGGATAGGTCCTGACTTGGACTCTCAGAGGCCAGCTAGGAAGGTAATGCAATACTATGGAAGAAGAGAATCCACTCTGCTTTCTACCAGAAGGACCAAGAAACAATTACATGAAGAAATATATTTCCAGTGGAGTTTAAACATAAAATTATGGCTAAATTTCTTGCTTTTCTGAACACAAAACAAACTAAATTGCAGTTCTCAAACTAGAGCACCCAAGGTAATCACCCAGAGGGTTTGTTGAAAAAGAGATTTCTGGGCCACACTCCAAGTGTCTGACTCAGCACTTCCAGAGTATAGCCAGATAATTTGCATTTGTAATAAGTTCTAAAGTGATAAAGATGGTGCTGGGCAAAACCAGACTCCCCAGAACCACTGGTCTCTGCAAAGTATATGGCATATTTTCATTACTACTTTTCCTAGTTTTCTGTTATCTCTCAAAGAAAATAAGTCAAATTTTCATTTCACCAATAACTGTCCTGGCTCTTGTCAGTTTTTCTTGCTAAAAAAAATTTTTTTTTTTGGTATGGGGGATCAAACTCGGGACCTTGCACTTGCTAGGCAGGCGGTGGAACCACCAAGCTAAATTCCTGGTTAAAAAATTCTTTAAAAACAGTAAAAAGTGATGTTAGGAACTCGTAACTGAGTTTCTGGCTTTCCACTCATTTTTAATAGAATGGAGATTTTATCTTAGTCAATAGATTGCAGTGCCTCAAATAAAATCATACAAATATAATACAACTAACTAGCATTAAAAAGTGATTCTCTTTCAATTGTGAAACATGCAAATAAACATATTTCCCCACCAAATTCTCTTAATACTTTTCTAGAAAAGGAGAGTAATCATAAAGTGATGGAAAAACCACATGGCACACAGATCTTACTTTTTATTTTCTTTTTAAGCCAAAGGAAAACACAGCATCAGTGGAGCCTAGCAATCTAATGGTAGACTATCATGCTTAAATTAGGATCTCTGTAATTGAGTTATTTGTCTTTCTTTGCTTAACATACTGACAAAGAACTCAGACGTGGCATGGCCTGGTGGGGGGGCACGAGCTGACTGTGCAGAACTAATGGACAGCCATCAAGGCACTAAAGGAGCATCTCACCTGTTCTATTCTTGAGAAATTCCAAAGACGTTAGGGTTACGCCGGTTAAAACATTTGTAAGAACAAAGTAATATTCGGAGAGGTACCAGCTGTAGATTTTTGCTTATCATCCAGTTCTAAAATGTAGAGATTAAAAACTAAGTTAAGGATGTGCCAATAAATATTTCTGATTAAAATAAGTAATTACTTTCTCAGAGGTTTCAGAACACTGACTCCTCAAGGATACACTATTCCATTTAAGCTTGATTAACTCTTTTCCCACACACAAACTTAACTAGCAAAGAAAGGTATGTTCAACACAAAACAAAATTCAGATGATAAAAGATTGTATGTGTTTTTATCCAAACATTAATATTCAGATTAACTATAGAGTATTTGGGATGAAGGTCAAAAGGTCAAAGCTGATTCCTATTTGACAGAGTTGTTAAACTGTCAATCAGCCACCTCCTGTCAATGAGAACTTCCCACTGGCCATCTCATTTTTCTCATCTAGCATCCATTTCTTATGAAAATTATCTTCCTAATATTCTTTGTTTGCTGTCTGCAATATCCATTAAGATCTTTACTAGCTGGGAGCCTAGAAAATTCTTCAAAACACAACTTAAGTGTTTATAGTAAATTCTCCATAACTTAAAAATTTACACTTCAAATATCTCTGACCTTACTTCTCAGTGCACAAAATAGGTAAGCAAAAATGCTATTGGCCAATTAAGAGTCCATATTCCAAATACTTATGTTATAGCCTTAGCATGAAGAAGGCTGGGTTTGACATTCAGGACCACAAACAGAGAAAAAAAAAGAGAGAGAAAGAGAGAAAGAGAGGAAGGAAGGAAGGAAGGGAGAGAAAGAGAAAGAGAGAAAGAGGAATATTTGCAACCTCAAAGGGTTTTCATTTTATATGCTTTATAATCAATTTCTGAAATCAACATAGCTGTAAAATAGAGCAAATCCAAAACAGAGACACACAACTAGTAGTTTAATTGGTTAATAATACTACTTAGTTTTACCATGAAACCAGTTGGCCAACATGATCACAAACCACAATGACAGATTTGATTACTCCCCTGTTCTCTCTTTCACAGAAGAACTTTTGAGATCCCATGGAGAGGTCTAACTACTTACATACCACTATAATCCACTCTTGAGAGAGTAACAGCCTTCTAACACTGGTGAACTTTCAATGGGGAGGCAAAGATATAGGTCATACTGTGAAGTGCTATGAAGTACTGTAGATGAAGGAAAAAATATGGAATTATCTATAATCCTGAGTTTCTCCTACAGAGATGTACAGTTGGTCAATCAGCAAACATTTCCTGGACCCCCAGTAAGCATCTTGGTTCTGCCTGGCACAAAAGCCTACTTTTTCCTTTGGGGAACTGCTCCTTCCAATTTCACTGAATATTTTGTGGAATGAGAGGTCCACTGATCCCACTGTCAGCTCAAGATAGACCACATGATTCATGCTCAGGCAATGATCCAACCACTTCCTTCCGACAACTGTGATTAGTCTGGAGTGATCACATGACCTGATGTAATCCAACAGAGCCAATGGGCATCAGTCCCAGACCTTTTTCTGGATCTACTAAGAGAAGGAAACTCTCTCTAGTTCCAGAAGGCACAATTTAGGGAGCTCCTACCTGAAAATGAAGCCAAGACAAGAAAAACAAAGACACTATATTAAAAGGTCAGATTCTTGCTAATAAATTTGAGAACCAGATCTAGTTAATGATTAAATATTCAGCCAAATCCATCCCTGGCCTTCTTCATGACTCAGTCAGTGTGTAAGTTGGGTTTCTTAACTTGCAACCAAGAGTTCTGACAAATTATAAGTATTCTAAAATCTGCATGACATTAGGCAAAGTGCCAAGGATACAAAACATGCAGCAAACAATCCTTGCCTTTTAGAATCTTTTTAGCATCAAATTGAAAAGACAAGGAATAAACATAAAAAATAACTAGAAACATATGGTTTAACTCAGTGATAAGTTATATATGATCGCAGAGAAAAGAGACACTAGCATAGGCTGAATAGTTAGCAAGATTTCACAATATAAGAAAAGGATGAGCTAGGTCTGGAAAAATGACTCAGATATGGCTGCCTGTAGAGGAAGCAAAAGGATACTTCAAAAAGGATGAACGACTTGAAAGCAGAAAGTCAAGAATGTGCTTAGCATATTGGGAAAACAATGTAGTATAAACAATAAATAGAACATAAAATGTTAAAGCATGAGCTATCAACAAAAAGTCCTAGTGTCCAAGAGTAAAAGGAATGCATAAGTATCCTTCTAATGATACACATATTATATATAATATTTTAAATCCATTCCAGATGAGATAATATTAATTACTTAACTAGATTATAATAGTTAAGTGTTGAAATTATGGTTGGAGAACTAATAACACAATCAAAGGTAAACATAGTCTTTTCCCTTTCCATTTAGTAGACAGCCCTCTCTTCTAAGCAGCTCTTCTTGGCTCTTCTGTAGCATCTTAGCTAGAACTAAAAGACTAGTGAAAATATATCATGCCACATCAATTTTATTTATCTCCTATTTAAGAAACCAGAGCAAATAATAGATCCATAAGCTAAGAGCAGGAGGTTGGAGAAAGAAACAGACATAAACTCAGGATGCAAGTGGGCCATAGTGTTATCCAATTTGCTTTGTCCTGTTTCTCCATGAGGTGAAAAGTTTATAATAGAAACTATTAAAGGCATTTTGTATTTCCACAGTGGTTTTAGCCATTTCCCTTGGGTCATTAAGAAATTGCCTGGGCAGAGTTTAGGTTGGCTCTTGTTGCAAGCAAGAATGCAAAGTGTCTGTGTCTCTCTTTCCCCTTCTAAAGGGGATTATTATTTAGTTCATTAGAATAAAATGAAAGTTTTGTTTAGCTTTTCTAGGACTTTATTTTTGCAAAAAGCCATTATCAGTTGTAATGAAGATAAAATTTTGATGGTTATTCTCTAAATTAATAATTTCTATCTGTGATACAATGTTTGGCAGACAGGGGGTTGTTTCTTGGAAATTTTACTGAGAATAAAGGACTTGATATTACTCCCTTGTTAATATACTTTTCCACCTAGAGTTTTCATTCTCAATAATGTTTGCATGAGCAAAGTTCTCTAATATCTTACTAGTGGATGCTCTTTTAAATTTTCATTTCCACTTCTGGCATTATCTGTTGTTTCTACTAATACAACATATGTCCATTTGAAATAAACATGTTACAAAGGAATAGTTAAAAAAAAAAAAAGAATAATGACTGTCCTATAAAGAACCTCTCTTCACAAATCCAGTTAACAAACCCTCACAACCCTGTCAAATATAGTTACTGCTTTAAGTCATTGTTTACAGATAAAAATTAAACACCACTGAACAAATTATCCTTTTTGTCAAGGCAAACTCAGAGATGAGGTAAAGAGTTCGCCTATGATTAGACAAAACTGAAAGGATATCATTTTAATGAAAGACTTTAAAAAATGAAATGCTGTATTTGACCTCAATCTTTCACTCTTTACTATTTATAATGAAATACATTATTTCCTTATAAAAATAAATACAATCATATCCTCTTCCTATTTTAAGAAAATGTAGTTTTTCATGTTAAATTTAAATATGCATGTTTGCTAAATTTTATACATGTTGAATGGTAAAATTGGATTATTTTTAAGAATCATTCAACATGTGGTTCAGTGACAATCACTGCCATATTTTAACCCAGGAAATCAAAATTTTACTCAAATATATGCATATTGCACAGTAAAAAGTTTAGATAAATTTTCAATATTATGTGAAGTACAAGGAATGGAAAAAAGGGTAAGATGGTTTCCTATTTTCTCAGGAAAAGGTATCATGGTGGGCAATATAATGCCCTACACAAGGATACCCACATTCCAATTCCTGGAACCTCTGAATGTGTATGTCACCCTACATGGCAAAAGGACTTTGCAGACGTAGTTAACATAAAGACCTGGAGATGGGTAGGTTATCCTGAATTGCCCAGGTGGGTGGGCCCAATTAATCACAAGAGTTGTTAAAAAATGGGAGAAGGAGGCAGAACAGAGGATCCAAATGAAGTGCTCTGATAAGAAATAGATCTACCAATACTAGCTGTGAAGACAGGAAGAAGACCACAAGCTAAGGAACGTGGGCAACCACCTCTAGAAGCTGTCAAGCACAAGACAATGGATGTTCCTGAGTTTCCAGAAAACAGCCCATTTATAACACCTCATTGTAGCCCAATGAGACCCTTTTTTGGATTTCTGACCTACTAGACTGTAAGATAACAAATTTTTGTAGGTAAGGTGCCAAGTATATGGCAATGTGTTGTTGCGGCATGAATAGAAAATGAGTATCATGATCCAAATCAGCAGAACTTGATACAGCATGATAATGACAGCCTCCCTCCTACTATGGAATCAAAGCACTTTCAAGCTAGAAGAGACTTTGGTCTAGGTGTGAAAACTATTCCAGAGAGAAAAGGTAGGTACCTTACTTTAGGTCTCATAGTTCGAGACAGAGTCAGGACCAGAGTCCAAGTTCAGTAAATTGTAGGTTTGCATTAGTAGGTGTCCCAGGCTCTTTCATTAATGAGGGGTTTTGAGAATAGCTGAGTAATCTTTTTTTTATAGCTGAATACTCTTTATAGAATAATTTGATAGAATGAGTAGTCATTGGAAAGTGCATGTTTTCAAATAACAGAAAGAAGGAGGATTCTGCTCCACCGTTTTTATCTGTCTCCAATTGGTGATTAAACATATTCACTTGAATTATCACTTTAAATTCAGCATGTCTAAGACAAAACTCTTGAGTCTTGCCTCCAAAGTCAGCTCCTATAGGGCTGCTTCTTTCCCCTTCACACACTCAGGGGTTTCCCATGCTCAGTCAACAGATACATGCTGCCATCCTTCCTTCCCCATGGTGTTTCCCTTCCTGGCAGTTCTACCACTACATCTGATCTCTGCACAAAGCAATTACTCTGCTTAATCTTTCTTCCACTTCTTTTCCCTTCAATATTCAATCAGTCCAGCACAGTGCCATAAAATGACTCTAAAACACACCTTTTTAACATCATTGACTTGTGTTCACACATTCAGTAGACTCCATTTCCAAATTGGATCAAATTCAAACTTCTTAGTCTTTCCATTAGCAGGTTTATAGACTCTTACCCCAATTTTTTTAAAAAATTGTCTTTTCCTCCTACTCCCATCCACAAACCAATTATATTAATTTACTCCCCGCCCCATAGCATGACTCATTCTCTATGCCATCCTTTTCTAACAAGTCCTCTCTTCTTCCTTCTCCATGATCTCAATTCCATCTATTTCAAAGCCTGTATAAGTCTCTGAATTTTTCTGGGTGCTTTCCAAGCGAGACAACCTGCAGTCATCTCTCCTTCCACTTCGAAGTGTTAGAACAGTTGAGCTACTCATTTAAAATTCAGCTTTTATTGCTAGTGTCTTTTACATCTTTAGAGTTGAAACTGAATTTGGGGGCTGACTAGGTCACTTACTTATTTGCATTTTACTTATCACACAGAGTTTCCTGCTTAAAGTAAGCATTCAAATATTTATAGAGTGACTAAAAATAATTTCTAAAATCCACAATGGATATTCAGAATGACAACTCCTCCAAGCCAGGAATGAGAGTGCCAGCACTGAGCACCACTCTGAAGTTAATTGCTCCATTTAAGAAGAGTTGCCATACATTCCAATGTGCCAAGGACAGTCCTGGTTTCCTGCTGTTTTTATAGCTATTTATATTTTCCACTTTCACTCTCAAAAGCATCTTGGCTTAGATGACACATTATATGATCATTCCATGCTTAAGACATTTTGGTCTGTGGTAAGGGCAGAATTCAGAAAGAAAATCCTGCTCATGTCCCAGTCAGCCATCTAGCTGAGAGTCATTCTCTCCCCTGAAGAGTGGTTCTGCTCTCCATGGCCACCCCCTGCATAATAAATCTTTGACTCTCACAGGGGAGGTTCTAATGTTTTGATCATCCACAGTTTCAGATAAATGGACTAAAGTTGAATATAAGTTAGCAATTCTTTAGAAGAAGAAGGAAAAAAATCATTTACTGACTATAACTATGACCCTATCCAGCAGTTTAAGAACAAAAGAGAGTTCTCTAAAGGGAAAAGAGGGTTCAGGGAGTTCTTATAGAAATAAAAGTAATCAAAACAGTATGTGAGTTCATTTATACTATAATTTCCTTTTTACTGTGTTCTGAATAAAATAATAAGAAACATACAATACCATTTCAATTTTTCTGAACAATAAATACATATTACTTTCATGATCATTTAGCATTCAAAATGTGATGCCTTCTGATCTGCATAGTGCCTAATGTACATTAAATTGACTAACTGCTGCATAAATGTTTTAAAACCTACATTAATTTTCACAGCTGACTGGTTGAAATGATCAGTTTCATAAATGAACGTCAGTGGTATCTTAACAGTAATAACTTTTTACAGCAAAGTAAGATTTTACTCTATAAGTAATGAGTAAAATTATTGAATATAATCTTATGTTTCATTACTAGCAGTGTGTCATAAAAAAGGAATTAAGGTTACACATTTTCATTTATTTTTATAAAGTAGATGAGCATTTCACTCATTTGTAGTGCGACCTACTCGGTCTAATCTCTTTTGAGGGTAATTTTAATTACATTACATCATTCAATACAGGGTTCAGAGTTCTTGTTCCAAACTATTCCCACCCTAAACTCCTCAACTTTAAAAGAATCTGGGGAAATGTTAAGTTCAATGAATGAAACTATAAGAAATGAAAACTATCAGGTGAATATCTTGGGCATAAGATTACTCAAGTGCTTGGAAAAGATTTTATGACACTATTTAGGTTACTATTTCAAATGTGGCCCAAGTTAGTAGTAACTGAAAAGGATCAATTGTTGCTGTTTCAAAGATTTATATTCTTAGTAGTTGATACTGAAATATCAATTACATTGGAATTGTTAATAATTCTGCAATTGTTAATAGCTAACAACTCAGATGGGAGAGCTGTAACATTTGAAAAAAGTAAAAGCATTCAGATGAATTACGG
The DNA here is from genome assembly GCF_000247695.1 of Heterocephalus glaber. The sequence continues at coordinate 779,200 of NW_004624744.1, forward strand.
TAAAACTTAACACTGGAGAGCAAATAACATTTTTCATCAACTGTTTTCCAATTGTCATCTCCCTGTTTCAGAAGGCAAGGGTGACATAATTTCACATTCACCAGAGTAGAAGCCATTGCAATTTGATATTGAGTTGTTTCTGTGTTTTATTCAAGAATAAAATCCCATCTATCTTCCAGTGTCCCTCTCATGTGAGCACAAACCCTGTTGCAGGCAGAACACTCTGCAAAGCACCACAGGGACAGCCAGATGGTTCTCTCTGCAATGAAGTGTTTATCCCAAAGGTCAGCATTTACTTTAGTTCCTGAAGAGATGATTGATAAGTAGAAATTTCCTTAACAGAAAGGGACGCTGCTAGACAAACTAGTTTTTGTATAATCCCTGTCTGTATAAGTAAAAAGCAGTACAAAACACTGATAATACACAAAAACAATGGTTCTCCAACATGGTTAATCTGATTATCATCCCATGTAATTAAGTTGAATATGTTTTCACTCTGTAAAAAAAAGAACTAACCATTTAAAAAAGGAAAAAATGGAAATAAAGACTTTGTAACTAGGGAAGGGTGGAGGGTGTAAAGGGAGGGCTAGGAATGGGGAAAAAATAAGAACCAAGATGCATTATGTAAAGGTACAATTCCCAATGAGAAATGTAATTGTGTTGTATACCTACAATGTACCAATAAAAGAATTTAATTAAAAAAAGCATATTTCAATTATTCCTCACCCAGTAATATATATTCAAATCTCATTTTCATCAATTTTAACAATTTAAAATATCCTTAAGTTTGTTTATAATGATTAATAGATTCACATTAAATACTTATTCTGATTCTATTGTCATATTTTTCCCACTATCATATACTTAGTAAATATTTACTAGTTTAACTTCTTAAATTTTAATAGGGTTAGAGTCAGTACTTGATTCAGACCAAAACAATTCAAAGTTTTTATTTTCACAAATTATCTGACACTCCCATGTCTTTTTCAATCAGATTATCTACCCATGTAATTCTAGATTTTGACATATTTTCTCCTTTGTGCTTTGAAGGCATATTTTTTTCTGACATCTATTACTGCTAATGAGAAATCTGTGTCACTTCTTTGTAGGTGATCATTTTTTTCCTTCACATTTTATCCTTAGCTCTTAATAGTTTATCTTTGGTGGTGTGCAGTTTTACCAAAATGTGCTTTTTGTGAATTTGTTCTTTATTTTACTTTTCACTCAACATGCTGGGAGATCATGTCTTTTTTCAATATTTGAGCATATCCAGTCATTAGTTAGAATATACATACAGGTCACCATTTTTTTAATCATTATGTTCTTAACCCATGTTATACTTCCATACCTTTCTGCTGTTGTTTTTCTAATATCCTCGGGGATATTTACCTGAAAAAATTGAATTCTAAGTTCCGGTTTAATTTTTAAAATGAAATTACATTGATACTGAATTCTTCTATTTCTATTCTTTATTGCATATTTGTTGATTCTTCAATGATAAATAATGTTAACCTGAGTGTGTGTGTGTGTGTGTGTGTGTGTGTGTGTGTGTGTGTGTGTGTTTGATTCCTGTGAGAAAAATACATTCATCTTTCTGGCCTGAATACCAGGCCATTCCACTCTACAAGTCAACAAAAGAAAAGCCTTATCTCTCTTTCACATGATGGCTTTTCAAACACATGAAGGCAACTGTTGGAAGTCACTATATACCAATTGATGACTAAATTTATTTTTACACTTTCCTATGGTTCAAAATAAAAATGTGTACTACAAAACATGAAAAGTTATATGATGGGGAATCAGGTGAACTGAAGGCCAAATTCCATTAGTTGATAGATTTGAAACTTATAAACAAGCTATTTGACTTTGCACAGCCTTAGTTATCTCAACTGTAAACAGAGATGATGAAATCAAATCACAAGTTAATATATGGGTCAGAAAGTCCTGTTACTCTAATTTTATCTCCTGAGGAAAGTTTCCTTTAAACCTCCTAAGTAGTTGTTAATTCTGTCTGGGACTCCATAGCAGGGCACACATATCTTACGATGCTTATAACACTGCATTTTTTAAATTTCATTAGTACAGGACGCTCCAAGAGCATCGAAGAAGAGACTTCCAGTATACCACCGCCCCCAGCACAAAGGAGCAGAGTCCACCCCCAGAGCCGAGGAGGTGAGCCACTCGGCACAAGAAGCACACAACCCTTCTCCCAACCCCCACCACCTTTGAAATGAGAAGACACTTAAACAACTCTCAAAACCAGACTTCCAGATCACCTAAAGCAACCCCAAAGTGAAACAACATGGAACAATCTGATACTCAACCACCAGGACCTCCTGAACTGGAAACAAAAGAGGATCTGGAAAAAATAAAATTAGAAATAATTTCTCAGATAACAGCAGACATTGTGCCCAGAATGCAGGACATGATTAATCTAAAGAGGACACAGATTAAAAAAAAAAATAGAGGAGCTGAGGAACATCATGAAATCCCAACACAGGAATAAAATGGAATCCATAAAACAGATGCAAACAGATTTTCAGGAGATTAAAAACTCCACTGAAAGTTTACGTTCCAGAATGAGTCAATGTGAGGACAGAATTTCAGATATAGAAGAAAGATTGCGATTAGTGACTAAGAAAAGAATTTCTTTAAAATGGTAAAGGGCCATGAGAAATCAATTCAGCAGCTGCTAGACAATCAAAAGAAGAATAACATAAGACTGATTGGAGTCAATGAAGAAACAGCCAAGAGTGCAGATGATATTTAAAAAAAAACTGTTCACAGAAGTGATGGCAGAGAACTTCCCAAGCAGGGGGAAAGAACTTGGCATACAGATAACTGAGGTATATAGGACTCCAAATAGGCTTCATCAAAAAAAATCTATGCATAGGCATATAATTGTTAAGATTCCAGAAACCCAACAAAGAACAAAGTTCTACAAGCAGTTAGAGAAAAGAAATCACATACAAAGGAAAGCCCATCGGAATCACAGCAGACTTCTCAACTCAAACCCTCAAGGCAAGAAGAGCTTGGAGTGATGTATTTCAAGCCCTGAAGGAAAACAGCCTCCCACCCAGGTTGATGTATCCTGCAAAACTATCTTTCAAAATTGATGGAGAAATAAGACACTTTCATGGTAAAGAGCACCTCAGGAACTTCATGGATACCAAACCAGCACTCCAAAAAATTTTAGACAATATCCTAGGAAAAGACAAAGAAGATCAACCCCAGGAAGCCGAGCAGAATGAATCCATCGGGCATGACAATAAATTAAACCCAAAGGGGGAGAATCCAACAAAAAGAAAAAGTCATGACAATGATAAGTCAATATGTATGAGTTATAACCATCAATGTTAATGGTCTCAATTCACCAATCAAAAGAAATAGACTTGTACAATGAGTCGAGAAGCAACATCCAACAATATACTGCATACAAGAAACACACTTAATTCAAAATGAAACTCATAGACTGAAAGTTAAAGGGTGGGAAACAATACTCCATGCGACAGGAAACTGAAAAAAAGCAGGAGTAGCTATCCTCTTTACAAATCAAGTGGATTTCAAACCAACACTGATTCAGAGAGACAAAGAAGGACATTACATCCTTGTAAATGGAACAATCCAAGAGGAAGAGATGACCATCATAAATATCTATGCACCAAACACTAGTGTGCTCAACTATATAAAACAAATACTAACGGACATGAAAAATCAAATAAGCACTCTTGAAATAGTAGTGGCGGACCTCAGTATTCCACTGTCACAAATAGATAGATCAACTAGACAAAAAATAAGCAACAAAAAACTAGAACTCAATCAAACTCTTGAACAAATGAACTTAACAGATGTTTACAGAGAGTTGCACCC
>NW_004624744.1:787972-807422 GCF_000247695.1 Heterocephalus glaber
AGGCAATACTCTGAAGTGAAATAAATAGGACACACATGTGTAAATACCAAATAGTTTCTCTAGTGTGAGAAACTGAAAGTGTACATAAGGACTAAAAGGTGTAATAGATAACATGAAATAGGAAGAAAAGGGGCAAAGGGGAAGGGGAAGTTGGAGGGGTAGGGGAAAGGAAAGAAGGGAATGGAATTAATATAAGAAAATGAAAAAATGGAAACAAAGTCTTTGTGACTAGGGAGGGATGGAGGGGTTGAAGGGAGGGCAGGGGAATGGGGATAAAATAAGAACCAAGAGAGATTATGTAAGGATGCAAATTTCCAATGATAAATGTCATTATATTGTGTATCTAAAATGTACCAATAAAATTAATTTTTAAAAATTTCATTTGTACATGTTTGAAGAACATAATGTTTACATTTCTTGTACAAAGTTGCAACATGTACCTAACACATTTTAATTCCTTTTTATTCTTTATTCTTTTCTCCACCCTCCCCTTCTCTTCCCTTCATCTCTTTATCTCCTTTCCATGTGAAAATGATCTATCATCCTACTTCCACTTATTCTTCTGATAACACTGTATTTTAAATAGTCTGTGATCTCTTCAATGGCATAAAATATGTTTTGGATTTAAAGAGCCTAACGGAGTACCCTATATATAGTAATCATCAAAAATGGTATTGAAAAGAAAAAAATATGTAAAAATCATTTTGTAAGTTGAAAAGCACTACCACTAGTCATTTTTTTCATCAATTCCTTGGTTTATTCAGTTCCTTAATACGATGGAATACATGAGGTTCATGCTGTTACCTAATAGTTCCTAATTGTATCAGGACAGAGTTAAAGCATTAAAATCTTCCTAATTTGGTTCACAACACACACTACTTTTAAGCTTCATTATCTGCTGATCGTTCCACATCCTACAGTCATGTACATATTTCAAAGTCTTTCCTCCAGTCTCCATCTTTCCAGAGAACATGCTATAGCTTTCCTATCTTTCACTTCTACCTTTATGGGAGATTAGACAACATGTGCTATCACTTCCGTGTTCCTATCAGACTTCTAATCAATGTAACCTCCTGGTAGCACTCCTACTGGGACACAATGGACACCACTTTCCTCCTCCAGTTGTCCATCCCTGCTTTTTCTCTCATTTTGGAATCTTTAATAATCTCATTTTTTACCTTATATTAGAAGAAAAGAGCAGCCAAAATTTCTCATGTGCAGAGAGTACTATGGAAGCAGTTGTAAAAGGACCAGAAAACCAAAGGGACTTCAATGACAGAACAAGAAGACACAGTGACAAAGAGGGAGATGCAGAGAAATAGATCCCTCAGCAGACGCCATAATGGAATTAGGACCATATTTCAGATCTAGACAGGGTGATCATACACTTCAGAAGTGCCCACTGAAATAGGGGACATTGAGAGAATATTCTGCTCCCACATTCTATGCCATGACATTCCTTATATAAGAGCTCCAAAAACAGTAATACTGAGAGAAAGCAAGAGGAAGGAAATCCTAAATAATCAAGATTAAACCTAAAACAACTGAAAACATCCTAAAATCACCACGTAAGCCTGCAATGAACTAGAATAAACTGTCCAGTAAAATGAGTATCTAAAAGCTTAGTTCAGCAAAATAATAAGCAAGAAAGTCTTGTTTGTTGCATGTCTGTGTTTTACAGCTGCAAGATGTGTGCCACCCTTTCTACCTGGCTTTGCCCCTTTTGTCTCTGCCAGTTCCTTCTTATTCTCCTTTCCTAATTCCCACTTTTGCCCACCTGGTTAATACTGTTGCCCTCAAAGGTTTTGTCTTTCTGGTCTTCTCTCCCCACTGATAAGCCTCCTTGGGCAATCTCCATTCCTATGATTTCAAGAATTAGACTTAAATAAGTAGTCCTTAAATCCACATCAAGAGATCTAACCTTTCTCTGTAAAGCAAACATTTCTTCTTGATACTCCACAGCTTCAATAACTACAGGGATGGGCTGAACTGTGTCACCTAAAATTCCATATTTTGAAGTCTTACCCTCCATTATCTCTCAATGAGACTGAATGAGGAGATACAGTCTTTAAACTAGTAATCAGATTAAAATTAGGTCAATCATGATATGCCCTAATATGACTAATACCTTTATAAGAATAGGAAATTTGGACTCAGAAACACATCAAGGAAAGAACACTTTAAGACACAAGGAAAGGCAGACCTCTACAAGTTAGGGAGAGAGGCTGCAGAAGAGTCCAATACTTTGGACACCTTGGTCTAGAACTTCCAGCCTCCAAATTCTGAGAAAATAAATTTCTGTTGTTAAAGCCCCCCAGTCTGTGGTAGTTTGTTGTGGAAGTCCTAGCAAACGAATACAGTAGCTTTCAAAATGAAGTTCAATCTTCACCTATGAGAGACTCTTGTCTCACTTGCTTCTCTCTAAGCTGGTCTCCCACACTTCACCTTGAGCCAGTCCCCAGGAACACTGTGCAATTTATTATCACAACAGTCCCTTTGCACAAGCAGGTGCTTCACTTTAATAACTGTCCACTGGTTCCTTATGTTAATGCCTCCATATTCTTCAGAGAATGTTTTCAAGCAATACCTCTGAGAGTAATTTTAACTTTTATTATGTATTCTTTAAACAGCAAACACAATCTCTACACTAGGCCCCAGAGACAGACTGGAAAACATCCCATTTAATTAAAATACCTTCTTCTCATAGCACCTGGAGCACTTCTATGTCTACTTATTATAAGAATGCAATTATCCTTTCCTGTTTGAAAGCCTTAATTTTAAAATGAAACTCTCCTTATTATGCATCAACTATGTGACTCTAGTGTTAAGCATGCACTATGATAACCATTGTTTAGGAGTTTGAGTGGATAAATGATGACGAAAGAAGACTTTTCAACCTGAATATCTTAAATTCAATTGAAGTAACTGAGGAATAAATGGATTTAAAAGCATAGAAAAGGTAGTCCAGCAGATCTGGTTAAGAACGAGGAATCATATGCAGAAGTTTTCTCCCTAGAGTCTCCATTTGGCAACTTTGTGAACTTGGCAAAATGACTTGACTTCTCTGTTCTTAGGATTTCTCATCAGAGTCCTGTAGTTGTTTTGAACATCAGTTGATGTATTCCAGGTGACAGGTCTAGCACAGCGTCAGACATACACTCACAGCCAAATAAGTGTTGGTGGTGGCTATTTTTATTAGGTTGCAATTTCAGCATGAGAAACTTGCAATGAGAGCAGCAGCTCATCAGATGATTTTCAGAAAGAATCTGTCGGAGCAAAAATGATCATGGCAAGTTGTCCAAGGTGTTCAAAACATGGCCAGTGGAAAGCAGAGTGTTTTGCCAACTTTTGCCAAGTAATCTGACACACTGTACTCATTAAATGTCTCTTGAATACAACAATCCATTCCAGATGATGTTGAGAACAATTCACAAATAGGTTACATATGTGATCAAGATTATATATTTACTTCCATTTTGAGGAACAACATACATTTCTGTCCTCACTTTCCCACTGATGATCTTGCTTTTCACTTAATTTTTTAATGTCCAGCTGATTTTGTCTTTTAAATTCCTACCAAACAATTATTTCAATGTTCTCTCTTACTGTATGGTTAGTTCTAAGTAGTGCATTTTTAAAAAAAAACTTTGATATTTCCCCTCAGCAACAGCTCTGCCAGAATTTTCTCTAAGATACACTTGATGTAATACATTTGTAACCTAATAAAAAGTAGAAAAAGGAGCTGTTATTAAAATCCAGGTCTTCTGATTCATCAGTCATGGAATTAAAATATGTACTGTATAGGCACTGTGCTAAGCTCCCTATATACAATGGTGAACAAAAATGGTCCTTGAATTACTTGAGCTTAGATTCAATGGTAGAGTGAGACATCAAACAGCAAGTGAACAAATAAATTCAAACTTTGCTAAGTGCCAGGAAGACTTCAAAACTTTCTAGCATAAACACTGACTTAAGTCTAACAAAGACATTTCCACAACAGAAGTATCAAAGTTTTAAAACACTAAATAACTGACTATTCCTTATTCATAGAGAAGTTTTATGAAAGAGCCAATGACACTTGTAACCGGATCGAGGATGCTTTCTCTGAGTAAAAGTTTCTCCTTTTAAAATTTGTTCTTCTTAAGTACAAGTAGGTGTGCCTAATATAAATATAATTTATTCATAAATAAAGAGAGAGAATCAAGAGAAAAAATTAGCCTTCTTTTTAAAATCCCAATTCTTCAATGAAGTGTTTTGCAAACATAGTGCCAAACTGGATTACAGTGATGGTATGGATTTTTAACAACATACAGTTTGTAAGGAATGAGATCCATATTCTTTCTTAACTATTTTATCATCATTCCTTTGTGATGAGTGAAAACTCATTTTTAAAGAATGGGTTATCTTGTATAACATTTGAAAATATTTGCTGGTTACAAAAATTCAAGCAAAGGACATTGTAAGATAAATTTTGGAAGCTCTATACCACAATTATAACTGACTGAGATCTCTTACCCATTTCTTGTTCTGGGGATCAAAATAACATTCCCAGGTAAATACCTGACATCAGGTAATATGAATTCCAATGACAGTTCCTTGATTTTTTTCTACAAGATTATAAATGACCTATTTAAAGTGATCCTTATAAAAATGTGTGCTCTGTTTCTTAGCAGTAAGGGACAATACTAGGAACTTTTAAAGCCTAATAATTGGTTAGTCTATCTAAAATAACCCACTTATTTTCTGGACCATAAATATTGAGTAATCAGAGATGAACCCGAATAAAAGCTTTCCAGTTGGGATGATGCACAGATATATACTTAACTATATTTTTTTGTAATTAGTCTATTTTTTAAAAATGTTATCCTAGAAAGTAATATAATCTCTCTTTGTAAGCTATTTTCTTGGTTTTTGTCAATGTCAAATTTGTTTTTGACATGATGGATTTTTAAAGGCAAAAAATAACCAATAAAGCCAATGGAACCAAATATTAAAAATCAGTGATTCTGAGTAAAGGATATATAAACATTGCCTATACTATTCATGAACGATTTTTTGTTGCTTTTGATTTTTTTTAAATAAAAATTTGAGGTGGGGCGATCTTGTCCTTACTGGACTTCATGAACAGTACACAGAGACTTTTGTGAAAGAAATTCCAACAATTAGTAGTTTTCAAAGAGATAATATGTCTCTGAAGTACAAGTAGTGATGATTTCACCCAACAACTAGAAAAGCAAACCCATGAAACAACTAATAACACCAGTGAAAACTCATTATGAGCATTCACAGAAGGTCCCCTGGGGAAAGCAACAGGTTCAAGAGCCCTCATCATGCTCCATAGATATTCAGGGACCCAACATCCTGTGTGCAGGAGCTTTGTTTTGTTTCCAGCAGGATACATTGAAAGCTCTTCATTGTGTGGACTCCAAGAAGTAAACTGATGGAGAGAAAACTCCCCAGTGTGCTCCAAAGCAACCTTTCTGAGGATTCACTCAGTTTAAAAGGTGGGAGCCATGGCAAAGTATGCACCTGTCATCTGTCATCTACACAGTGGGTTTACCACTCCCAAAACACCTCCTTTTCTTTTTACTATTATTTATACCCCATCCTTGTCACTAAAGGTCATTTATTGATTCATATATTCAACCCATGATTTTGACTCTTCGCTTATGTATAAGTCACCAAGTAGGCTTTGCTCCCTAAAGTTAGGAAGATATAGCTTATGGCCCTGTGTTCTCAGACAGCCTTAGACAGAAAGTGCAGAGATTCTCAGCCCTGACTATACATTAAAATCAAATAGGAAACTTCATAAAAACATGAATGCGTAGGTACTACCTAAATCACATTCTGATTTAGTAGATATGGGGTGAGATATCTGTATTCTTAGAAAGCTCCTTAGGTACATCTGGTGAGCAGCTAGTGATAAGACCCACTGAAACAGGTGTAAGCAGATTCAATTCAGTTTCTTTATTCAGTTCAATTCCTTTATTGGCACAAATACTACTTGAGCCTAATGTCACCCATTCTTTACAACTCCAAGATTTAGATAGTTTGGCGATAGGTGAAATCAAGATAAAATGAGGTCATTAGTATGGACCCTAATTAAATATGACTGGTGTCTATAAAAAAGGGAAATTTGAACGCAGATACACATAAAAGGAAGACAATGTGAAGAGACACAGGGAGAAGATGGCCATTTACAAATCAAGGAGAGAGGCCTAGAATGGATTATTCCTCACAGCCCTTGGAAAGCATCAACCCTACCAATAACTTGATATTGGACTTCCAGCCTCCAGAACTATGGGACAACAAATTTCTGTTGTTTGAGCCACCCAATATGTGGTACAATTACATCAGCCCCCCCAAAACAAATACACTATTCTTTTATGTCATAATATTTATTATAATTTACAATTGCATATGCATTCGTTTGTTTAATGTTTCCCTCTTTCACCATATGAAAATCTTCAAAATGGTAGGAACTGTATCTGTTTTTATAAATTTATTTACCATTATCACCAAGTATTGCCCTATGCTACACTGAGAGGCCAAGAACTCACCAAAAGTAGAAAGGAAACTATAATGTTAAGAACCAATACCGAACAGTCTAGAACAGGTATAGGCAAACTGTGGACCTCAATTTTATCAGGCCTACATTCTGTTTTCATACAACATGTCATCTAAGAATGGTTTTCACATTTTTAAATGGTTATTTGAAAAAGAGAAATATTTCATGACATGAGAGCAAAATGTTAAATTCAAGTTTGAAGGTTTATAAATAAAGTTTCATTGCAACACAGTCACATTTATTTACATATTGTCTACAGACATATTTTTGCTACAAAGGAGTGTTCTGTAGTTGTCACGGAGACCACACCGCCTAAAATATTTATTATCTGGCCATGTACAGAAAAAGAAGTCTGCTGAACACTGGTCTAGAACATCCTTTACAAGCTTTGTGGATCACCCAAGGATGAATACCTGGTAGGGGACGTAGTGTTACAGGCACATATCTCAGCATATTTATTATACTCAGCACATTTACTACATTATTATGATAAAAAACTCACCAGCACATTCACTTTTTCTCAACCCAAAGCTCATAACAGGCTACTGAGTACTCTTCTCCCTAAGGAAGCATAGCTCTAGTTTTATTAATAAGATTCAGGTATGAAAGGGATTTGTGAATTAAAATTTTTCAATTTACCCAGAATTTTTATTGAATGTAGGTGTTTGATAAATGAAAGAATTTAAACATAAATGTAATAGGTGATGTCCATTACAGCTACTTAATTTGCATTTGTCTAACCAAAATTAACAGTATACTTATCACAGAAAACAATTCATAGATATGGGTCTACATAGTCAGTATAGGTCGGCTTAGATAACATTCATACAAAGAAGCATTATTTACCTTCGATGGAGGAACAAATTGAACACATTCTAGCCATATGGTTAAAAAGAATTTTCCACATATTGCACAGTTTTTTCCCTCAGAGATTATGTTCCTAACCTCTGGATACTGTTCTACGGCATGCATTAGAAAAGGATTCTTTGCAGCTAGCTGATTCATAACAAATCTTGATGTTATTTCCTAAATTAAAAAAGAAGAATGTTGTTCCTAAAATTATTTTCAAAAATCGTACATTACATTGATTTCCATTTTACTAATATAAATTTTTGTCTTCTTCCTTACACTGTTAAACTAAGATTCTGGTATATAATACATACATATAAAATTTTTCATTAACATAAGAAAGTAAGTGACTTACATTGTAACACATTTAAGTTTCTTGGATATAAGAATTCAAGTCATAATAAATTTGCATTACCTATTTTATAAAATTAGATATAGTTTAGGTTCAAATTTGGTATATTTCTTTACAATAAACTAAGACTTTACATTCAAATTAGACTCAAAAAATTAACACTGCCATATTCACTAAGATCTAAATCCAATATATTTAAACTGGCTCACAAACCAGTAGAATCTGGATTGTCTGAGAAGCTTATCAGAAATGCAGGATACCAGAGGTACCCCACTACTGAATTAAAATTTCAATGAGGGTCTCAAGTAATCTATCTGTATGCACAGATAGTTTGAGAATGGCTAGTCTAAATTATTAGCCGCCTTTTGTACCTGATTAACTCGACCTTGTTTTGTTTTGTTTTTAAACTTTGATTGTATTTATTTATTTTTTTAATCTTTTTTTTTTTTTCTTTTGGTACCGGGCATCGAACTCGGGTCTTTGCGCTTGCGCAGCAGGCGGCGAAACCACTGAGCTAAATCCCCGGGCCCCCTAACTCAACCTTGTTGAAGAACAATAAATTCAACCTGTGTTAGACCTAGTCACATCAATGTTCAGAAAATTGACTTTGTGCAATAATAATATTATAAATGCTAAGTAATAAAAAGGGTATTGAGGAAAAGGAAGTGCCTTTTACCAGGACCATCGTTTTAAAGTTAAAAATTTGTGTGTGTGTGTGTGTGTGTGTGTGTGTGTGTGTGTGTGTGTGTGTATTGTCTTTACTGACCAAGCAAAGAAAACAAACGTTTGTCTTACTCTAAATGCCCCTCATTGTTGATGCTAGCAGAGTGGAAATCCTGTGTAAATGTTGCACAAACACTGCCTGAAATTTTAATAGTGTATGGGCTTAGTTTATTTTTATTTCCTGGCCAAAATAAAAAATTTATTTCTCAGTAGTATTAGAATAATTCACATCAGGCTCTGATCAGAATTTTGGGGAATGCATACATGTAGACAGACAGACAGACATAATCTTTCACTTATTCATTCCAATTAAAATCTTTTTTTCAAAATTCAAATAACAACAAAATTCTATAAATTGCCATATCCTTGTTCCCTACTTCCCTATCTTTTCCAGGTAACAAGAGTATGGGAAAGCTGCCTTCATACAACAACCCTGGGTATGGTTTCCTTAAATGTCTGGTCCTTCAACAAAACAAACTCGTGATCACTTAAGCACTTTCTTCTAGATGGTTATCTGACAGGGGTCAATGGGACAGATACATCTGAAAGCACTAATGCAACCCGCACTGCTAGATCAGTTGTTTATTGCCACCCTTTCTCTCGCTGCTTTAGTAGAGTATAACTTGTGATCCTAAACAAAATATTCATTTTACAGGTAAATGATTAGCTACATGAATTCAGTGGCTAATCTCATTACAAAGCTGCAGAAAACTCAGACAAGGATTCACTCTCCTCAATAGAAGGTAGAAGAATTTGCTGAAATATATAAGATCTATAAATAAATTTAAACAATTACTTTTTCCATTTATGATTCCCCTACCCAAATATGTTTGTGGCACGCAGTATATCTCTTGACAACTATGATCAGTCATTATTTATATTTTTCTACCTCCTGATAATGTGTTACTTTGGGAGAATAATGCATACCATTAAAATACAAAATAAATTTATTACTTGGAAAAGTATCAATAAAGTAGATAATAATAAGCTGACCAATAATATATTTTAGGACCCCTCTTATAGATATAGTCGATGCAGTTTTTGAAAATATACAATTTAATGATGCCATATATACAACACGTATAAAATTAACTCTTGTGCTCCCAGGCCTTACAGTTTCAAATATCACATTCAACAACTCCCCAAAAGAAATGTAAACATTATGTACTGCAAACATGTACTAATAAAAAATAATAAATTTTAAAAAGTGCTGGGGACGTAGCTCATTGTGAAGCCCTAAGTTCATTCCCCACTATTGAAGAAAAATCACAAGACAGAAATATTGGTCTGTCACTGTAAGCATTACCAATATTCTTGCCCTTGAGGGCGCTCTGAAAGACAGACATCACCTTGAGTTAACTGCTCATCCAGCCTCCTCCACATACCGAATATCCTCCAACCCAGGCTTATCCTGTCTCCATTTCCCTTTCCTCCCTTGCAATATTGCAGTGTGGAGTTAAAGCCCAACTGCTTAAGTTGGTGTCACTGTCCCAACACTACCTCTGTGACCTTAAACAAGTTATTTAACCTTTCTGGGACTGTTTCCATATCTATTTTTAAAAGAGGCAGTAATGGAACCCACGTCTTTAGGGTTATTGAAGGACTTCATTAATTGTTGTTAAGCATAAATAATAGTGCCTTCACATGTGTAAATACCGAATAATTTCTCTGGTGTAAGAAACTGAAAGTGTGAATAAGGATTAAAATGAATAATTGATAATGTGAAATAGGAAGAAAAGGTCCAAAGGGGTAGGGGAAGTGAGAGGGGTAGGGGAAAGGAAAGAAGGGAAAGGAAAACTAATGAGAAAAGAAAAAAATGGAAACAAAGTCTTTGTAAATAGGGGAGGGTGGAGGGGGTGAAGGGAGGGCAGGGAATAGGGAAAAAATAAGAACCAAGATACATCATGTAAAGGTACAAGTTCCAATGATAAATGTAAATGTTTTGTATACCTAAAATGTACCAATAAAAGAATTTAAGGAAAAACTAAAAATAAATAATAGTGCCTTGTTCACAGTAAGCTTAAAATAGGAGTTATCATCTTTATTCTGAAATTCTTGATGCAAAAGAAAAATTGGTTCTGAAGGATTAAACATTGCAATTTTTTTAATGATTTGCTGTTGAAATTCAAAAGAGTATTTTTTCTATATAAGAGTAGGAAGTAATGATGTTTGGGGAAATAGTGATGTTTGTGAGAACATTCTCTGAAAAGAAGTTTGGAAAGAGCGCATCTGTGAAAGAAGCCAGCTCTTTGGCTTACTAATTTCATCCATATGGATCATATGGACATAAGCTAGAAATAAACTGAGAATGGTCCTGATATTCTTGTTTATAAGGGCCCAAAAAGAAAAAAAAAAGATATATATAACCTAAGCATTTAACAGTGGGGAAGTACTTAGAAATATGACCTAACAGAATACTATTAACCCATCAAAATATATCTTAATATACACTGATATAAAAGATGTCTTAGTTTTCTTTTTCTGGTTGAAAAGAAATTCACATTTTGAGTGAAGAAACAAATATTTAAAGAGTATGTAGAGTTTAAATTCATCTTTAATTTAAAATATATTCTGTATGCACAGGAAATTTAGAAGAAGAAATATTAGAAAAGAGTAGTTACATATAGCTCTGTGTACTAGGTTCCTGGGAATTAACTTCCATTAGTTTTTTTCTAATTTCACTAAATGAGTTTGTTTTACTTTCAATGTAAGAACTATTTTCTAAATCAGTATATTTTAACTAATTTTTATTTTCTTCATTGTTTGTTTGTATTTTCCAGGTTTAGTTATAAACATGTATTTCTTATACAATGAGTGGAAGGAGCATTTTAAAATAAATTAAGCCAATGGCTTAATTGTTGGTTTTTTCCTACAGCCGGGAAATTTGAACCCTATGAAATTCCTGAAAGTCTAACAATTTTACATGTTCAGCTCTAGACCTAAATAGATCTGGAAAATTCAAAGTTGTGAGGGAGAATAATACTCAAATATGGGAGGATCTAACTGATCCATTGTGAAAGGAATCTTCTAATACGCTCTCTTGTTCTTTATACTCTCATCAATTTGTTTTAAGTTCTGGATCATATTCATTCATTCACTAGGGATATAGACAAGTTAAAGGAGGGTAGAAGAGATAAAGACCCTACTAAGAATAAGTCAAATGCTTCTTAGTTAATATTGAGAAAAATACTTAGAAGGCCAAAGTGAAAATAAATCCCTCTTTTTTCTTTTCATCTAATAGACTATCACCATTTCTGTATTTAGTCACACTGAAAATCAAATAATATTACACTGGATTCCATAAGCAAGTAAAAAAAAGAACACTTATACATATGATACATATTGCCAATGAATTTGGGTTACATTAATCATTTGCTGGCCTGGCCAGAATGCTTTAAAAAAAACTCTACAATTTAAGCCATACCCTTAGTTTGAATATTTAATTATTCAATTGAATACTTAAAGGTTCAATGAGCTAAACCTTTACCTTTAGACTCCAAATGTCCTCCTGTTGTTTAGCTGCAAATGGCTGCTTCAGGAAGAGTGGATTTCCTCACAGTAGAATTCCCTCGGCTTCAGATCCTGAAACTTTTAAAACAAAATAATACCTTTGTTGTAAAACAAAACAACAAACCAAAGCTCTAAAACTATACCTTCAATACAATTAGAATAAAATTACTTTGCTTGAGGCTTAGCACTCTGTATTAATATTTTAAGAGTGGGACACACTCTAGCCTTTAGAAGCATAAGAATCATAATACTAGGGACCAGGGTTTTAGCTCAGTGGTTCCAGCACCTGCCTTGCAAGCGCAAGATCCCAAGTTCAATCCCCGGCACCAAAAAAAAAAAAGAATCGTAATACTGGCATAAAGGTTCATGATTTTAAATGTCACATCCTCTGCACTAAACAACTAAGAAAACTGATTTATGGTCATAGAATTGGTCCATAATAGAACAATGTATAATAAATAAAGTAATATAAGCATTTTGTTTTGTATTTGCTAGAAAAATCTGAGCATGATGAAAAATACTCCAAAACACCACCTTCCAAACCACAAAGGTTGCTTATTATTCATATATATTCAATGAGAAAAGCAAGAGAAACACAGGAACATCAAATGCTCTTATTATAATGTGTTGTACACAATGAAAATAAAAGGATAAGGAAGCTGGGTATGAAGGAGGAGAAGTGGAGAATGTACACATCACAATAGTCTTCTACGAACAAAATCTAAATCCTCATAGAACCTATCACTTCAGTAGAAAATGAAAATATTTCTTTATATTAATATTATGCCTCATTTCCAAGAACTATGTGGCTTTTAAAGTTAAACTAATTTAGGGAACTATTTCTGTGAGTCTAGATAGCAGCTATAAAATAGGGACATTGAGAAGCTATTTTCAGTAGTATGGTGGTAAACTAGTTCCCTGAAAGAGGGGAGAGAGAGGGAGAAGAGGTGGGGAGAGGAAAGAAGAAAAAGAAAGAAAGAGAGGATGGAAGGAAGGGAGGGAGGGAGGAAGGGAGGGAGGGAGGGAGGGAGGGAGGAACATGCCCTGGGGGGATGGTGTGTTGATTCCATGACATGTTTGCTATGAGGAGTTAATTCAAGTCATTGAACACAGGTCAGAAAGACATTTGTAAAATCTACTCTTTGAGCCAACATGAGCTGGCTCTATCACTCTACATATCACAAAATTTATGGGAGAATTAGAGATTTCTGTGCTTTCAACCCAAGATTTGAAAGCTAGCAAGCACATACAATTTAAAAATAATTCGTTTAAAATATCTTTCTGGGGGATCATGTCATTAGATTTCAAAAATTACAGGAAAGCTAATACAACACAAACAAGATTGGCATCTGATTTTTGTGGTTTGCAAGGGGAAGAGGTTATGATTTCAAAACCTAAAACCCAGACTAGCGTTCATTAATATGCATAAGTAACAGGAAGGTCTTCTCATATGTGCATGAGACACATATCTTAGCCAAGGAAAATTACTCAAGACACACGGCAGCTGAAAGACAGTAACAAAATACAAGAATTTAAAGGATGGATTATTTTTGCCTGTCAAAAAAGCAAAGATTAAAAATTAGAATATCCACTGTTCCATTGCAAAACGAAATTAGGAAATCTCTTTAAAAACAAATTGACAAGGTCATTAAAAAACCTGAAAGCTATCCCTAACTCTGAGTTATTATTCTAGGACTTAACCCAAAAGAAATTTTTTGGGGTTTTTTTTGGTTTGGTTTTTTGAGACAGGGCCTTGCTATATAGCACAGTGCCCTTGACCTCACTATGTAGCCTGGGATGGCCTCAAATTCAAGGCCAATCTCCTGCCTCAGCGTCCCAAGTGCTGGGATTGCAAGAATGTGCCAGTACACCAGGCAAAAGAAATGCTTGAAGTGAGAACAAATATTTAGGAATAAAATGTATCTCTCAGAGTTATTTTTAAAATTTTTAAAGGCTTTTTCTATATTAATAAAATGTATGATAAATTGTGTTGCTTACCTGAATTTGCTGGCCCTCTGCTTATTTACTCCAAGTATATTCAAAATTTAGTCCTAAATCATCCCTGCCATCAACTTTCCCTTTCAGCACCTGACCAAACTAGTGGTGTTTGCTTAGTTGCCCCTCAGGGCAGACAAGATTCACTATCAATTCATCACCAACAACTTCCAGTTTGCCCTCAGGGGTCACTGACAATTCTGTTGTAGCCAATATACCCTCCTAAAAACATTTTCTTTACTGACTCACAATTCTTTACCCAACAATGAAATAGTTCTCCTTTCACATTCTCATTTCACTTCATCTTCTTTACCTGAAGGAATTTTATCCATATTGATGACTATCTCTGTGGTAGTGACTGGTACCACACCCTGTCACCAACTGTGTATTCAAAATCTGCACCTGGGTGCCTTATATACACATCCAGGTCACCTGGTCAAAGAGTCTTTTTCCAGTGTTTTCTATTTCAGCCCATGGAAAGCTTATTAATCCATTGCCATTTCCAAATTTGCCCCTAAAATATGTAATGGATCTGTTTTGGTCTTTGCACACATCCTGCCCCAAGCTTTGACCAAATTATTGGCTTCAGCAAAAGTCTATCAAAATTCCACCTCCTCCTGCCCTCTGGCCTCCATCTAATATATCTGTTACACTGCAGAGGGAAAGGCCTTTACAAAATACAAATCTAAAAGTCTCCTCATATCTGAAACCCTTTGAGATTTTTACTGTCTTTATAATAAAGAGCAAATCCTTAGCATACCCTATATTCTTTGCCACAGCCCCTTCTACCTAATGTCTGAGTTCTAGGACACTGAATTCTCAATACGAACATCCATACCCCACCACCACCACCTTAGGGTCTTTCTACATATTGTTCATTCTCTCTGGAAGTCATCTTTCCCCTTCATCTAATCCATTATTACTCATTATTCAGATCTTGGTTTATGTCACCTCTTCCAGGAAGCCTTCCCTAACCTGTTTAGTCAGGCTTCTGGTGTCTCTTATAGATGCATGTCCTTCTCTTTTAGTGTACTAATTTTAGTTTCTGATTATCCATCATGATGTTAATTGTTTGGTTAATATCTATTTCACCAGTACACCGCAGCTTACAGAAAACAAGACTCCATGCTGGTTTCCTCACCATTATATCTCCAATTCCCAATGCAGAGCTTAGTATATAATGTAAAATGTATGGATTTAAGATGAGAGACTTTATAGTTGCCTTTTCTTGAATTCCAGCTCCTCAGTACTAGCTATGAGAGTTGAACCACATTATCAGGCCTCTTTAAGTAAAATAATAATAATAATTTTAGGTTCCTCATCTGATAAGTACAGAGGTTAAATGATATAATCAACATAAAGTACATAGTATGCCTATGATGAACAAGTAATATATTATCATAGCAGGTAGTCAATGAACAATTTTAATCATCAATGATTTAAACATATTGTCATAGTCACTTTTTCCACAATTTAAAGGAGGAGAGGTTTATTTGGGCTCACGTTTCAGTCCAGGTACAGCTGGTTCTAAAGAAGAAGCAGCATGGCAGAGAGGCCTAGTGGAGGACAGTCGCTCAGAGCATAGTGGACAGAAGGCAGAGAGCTCAGGGAGGAGCTGGGAAAGGAGATATAACCTTCCAGGACACACCCACAGGGACCCACCTCTTCCGACCAAGCCCCACCTCCTAACAGCAAGTCAGCTATAGTGCCCCTAAAATTCAATCACCTTCCGGAGATTGCATGAGGCTGTAGGGAGACCTCTAAATATAAACCATAACATTCTGCCCTGGCCCCCTGAAGACTCATATATATGTCTTTATGCAAGCTACATTTAGTCATTCTAGTTTCCAAAGCCGTAACAGTTTCAGCATTGCTGAAAAGTCCAAAATCAAAGTCTTCTCTGAGACTTAAACTCTTAGCTGTGAGCCCCTATAAATATCGAAAAAGGTAAACACTGCCAACATACAATGGCACAGGGTAAAGACTTCGATTGTAAAAGGGAGAAATAGGAGGACAGAAAGGAATGGGACCAAAACCCAGGAGGGCAAACATTAAATCCCGTAGTTTCAAGGCCAACACCTGAGGCAAGTTGTAGGAAAATGCAAACTCCAAATGGCTTGGGTGGCCCCACCGCTAGAGTGTTTTGATGGATGTGTGCCTCATAGTTTCTCTCTTAGGCCAGCTTTGCTCATTCCTGCTGGCTTCCCTCAGGCATTCCACATTCCTGTTTTTTCCAGCTTTCTGGATTCTCTGCAGCACTTTTGGCTTTGTTTTCATAACCTATGCACAACCCTTTCAGGGACACACTGAATGACTTCCTGGCCCTGCTTCTGAAATCTGGGTGAAAGCTTCCCTGACACCACAACCCTTACATTCTGTATGCCTGTAAAACCAGCACCATGTGGATGATACCAAGGTCTACCACCAGCTCAAACAGTAGCCAGGTCCCCTTGAATTGTGGCTGCAGAGGTCTCTAAGTACCTAAATGGCTGAGCACTGTAAATTGAAGTCTAGGGAACCAATTTCCTAGGCAGGCCTTTTTAAGCATGGCACACTGGGGCTCCCTTCTCAAAACAACTTTTTTGCAACCTTGAGCCATTGAAGGGAGGGTTCTTACTAATTCCTGGGATGCCCTCAAGCCATGTTTTCTCTTATCTTGTAGTAAAGAATTTGGCTTCACTTTAATGCTAATCTTTTCTACAACCAGGCTCTGTTTCATCTTTGCTGGTGCTTTCTTCCTGAAAAAACTGAAAGCTTTTTAAATGGGCTTTTTGCTCCTGGTTTTCAGCATAAACCTGGATAAAAGCAGCAAGCCATATTCATGCGACAGCCTGAATGCTAGGGTCCCTTGAAATTTCTTCCTTCAGATTAATTAGTCTATCACCCTTAATCAAAGCCTCCCAAAAAGTCTCAGGACAGGAACAAAGTGCAGATAAATTTTCTGCCAGAGCATAACACACATAGTCTGGAGTCTAACTGCCAATGAAGTGCTTGTTCCCAACTGAAATCTCCTGAGTCTGATCTTTTCCATCTGCCTTTATATCAGCATTCTGATCTTCTGAGCTCCAACCAGTATCTCTCAAATTCTGCTTACAGTATTCTATGGCTTGAGAAGCCAGCATCTTCAAATTTTTCAAAACTTCTCCTGCAAACCAGTTTCAAAGGCTTCCGAAAAGTATGATCAAGCAATGTCACAGCACTGTTACCCACTGTTGGTAACAAAATCTGTCTAAGCCATTTTCTCATTGCCGGGACAAATACACAACATCTACAACTTAAAGGAGGAGAGGTTTATTTTGACTTATATTTCAGTCCAGTGACAGCCAGCTCTAAAGAAGCAGCAGCATGGCAGCGGAGCATGGCAGCGGAGCATGGCAGAGGATAGTTGCTCATGGCCTTGTAGACAGGAAGAAGAGAACATCAAGGAAGGAGCTGAGAAGGGAGATACCACCTTCTCAGTCATACCCACACCAGTGACTGGCCTCTTTGGACTAGGCTCCACCTCTTAACAGCAAGTCAGTGCCTCTCTTCACATTTAACTAGTAAAGTACTGCCAGTTTATTTATATGAGTCTCTCTTCTTTGAGCTTGATAATATCTTGGTTATATTTGATATATATTATCATTTTCTGGATAGTTGTTCTGACCCATGCAACTAAAGCAACTGTGTTACTTAGTTTACATGTAAATCAGGTCCATGTGTGATTATACCCCTCATACCCAAACATGACACAAAACCATAATGAAATCTCTCTACCTGTATTTCAGAAAAGTGAATGACCTCAGTGGTTTCTCTTTGTTCACTAAAGTAATTTACAGAGGCATAAGGGAAGATGCCATTTGAACTCTGCATTGCCTTAGTTTCATTACACATTTATATTCCACTTTTCGTAGCCTAAATCCATTTATCCTTTGACCAGCAATGACTCTTTACTGGTACAATTATTTTCTCTCTGATAAATATTTCTGAATAATTTATATAAAGAACTTTTAGCAATTCTTGGATTTTTTTTTTTTTAGAAATTTACTTTAAAATAATCATAAATTACTCTGCTTTTAAAGCTTAACTCATTCTACTCAGCATTGGTACCTCACTACAAACAATATCTCAAGTAGTCAAATCCAGATATTATACAGTGAAGACTTCAAAAACAACTCTTCTCCACACTTCCATTGAATTTATTTCATTCATAACTGGGCAATAAACTGACTGGTTCCACAGCCTTTCCTCAAAGATGTATTATTTTCTTTACTTCTCTTGCCATTCAACTTTTTACACAATTATCTTAAGAATATCATTTGCATTTTCCTCTTCTCCATTATTTGTTTCTCTTCTGCATTCTTTCTCCACTACCATCCTTCATTGTCATTCTCTTTTACCTCCTTCTTATAATTAACTGAAAACAGCACAGAACATCTCCAGGCTATGAACATTCTTGTCCTGTAATAGACTCTTCTTCCTTCTCAACTCTGGTGCATTCTCCAACTTCCCTCTACCTTTGTTTTCCCTCCCTTCAGCTTTCTACATATTTTCTGAAGTTATGTTCTAAATCTACAAAACTGAAGAAGGGAAATATGACAGTATACATTCTGTGCTATTAGTGCATTGTGGCAATTTTAAGATGTGTCACTAATTATTTCATACTCTGCATTTAAGAGCTAGGTTCTTATGCTCCTCTTCTTGCCTACATTGCACTTAGTAACTCATTTCTAATGGATAAAAAAGTGATGTATACAACCTCAGAGACTAAATCATAAAAGATATTACAATTTCTGCTTCTTCTCTCTTGTTCTTGGGTCACATACTCTGGGGGAAACTGACTACCAGGACAAGATGATATTTAGGCAGCCCACATGCTAAGAAACAGACTTTCTGCCAAAAGCCATTTGAGTGTACCATCATGGAAGCAGATACTCTAGACCCATTCAAACCTCCAGATGACAGCAATCCCAGGTGACAATTTGACTACAACTCATGAGAGGCCCTAAGCTAGAAACACATCACTAAAATACTCACAGCTTCCTAATCCTCAGAATCTGCTTCAAATAAACAATATTTCTTGCTTTAAATAGCAAAATTATATGGTAATTTGTTCACTAGCAAGAAAGGCAACAAATATAGATAGCCTCTGTTTTACCAAAGCAAATCAACAACATATTGATAAATCTCAGCATCTACTAAGAACAAGACTCTGTCAAGAAACAATGGAAAATAGAATGATGTTGAAGACTGACTCCTTCCTTCAAGAACTTACCATTCTGTTGCATTCAGATAATCTTAGTCTGAAGCTCTAGAAACTCAACACATTGCATTCTGAAATCAGAATTTATATTTTAATGGTATTATTTAGATTACCAGATCACATAGTTGCCCCTTCAAAGAACCAGTTTTATTCTTTCTGTAACTCCAAAAATGTTTTTCCATAAATTCTTTTTTTTTTTGAGACATAAATT